>CM021107.1:556810656-556886899 GCA_007115665.2 Sequoiadendron giganteum | reverse complement strand
ACTAGAGTGGAACATGGAAATTAGTGTGATGCACTAGTGTCCAAACACATCACACTACAAAACAACAAGAATAGGAGAAGCATAAGGTTTAACACAAAGTTGACACATGAAGATAGTTGTTGAAAAGGGGTCCCAAGCATCTTGAGAGGGGAAAAAGGCTGATGCAATGGCTAAAATGAGCCTATGAAAGTACTAAGGGAGTGGACACTAAAGTGGATACAAGAATGTATGTGAAGTTGCAAGGGGTGCAATTTTATGACATTACAATTTATCTATAAGCCAATCTACAATTTATCTACTTCAAACCTACAACCAACCCTTAGGTTTCTTAGATGTGGAGGGTTTCAATTGCTCAGTTAAATCTTGAACTAGAGGTTTAACTATACGCTTTGACCTAGAGGCTTGGTCTTTTGATGTAGACGCTTTAATTGTAAGTGCCATAGTTATAGGGTTTTTTGCAAGCTAGGATTTTCTTCAGAGGAAATGTAAGCTTATAGCTAGGGTCTAGGTTTGATGCATATAAAAACAAAACTTAATAGAGATACTATTAAAATTGAATGTCAAACCTTAAAATAAATGCAACAAACTAGAAACTATATTGATAGAATGATAGAGTGAGGTAACTTTAGTAAATTTTAAAATAGTTGCAAAGCAAAGTATCCATTTCACTTACAATTTTATAGATGCCTTGACAACCCTATTTCTAGATGTTTAATGAGCTTCAAATTCATAGCGACATAGATGTATTGAATGCTTTAACAAATTGTAATTATACTGAAAAAAAGGTTTTTTATGGCTTTAAAGTAGATCAAAATGGTGGTTCAACATCATATCCGCCAGTACTACTTGCTCACATGAAGTAGAATGACTCACTTTCCCTTAATATTGAACTTTAAATTTCATCCATCGATTCTTTAGGAATATGGCTCAACAAACAACTTAGATCAAGTCAAACAAGTTTGAAAATTTGACCATAGACAACTATCCCCATTGACCAATCAAAATATGCCATGTGGATCTATCTTTCAGTCATTCTGTGGGCTCCACCATCTCCACAAGCATTGAAAACGTCTATGTATTAGCCTCCCCACTTCCCCTCTAGATTTAATATGTTTGCATCTTTCAACAATGGGGAGGCAGCGAATGACCTAGAATAAATATGGTTCCTTCAATTTGTGTGTATTTTACCTTTCAAAGCATCCACTTGAGTGCATAACCTTTGGACTTGATGAATGACCAAGATTAAAATATCTTGCTCCACCATTTACCATGTGCTTAAAAGAACCTTTTAGTAGTGTGGGAGTTAATGATTCCCAACCTTATGCTAAAATATTTCCCAATTTATTATTGTTCCTTAACAACTCAAATCACTCCACATGGTGCCTCCCCACTTCCCTTTTGAGGGATGGGAGATGTAGGTGGGTCCCCCATAGGGTGGTGGGGGATGGTCAGGATGCAACAACATCACTTCATTGTAATCATTGATCATTTAAAGATTGATGTTCACTTCCTTTGAAGGGTGATGGGTCCCACCTAAGAAGAGGACACATGTCACCTGCCTACCAGCCTGTTGAAATATTTTAATGAATATTAAAACCAAACAAGGAAGCAGGGAATAGTCAGGATGCAACCACTTAGATCTGACCGCCTACATCAAAAGCTTAAATCTACATATGTAGAAAGTTACTAACTTAAAAAGGGTCTTAGCTAGGTTGATGAGTGGTGGGGAACATAAATTTAAGACCAAGAATTTAGACTAAATATAAAATATTAAAATATTTGTGACCTTCATAATATGAAGCAATATTCAAAATGATTCAATAGATAACAACTAGGAACATTAGGCTCGAGGGGCTAGTGAGTAAATGGATTTAATGGCACAATATATGACTTAATTGACCAAGAATGGGTAAACACTGATCAACGAAGAATTAGAGTGTAGCCATAAGGATTGACTCTTAGGGTTTTTTAGAGGGTTTAAGGCATACACATAGACCTTAGAACATGAGAATGACTAAAACCCAAAGCCTTAAGACACACTTAGATCAAGAAAACAACTAGATTTTCAATAATCATTAGTGGAACACAAAAATTTGAGTGGTTCCACCAGATACCTTGGCAACATGTAGGGATATCCTATGTAGAAGCCCACCCTAAGGTATGTCAAGGTAGGGAATTGTAGGAAGATGCATCCATATTTATTCACTACTTTCCATGCCTCATCAAAAAACTCTTTTCTTCTCCAATGATGGATCAAACATGCATAGAAAGGGTGAAAATAAAGCATCATTTACCCTCTTGAAGTGTTTGATACTCCCTCTTAGGGTGATTTGGGAATAATACTTGTGCACAGGTACATACCTTCTATCTCCTTTTGTCGACAAACTTGGATACTGCCTCATTGAAGCTACAGCGTACACCAAGTATGAAGTCATATAGAACTTCAAAGTAGTGTGTACCTTGATGAGTTGCTCATGAATTTCATCACTAATTTGTGCACCCCAATCAATATGGATATTTTTTTCTTAATAAACCTAATGTATTCATAGATCCATTCTTGAAAATTCAAGGAATTTGGCAAGCCTTTCACTCTACTTAGAAGAGTGATCATATCATTCACATCCTCCTTGAACTCACTACAAGGAAAGCTTTTTAGCCATCTTGTAATGCTAGGCATTAGGGTCTTCAACCATTTTGTATTGATCAGTTGCTTGGCCTCATTCTGTTTTTATCATAAATCTCTTGAGAATGTTGATTTTTCATATCTATGTATTTTTCCATAATTGGGACATGGAAAACCATGTCAAAGAAATCAACATCCAGCCTCATCATCACTTGACCTGAGGAATCTATGATGCTTTTGTCTTCCCTGATGTAGTGTGAGCCTACTTGCAAAAAAAACTCTCGGTAGTGAGCTCCCATTGGGAATGAGGCAACTCGATGGATATTACTATGAACTATTGCCTCTATCTCTTTTTCTAGAGGTTATTTCTCTATTATTTTGATAAATTCATCCATATCAAGGTTTCCAATTTATGTGTCCTTGTTCTCATCGATCTTGGATGTAACCACTATCGACAAACAAACACCTTGATATTTATATTTCATATTGGTCTTCTTGCTTGATGACGAAGATTATTTAGTTAGCATTGAATGCACTGGGGAATATTTATTACTTACAATGAATGCCTAAAAGCAGATGGAAAGCAACTGCAAGGAAACAAAGGATTTTTCCCATATTAGAAGAATATGCATATGTAAGCTCAGGAAGGTGGAAAATCCAAGTGAGTACTCTGGATCAAGCGAATGGAAGAAATAGAATGAGGAAAATCAAGTGAATGCGAGCAAAATAAGTTTTGAAAAGTGTTTTGGAATATTTTTGGGAGTTTACAAAAAAAAAAATGATTTTATGCAGGGGCACTGAATTTTAGTGCTCTTACATGTTGGGAAGTTCAATTATGTAGCAATGTTAAAAAATAGTTCTCCTACATTCTTTCATGAATTGCTCTGAAAGATTTAGTGTATAGGCGCTAAATTTTAGTGCTTGTGTGATCAATGAAGGACTTGGTAGATTTTATGCATCAACACTAAATTTTAGTGTTGATGCATGGCTTTGCATATTTGGGAGTTCTTTGTGCATAGGTGGTGAATTTTAGCACTTATTTATTTTCTTTCGAGGATAGAATTCATCTACAAAGGTGTTAAAATTAACCACCATTGCATGTTAGCTTAAACTTGATGATTTGCAAGAGTGGTGAAAATGTCTGCCTATACATAGTGGTGTTATGTTGGGAAAACAAGTGTAATGACACAAAATTTTACTACCATTGTAGTCATAAAAATGTCTTTATGCTGAATTGGTGAAATTTCTTGCCTCTACATGCAAACAATGTTGGTAGATTGTCAAAGTTAAAAAAGTAACAACGAAGAATACCTACACCACTTCACAAACTAACATATATTGGTGGTAAAAAACTCAACCTCTACACTGTGGTAAATGGGTGAAAATTGTGAATAATTACTATGTCAATTAAAATCATTGACATAACCATGGATATGATCAACCCAAGATTTCAACAGTTGAAACCTTCAAAGATTGAGGAAAATAGGAGTGCAAAATCATTTAAAAACAATCATACAAAAAAAAAAAGAAATGGAACCGTATGAAAAAGTACTAACAAGATGAGAATGATCGATTGATACACAAAAACAAAAGCCACCAAAAACATGTAATGCTGAAAATGCTAAAAACCCTAAAACCATACATAAATACCAAATAGAATTGCAAACCAATAAATAAGTAATAAATGATTTTCAAAGAAAATATGTAAACATTTTACAATACGTGTTAAAAGACAAACAAATAGAAAGGAATAGAATAAAATACTAAGGGAAAAAAAGATGTTGATGAAAGTGAAAAACCCTATATTGAAAACTTGAAAAAAAAAAAAATTCCACCCAAGATAATTCACCCCTCATGAGTTTAATATGTTTTGTGAAGTGTATGGAATAAAGAGACAGTTATCTACTCTGAGAACTCCTCAGCAAAATGGAGTTGTTGAAGGGGAAAATAGAACAGTTCAAGAAGGTGCTAGGTCAATGATTACTAAGGCTAGTTTACCGTAAGTTTACTGGAAAGAATACAAAGACTCCCTATGAGCTATGGCATGGAAGAATTCCTACAGTTAAATTCTTCAAAGTATTTGGAAGCAAATGCTATATCATAAGAGATGAAGAAAATTTGGGAAAGTTTGATGCAAGAAGTGATGAAGGAATTTTTCTTGGATATTCTACTAAAATCAAGGAATACAAATTTTTCAATAAAATACTGAGAAAGATTATAGAAAGATAGAATGTGAAGGTTGATGAGACAATGAAGAATTTTATTGACACTAATGGATATGTATCTTATGAACATCATTGTGCAAGAATAGAAGAAATTATGGAAGAATAGGAAAAAGACGAGCAAGAGAAGCAGGATGAATAGAATGAAAGAGAAGAAGATACTTCGATGATGTCCACTAGGACACCTAGATATGTACAAAAGAATAATTCAGAAAGTCAGATTATTGGAGATAAGACAAAATATGTGTTACCTAGAAGCAAAGCTACTATTGAAGTGAATTTATTTTTACTTTCTGAGATATAATTGAAAACAATAAGTGAAGCTTGTAGAAATGAACATTGGATGGAAGCAATGAAAGAATAAATTTTGTAGATTAAGAAGAATTAGACTTGGGAATTGTTCCCAAGATCGGAAGATAAAAAAATCATTGGATAAAAGTGGGTATTCATAAATAAGTTGAATGAGAATAGAGAAGTTGTTAGAAATAAAGCTAGGCTTGTGTGTAAGGGTTCCTCACAAGTAGAAGGCATAGGTTCTTAGGAAAATTTTGCCTCAGTAGCAAGAATGGAAGCTATAAGGATGTTCTTGGAACTTTTTTCTCATAAATACTTTAAGGTCTATCAGATGGATGTCAAGTCATCAATTTTAAATGGTGACCTAGAAGAAGAAGTCTATATGGAACAACCAATAGGATTTCAGTTGACAAATCAATGAGATATGGTGTATAGATTGAAGAAATATTTATATGGGTTAAAGCAAGCTCCTAGAGCTTGGTGTGAAAGGTTAGATAAGTACTTGATTCAACAAGGATTTAACAAAGGTATGACAAATAGTAATTTGTACTTTAAGATTGAAAATGAAAACATCTTGATTGTAGTTATGTATGTTGATGATATTATCTTTAGAGGAAATAAAAATATGTGCAAGATGTTTGCGAAAGAGATGCAAAAATAATTTGAAATGTCTATTTTTGGGGAGATGAATTTCTTTCTTGGGCTACAAATTAATCAAATAAAGAAAGGAATTTTTATTTCACATTCTAACTATGTGAGAGAGATGTTGAAGAAATTTGGGATGGATGGTTCCAAACCAGTAACCACTCCTATGGTGTCTGGTTCCAAATTGGATAAAAATGATAATTCAGCTAAGGTTGATCAGAGCAAGTATAGATCTATGATTCATGGACTATTATATTTGAATACTACTAGACCAGTTATCATGCATGTTGTCTATCTTGTGGCTATATTTCAAGAAGATCCGAAGGAAACACATGTTACTATAGTTAAAAGAATATTCAAATATTTGAATGGAACTCCAGATTATGGATTGTGGTGTCCCAAAGATACTAACTTTACTCGTAGTGCCTATATAGATGCAAATTAGGTTGGATGTGTAGATGACAAAAAGAGTACAAGTGGAGGTGCATTCTTTCTTGGATGCAGATTGGTGGCATGGTTGAGTAAAAAGAAAGATTTAGTCTCCTTGTCTACTGCTAAAGTTGAGTATATTGTTGTTGTATCTTGTTTTACAAAATTTCTATGGATGAAATAGACATTGAAAGATCTCACAGTACTATATGATGATCCCATTTCCATTTTCTATGATAATACAAGTGAAATTAACAATTCTAAGTATCTGGTGATGCATTTGTGGATGAAGCATATATCTATCAAATATAATTTCTTGAGAGAGAAATTCATAGAGAATGAAGTAAAACTTGAGTATGTTCCGACAAAGGATTAGATTGTTGATATTTTCATGAAGGCTCTTCCTAAAGATACTTTTGAGTATGTTTGGGAGAAGTTAGGGGTTATTTCCCATCCTTTCTTGAACTAGATGCATATGGAGATGCATCAATCCAATGGATCTATAGATCTATATTTATTCTCGACTGATGTCTTGGTGGCTACCTCTCAGGGGGAGCAGGTAGTATCAGGTGTTGTCATTATGTGTATTCTATTATCATATCAAAGGAGAGATCAATGGAAAATATTTTTTTTCCTTTTCCATTGATGTCAAAGGGGAATAGAATAAGCATGTCAAAAGAGAATGAGAAGAAGCATATAAGAGATTGACTTCTAAGGGAGAGAAAACAAAAAAAATTATTTAGAGCTAGTATGTTATCTCTGATGGTTTTTCACATCATGTGTTTCCATCAATGACAAAGGGGGAGATTGTTGCAAGAATGAAAAGAATGAAGGTGTTGAGGAAAGTTTGCAAGTGTTTTCATTGATTTCAAATAGTTAACTAGTTATCTACTAGTTTTTGTTTGTTGTATATGTTGAGGATATTGAAAATATTATAATAAAGATATAATGTATGTGTTCAGTGGTTGCTCCAATTTTTGGTCCTAATTTTCTCTTGTGGTTGTGTGGTTTAGATATGATGTTCATGGTTGTTAGATGTTATATCCATATTTTTGGTTTTTGATTAGTTGTACAATGCAAGTTGTGTTCACCATTTGTGAACTATGGTTTTTTGTGTTTCTGGTTAAGGTCTAGGAGAAATTTTGTTTGTCTGGATTTCTATTTGGTGAAGTCTTATCACTTGTGGTTCTAGAGTTGTGTTTCCCTAGTGCAATTGAAGATAGTTTCGATATTGGAAGATTTGTGCTTAATGGTTCTATGTGTTTTACACTATTTTATATGACCTTTTTTGAAATATTCCTTTCAAGGATGATGAAGCATGTCGGATATTTTTGGTCCCTTGAAGTTTATATTTCGGTCAACCTCATTCTAATTCCACCCTAGAATTTTTTGGTGCTGACCTAATTTCAATTTGAATTTGGATGGCTGACTTTGGATATGTTTCAAACTTGAAGATGGTATAAATTCAAGATGAGTTAAAGGTGAAGGTGTGATGAAAGTGCAAAGAAGTAGAGTGATAAGAGAAAAGAGAAAGTGTAGCATTATGTGACATTGATTGTATTTAGTGAGTGTGAGTTGAGAATGTGGTAGATCAATGTGAAGCTTAATCTTGAGTTTCCAAATGTAGTGAGCAAAAGGTGAACTCTATCATTCATGCATGTGTATGAATAATTGTGGTAGAATCCTTTGTTGTATTGGTATTTTAATATCTCTATAAAAAATCTTCTTTTTCTTCTTTGTATCTCTATGGCAATGAGCCCTCCAAGTTGTAGCCCTATTGGACAATGAGTCCTTGTTCTGGATAGTAAGTCCTTATTTCAAGAAGTGAGCCTTATTTTAGGAAATGAGCCTTGTTTAAGGTAGTGAGTCATTTTGTAATTGGTTTTGATAATCTCTATGGTGTGAGTTAATCCTCATCGTAGTTTTTCCCTTATTGGGTTTTCCACATAAATCTAGTTTTATTGTGTTTATGTGTTGGATTTAAGTTTCTGCATTAGCATTTGATGATTAATCATTTAAGTAGTATTAAGGATTAGTTTTGGTGATTTAATTAAAGGCCTAATTCCATGAAAATTGATTCACCCCCCTCTTAGTTGTCATATTCAACACAGTGTTGTAATACGGTATCTGGGAGAAATGTATTTGCTCCACATTTCTCCATAGTAGCTTTTTAGGACTTGTGGTTCTGAAGGAAAGATAATTGTGTTGTTCTCTTGTTTGTGTCAAGAGGATTCATGGTTAGGCATATCAAAAGAAAGTATTTTGAGTTATAGTGTATTGCAGTAACTAGTAGTGTTGTCTGGATAAGTAGTATGATTATAATATCTAGGAGAAATTTTTTGCAAAGGAAGTTGTTGGTTCTTTGGATTGATTTAAGGAAGTGTGTACTCAATGTTTAATGTGTTTTCATGGGTAATAGTTTACCTAGTTTTTACACTAAATTCAAATATGTTCAAGTATTAATGAAGGCACAACATGTTGTGAGAGATTTAATTTGGATCCCAATTAATTTTTTCTTTGGTCCACATTCATTCCTATCTATCACAAGAATGTTTAGTGTTGATCTAATTTGAAATTGCAAAGTATGAAGTCTGTATTGCCAACCTTGGAAAAAGTTTTCAAGGTTGAGGATGGTATAAGTATGATTCAATATCTTGATGGTTTTCAAGATAGAAAGAAAGGTATTTTGTGATGAAAGTGATGTGAACTTCTAAAGAGTAGAGTGTGAATTTGAGCAGAGCAATGCAAACATCAAAGTGTTGGACTTTTGAATGCATTGAGCTGAAGGTGTCTACAATATTTTAAGCAAGAATATGAAATTATTAGAGAATTTGTGGTGCATTCCTTGTTGCATTGAGAAGTTTTTCTCTATATAACATTTCTCTTCTATCTTCTTGTGTTCTTTTTGTGGTCATGAGCCCTGTCTATGAGCCTTTTGGATAGTGTGTCCTATTCTAGTAGTGAGCCCTTGTACCAGTATTGCAATTACTTATATTTTGAGCTAATTCTCACTATGGTTTTTCCCTCATTGGGTTTTTCATGTAAATTTGGTGTTCTCTTATGCATGGTATTATTTCATTTTTTGTTATCTCCATTTCATGATTAATCACTTTAACAAAATAACAGTTTAATGAATGCATTTGGATCTAATTATTGTTGAGGGTTTTGATGTTTTAATTTGCTACAAATGATTCACCCTAGTTTTATTTATATTGTTCACTCAACATACCATAGAGAATAAAGAGGTACTAGAATTTTTGACAGAGTATGGAGACATCATATCAAAAAATGTTTGAGATGGATTATCACTAGTCCAAAGTATCAGTCATCATATAAACTTGATAACATGAGAAAGTTTTACAAACAAGGTAGCACATAGAATGACACCAAAAAATAATGTAGATTTGAACAAATAGATACAAGAGTTGTTGAAAAAAGGATTGATTAGAGACAGTTTGAGCCCATGTGTGGTACCTATTGAATTTGCACCAAAGAAAGATAGAGAATGGAGAATGTTTACAGATTCAAGAGAAATTAATAGGATCATTGTTAGATATGTATTTCCATTTCCAAGGATGGATGACATTATGGAATATTTGAGTGGAGAAAAGTATTTCAATAAGATTGATCTCAAGAGTGGATATCATCAGATAATAATTAGAGAGGGAGATGAATGGAATACTACATTTAAGACTAATGAAGGATTGAATGAGTGGTTAGTAATTACTTTTGGATTGACCAATGCACCAATCACTTTCATGAGATTGATGGATGAGGTACTAAATAAATTCTTGGGCATTTTTGTCATTGTTTACTTGGATGATATTATAATTTTTAGTATAACTAGGGAAGATAATTTGTGGCACATTAGACAAGTATTGAAGAAGTTGAGAGAAGATAAGTTGTTAATTAATTCCAAGAAGTGTATATTTATGAAGAAAAATTTGGTATACTTAGGTTTTGTTATTTCTACTGAACGATTGAAGATGGAGCTTGAGAAGGTTAAAGCAATTGTGGATTGGCCTACACTGGTAAACATTGGAGAAGTAAGATCATTCCATGGATTAGCTAATTTCTACCAAAATTTTATCAAGAGATTTAGTAGAATATCTACACCTATGATTGAGACATTGAGAGGAGATAGGAAATACTTTAAGTGGATATTCGGAGCACAAAGAAGTTTTGAATTGTTGAAGCAAAAGGAGATAGAGCAACTAGTGTTAGCATTACAATATTTTGAAAAAGGTATTTCAATTTGACTTTGACGCAATTGGAAATGAAATAAGAGAAATTTTAAGTCAAGAGGGAAGACCTATATCTTATTTTAGTGAGAAATTGAATGATGAAAAAATAATATATTTAGTTTATGATCAAGAATTATATGCCATAGTTCAAGCCTTGAAGAAGTGGAGACATTATTTATTACCTAAGGAGTTTTTGTTGTACACATATCATCAAGCTTTGTAATATTTGAATAGTCAAGGGAGGTTGAATCAAATACATATGAGGTAGGTTGAGTTCTTGCTGAGTTATACAAATAGTGTTGAAGCATAGGAGTGGCAAGTCAAAAAAATTTATAGATGCATTGAGTACAAGAAGGAATTTTCTGACAAATATGAGGATTGAAGTAAATTTATGATGATGATGTAGATTTTGTGAAGCTTGGAGAGAATGTAAGGAATCTGTAGTGACAAAATAGATCCAATGGTTGGATTATTTCATTCAAGAAGATATGTTGTTTAATGAAAATTAGTTTTGTATTTTGAGGAGTTCAATGAGGGAGGATATGATCAAAGAGAAGCATAGTGGAAGATTAGTTGGAAATTTTGGAGTGGATAAGATAGTATATTTTGTGAGTGAACATTATTTTCAGTTGTAGATATATAAGGAATTCAGGAAGTATGTTTAGAGTTGTAAAATTTATCAAGCTGCAAAAGGGAGTAGGTAGAATACTATATTGTACAAAAAATTGATAGTATCAGAGATACCCTAGGAAGACATAAGCATTAATTCCATATTGTGATTTCCTAGAACACATAGAGGATATGATTCTATAATGGTAGTGGTGGAAATTTTTTCTAAAATGGCACATTTCATTCCTTGCAAGAATACTAATGATTTTGTGCACATTGTAGACTTAGTTTTAAAGGAGATTGTGAGAATGCATGGATTACCTAAGAGTATAGTTGTAGATAGAGACACCAAGTTCATTAGATACTTTTGGATGAAATTATACAAGAAGATGAAGACAAATCTAAAATTTAGTTCATCATATCACCCACGAGTAGATGGAAAAATAGAAGTCATAAACATGTGTTTGGGTAACCTATTGAGATTTTTGGTTAGAGATAAGGTAGGAGGTTGGGATATAGTTCTATTGTAGGAATATTTTCTATACAATATTCACTTAACATAAGTATAGGGAATACACCATTTGAGATTGTGATAGGAGCACATACCAAAGGAATTGTAGAGCTAAGAGACATCAATACAGAGAACAAGAGGAGTGTGGAGGTAGAGGAGGTTTTAGGATTCATGGAGATAGTATAGAATCAAGTTTGAAAACACTTGGAGGGGATGAATATTAAGTATAAGTTGAAGGCAGATAAGTACCAGAGACAAAGAGCTTTTTATTGTAGATGAAGTGATGGTGTATCTAAAGAAGGAGAGATTTCCAGTTGGAACATATAGTAAGTTGAAAATGAGGAATTTTGGACCTTGTAAGATTCCAAGGAAGTTTGATTTTGGAAATGAATATGATGTAGAGTTACCAGAGACATTGGTTATATCACTTATTTCCAATATTACAAACATATATGAGTACCATGAAGGACAATCAGCTAGCAGTAGAAATGAAGTGGATTTGAAGGAGTAGTTACCACATCAACCACCAAAGGAGATTGATCAAATTTTGGATATCAAAAGTAGAAGGAGCACTAGAAATAAGTAGTACAAAGAATATCTTGTGACGTGGAAATGAAAACTAGTGAAAGATTCATCATGGATTTCTTAGGCTGAGGTGGACCATTTTGGTTTTCCTCTTAGCCCTAGAAAGTGAGGGACTCACTTTTCTTCCAACCATAGGTGTCTGATGCAAGAGAATTCTTCGTTGTAAGTAAATCTTGTATCAACCAAATATATTTCCTTTTTTACATTTCATTTAGTATTAGTTTCAATGTTCCATTCCACATTTCACCATAATATCATTTCTCAACCCATGAAGAAGGATATATCATCTACACATTTACATCTATCACATATTCATATTTCAAATCATTTGCATTTTTTTTTAGAAAGTTATTGAAATTATAATTTCACTATAATTACCAATCAAAGTACTTGAGGCTGACCTAGTCTAGATTTTATAGTGTGGACCTATTATAGAATGTGTGAAGCTTAATGGGACATCATACAATAATTTTAGGTGCAATAGGATCTATCTTGGAGATTCACAAGTCATTTTCATTTCATAAAGGATTATCTTTTCATGTTTTGAGGCTAACCTTCATATGTGACAATTCATCAAGTTTTGTAAACCCTTGTGGCTGAAATGGACCTTTGTTGGAGCTTGAGAAGCATATTATAATATTTTGTAATTCATATGAAGTAATTTACCAAGTTAGAGATAATTTAGGATTCAATATTTTTGATCTACCCTGCTAAGGAAATATAATAAGGCCTTTGTCTAGTTGTAATGTTGAATGTCCTTGTGGCAGGGCTGTGAGCCCTGGTTATTTTACCATGAGGCATATGTTGCATATAAGATTTCCAATTCAATAAAGATTCATATCTGTAGATTACTCTCTTTTATTAGTTTTGTTGTGTTGACTCTAAGGTGCATGATTGGACCATCATTGAACCACTTTAGCATGTGCATATGAGGTTTAGGTTGACATGGTTAACCTATTGGTAAAAAAAATAAAGGAAAATATTGAGTTGTGGAAGTTTGCAGAGCATTTTAAGTTAACTGTGCATATAATTAGTGTTTTTACCATCTTTTTAAAATATACATTCAATGTGAATTAGGTCATTTCAAAAGGATTTAAAATTTATTTCACATCAATCTAAGTCATCTGTAAATGAGCAGTTGAGAAGAAGAGCAGTGAAGAACCAAGTGAACCATCCCTAAAATCTTTACACATGAAACCCTAACCAAAAGGTAATTAAGAGGTAATTATATTTTTTATTCACCCTAAGTTTTGAAGGTGGTTTAAATTTGTTGCACAATGTATACACCACAAGTTGTAGAGGTAGTGGATCATCCTTGACCTAAATTCAAATGACATCCTAACAAATCCCCAGTTAATGATCCAGATGATGTATTTTCTCACATCCCATATAGAAGATGTAAGCATATATATTCAAGCGATATTGGAAGAGTTTGATCATTGTAAATTGGGTGTTGTGTGGGTTGATAAACTCACTAGAGAACTTTGAATTGAAAACATAATTTGAGAGCTTGGCGGAGAAGAAGCTTGATGTGTGGCACTATTTTCCTTAATTTTTCCATGATGATGCATGGTTAAGGTTTTCCCTGAGTAGAATCCATGATAGATTCATCTCACTTTATATATTAGATTTGATCAACAAAGAGGAGATTAGGGTTGTTACAGGGCTATGTTCAACTAGACTAGCTTTGGTGCTCAATTCAGTGAAGAATGAGGTTGTTATAGGAGAGCCTTGATAGTCAAGGATATTAGGAACTCAATAATTAAGTACACTTCAATGGTGATTAGATACAAGTTGCATTTCACTAACAGGGAGAATTTTGTATCAAAAATTGTAATTATTACATCACATGAGATGGTTATGAAGGGTGCATATTATGATTTATATGAATTATTGAGCGTACAGTTAATTGAGAACTTGTAAAGGAAAAGGATTAAAAATATCTTTTCAAGTTTAGCACATTGACCATTTGTTTTTTTTTCTAATGCTTGAATAAGGTTCTTGGAATAAATATTATAGTTTGGATAAAGGATAGACTAGTAGTACATCAAATCAAAGACCGCATTAGGAGGTTAGGTGATGTAGAGACACAAGAAGCAACATTATGGGATTTTTCAAGACCTTTTAGAAGAACATGCAAGCTAGAGAAAGGATTCCCTAGAGCATGGTAGAAAAGTAAAATAATGGCATCACATTCTTGGTGACAAAAGATAGTTGCATCATACAAGCTATTAAGACTAGGACTATTTGGATCTCACAGATGGCATATGAGATTATAGAGAAAGAAATCATCAACTTAGTAGAATTTATGTTGAGAAAACCCAAATACAACTCTAAGGAGATGTATGTCACCTATGAGGAGAAGTATATGGACGTGCATATCGATTAAAGAAAAAAAATATATCAAAAATAGTTGAGAAGATGACTACATAAGTTGCAGAGGCAATGGGCCTCACAAAGGAGCAAGTAGAGAAAGAGAAGAGCATGTTTGGCCCTCTAAGAGGCTCATCTAATGTTAGGAGATCTGGTAGGAATTCTACTACTTCTCTAGTGGCTCCTAAGTCCTTCAGGACTATGCCATAAGCCCGTGGAATGAAGAGAAATGATCCAAGTACTTTGGTAAAACAAACAAGCTCCCCTATAAAAGAAAAATATACTCTAGAAAAGCATGTCTATAAAGGAAAAGGTAGCTTTAACAAAGTAAAAAGGAACCCCTCAAAGAAGAAGACTAAAGACAAAAGAAACAAGAGAGACATACTTGGGATTGAATGTTGATGAAGAAATAGAAGAAGAAGGACCACAATTGGTCTAGAAAAGGAAATATAAAGCTTCAAAAGGAGAAAAAAGTGCAAAGAAAGTAAGAATTGACATTGTGGATACAAATGATGAGAAAAAAGTAGAAAAGGAAAAATAAGCCTTTATGATTCACATGAGAGAAAAGAAAATAGAGTTTGAAAAAGAGAAGAAGTCGCCAAAAGACAAGAAAAAGAAAAAAGTAAACATATCCCTATGAAGTTAGATTCATTTTTTAATGGAATTGTGGAGCATGAAATGTTACAAGAAACTATTACATTGTATAAAACTATAAATAATGTTGACAAGGCAACAATAGAAGAAGCAATTATCAAGTATATAGTTGCATTTTAGGTCAACATGAAGAACATAGAAAATAAGTTTCTTGAATAATTAAGGAATGTATTATATGCTAGAAGATAGGAAGCCATCGATGAAGAAGCAAAGTTAAGATCTTTTACTTTGGAGAATATTGGTGCACCCCTTTCAAATGAAAATAAAGCCACATTGGATTAGGTGTACAATAAGGAGTTCTAAATAAAGAAAAGGGTAACTACCCTTATGAGTAGAGACTAGGATGACCTTGAGAGGCTCTGAAATGAAACTATGGAGAAAGTTGTAGATATGCCCCAGATATTATGTCTAAATCTGGATAGGGAAGAAGCAATGCCTGATGGTATGTCAGATTTTGAAGTTAAAGTTACAAAATGAGCACAACAAGAAGATGCTCAACATGAACATGGAATAGAAGAAGAGAATATGTAGGATGAAACTCTTCTAGATGTGGAAGAAAATGTAACTAGTGGAGAGAAATTTGTAGAAGAAAATTTCACTAAAACATAGAAGGAGGATGCATCTATAGGCCACAACACCCCTCCTCCAGAACCTGAGAAGAATGAAAATGTTGTACAAGAAAACCAAAAGATGAATATCCCTTTGGATAACTTTGATAAATCTATTGATGATGAGCAGAAGACTGAAAATGCATCCAATACTAAAGAGGATAAGGATGAGGAAGAGCCTATCAATTCTACTTGAAGAATAATGAGAAATTAGAAAGAAGCATTGGTGACAAGGAAAAGGCTCTAGAAATTAAGGATGCAGAAAATAAAGTGAAGATGATTAGAGAATATTTTATTTCCTTTGAAGATTCATTAAAAAAAATTGTTGAGTATGCAGCTCTAGTTCCAACAAGTTGTATCTACCCAACCACTTCAGCCTCCAATGCAATACGGGTAGGTAGATATGGATAAGATATCTCCAGTGCACATGCTTCAGTTATGTGATGTGTTTCAAGCCTTTTCTCAAAAGGAAAATCTACAAACTCATCAAAAGATTGCAAATCTTATTCATGAATCAATCAAGGTACTATAAGAAAGCATACTCAATGCAATCATAGATAATTCCTTATCTATTATGGAGAACTTAAAGTTTTTTCTTGATTCATTTAAAGAGTATTCCAATGTTTTGAAAGAAAAACTAGAGAAATAAATACACAAAAAGGTGAAAGATAAGAGATTAATGGATATAATTGAGAAGTGTGCCACTACACACAACATATTTTAGGATAATATCAAAGGTCTACAAGATTGGGTGGTAGAATCCAAGATATTATTTCAATTTTGTATGAAGTGGCCTAGCTCCACCAAAAGCATCAAGGATGATATGGACTCAATTGAGTCTCAAATTGATAAGAAATCTGGTTCCTCTGATCTAACACAAGACATTGATGGGAGAACAAGGACAGTAATTGATACTCTGCATGAGTATTTCTTCCAAATGCAAGCAAAAAAAGAGAAAATTATTGCATAGTTTGGACAACTCATAGATCTGGCAAGCACAAAATTCACACTTATTTTTAGTGCCTTGATGAGTGCAAAGAAGTAATGAAGTTAAATTTGGTACCCAACACTTTGAATGATAGAGAATATATCCTCATGGAGTTCAATACATAGAGTTGCATGCTTGTCCTAGCCAAGGAAGGTTGGGAAGAAGGAAAGAAAGACTAGCAAGCACACCTTGAGAAGTTGTAGGTTTCAAAAGCTTCTTCCAATTAATGGTGTATATTACTCTACATTTATGCATTTTAGATTTATTTTTCAGAATTCACTATATATATATGGAGGGTAGAGATAGTTTTCAAATTCAAATTTTGATTTGGTTGAATGGATAAAACTGATAGGGGGATTTGGTTACTGTTTTGAATTTTGATAATTTGATTATTACATGCATATATCAATCAAGGGGAGTATGCATGTAATCCAATAAAGGATATGTAGCAAAGGGGGATAAAAGAAAAATTATTAAATGTGCATATATTTTGTGCCCTTTTCTCTTGATTTCAAAGGGGAGTAGTTTAGAGGTTTGGAGAAAATTTTATACATGTTTCCATCAGTAACAAAGGGGGAGATTGTTGGAAGTTTGGGGATTTTTTCATTGATGTCTATTGGAAACATGAGCATGAAGTTTGAGCATGAGTTCTATATTATGTAGTGTTGTCATTAATGTCAACATTTTATGGATATTGATGTGAAAATCATTTGTTGAATCATAAGTGTGTATATATAGATGATAATATAATGCATTGTTGCAAGAAGGTTTGATCCAGTGTAAACAGTTGAAGTGGAAAATTGGCTAAGTGTTAGAATAGTGTTTTTAGTGTACAAGATATCCAGTAATTTGGTTTGCATTGATCTAGATTGAATACTCTTTATCTATGTTTCTAAGGAAATTTTTGTTGGATGTTAGAGGAATCTAAATCTAGACTCTCACATTGTTTTTTCCTCTAGAGTAGAAGTTATGATTGATATAATATCCGATTTTCTAGTGCAAAATGTATGTTTTGATAGGTCCACACTTCACCATAGAATAATATTGTATCTTGAGTATTTTTGGGAGTGTTTGCAAGTGTCAATAGTGTCTATTCTCTGAGTGGAATGAAGGTTGAAGGACTGTGTGTCCATTTGTGATTGATCAATTGGTGAATTTTGATGTTCGGTCACTAGAGGTTTCGACCTAATATAATTCGATTTATGTGGAGTTCAATTAAGTGTCGAGGCATTATGTCATGAAATGTGTAATTTCTAAGGTGAATCTGACAAGTTATTCTTGATATGTTATATCTAATTACTCTAACCTAATTGGTGTTAAAAAGGTTTTTGGATGTAATGGGTATAAGTATGAGTTCAATTCTCTAGTAGAGAATGTGGTCAACAAATAGGCAAGTGTAGTTGATGCAAAATGTAAAAATGTAATGAGAATATAGAAGAGAGTAGAGTGTTAGAGTAGAGCAGTATGAAGTGTGTTAACTTTGTATATTGAGCTTCAATGGAACTATAATTCTTACATATTGTAGATGCAATTATAGTAGTTCAAATCTTGGTAGTGATCTACCCCTCTCTTCTATATTTCTTTCATTGTGTGGATAGTGATTCCACCCACAGTGAACATTTTTGTAATATGTTGTAACCAGTTATAATATATTATGAGCTAATCCTCACTATGATTTTTCCCTCTTTTGATTTTCCATGTAAATAAATGGTGTTCATGTGTTGTGTGTTTTGATGGTTGCTTTCATGCTTTCCTTTCTTACTAAAAACTGAATATGTTGTGTGGAATGAATGTTTCAATGTTTAAGTGGCTTCATAGAATACTTATTCACCCCCCTCTTAGTATTCTAGGTGTTCAATAGCTATATTAGAGATCTTAAGGGTTATGAATGTATACAAGGACTCTTAAGAAGAATTATTTGTAAGTTCTCAAAGATATCATTATTAGGCAGTGATATACAAGCTTCCACTAAATTTATTCAAATTTTTTTATTTAAAATATAATATCATTTCTCTTTAACTTTGTGGCCAAGGTTTAAGGCACCCATCTAGGTAAAAATACTAGCTACATGTTCATGGTCACTATGTTTTAAAACCAATCTCCCTTTATGTCATAGCTTATTACTTGATGTTATCTTATGTTCTTAAAGCCAATAATGCAAAAACCTCCAAGAATATAGCCAATTAAGTGATTTTCATTTGTAATTATTAGTGTATCATATGAGAACATATATATTGTACTAATATCTTGCTACAAATTATGTGTAATTTCATTACATATTGTATAGAACCATCCTCCTAGGTTTTGTAGATCCTAATGTGTAGAGGAGAAAATTATATAATCGATCTCATGTTCATTGTCCAACCACTTAAAATATTTAATCATAATAATTGGAAATACTTTAGATAATTTCAAGAATCAATTGGATTTAAAACAAACCAACACCTACATCATTAAATAGATAATATATTTCCATGGATAGGCCAAAAAATACTACCTCTTAAAGGAGATCTTGGTAATATACTTCTACTGGAACACAACTATCTACTAAGAGGGGCGTGAATCAATAGATTAATTAAAAAATATGCAGATATCACACACAAAAATGCACATAAGACTATATATACATGAAAAAACAAATATGGGAAAAACCACGATGATAATAGCTGCTAGGATCTACTGTCCTAATCTAGCCTCACAATAGAACCTCACTAGTTACAATGTTTAAGGGAACCAACCCTAAGGAGACACCAATATCCTATCTTAAGAGCACCAACTCCAAGGAAGCACCTGCTACCTAATTGAGCACCCACTCAACTAGCTGATGGCACCAACCAATCATATTTACAACGAAATTTATGTGGAACAACAACTCTAGATTACAATTGATTGAATTGAATCTAGTTCACTGTTATAGACTTAATCTACAATTTCTCATACTTTTCTAATTTAGAACATCCTATATTCTATCTCTCTCTATTGCTGCTACTAACTCAACAACTCATAAGTCTACTCTACTCTTTTCTTGTTTCTTTCCTTTAGTTCACACCCTTGTTATTCTGAATGCATACCCTAGATGATTTTTTTTGTGTTATAGTCTAGGTCTACTTTTTAGCATTTAATTACACAACATGCACAACCACACAACTCACTCTTTTGATAGCCTCATCTCTTCTTTTTTTCATCAAAAATTATACTTTCCTTGATCCATGCACCAACGAACTAATTCATTGTATTTACTATTTTCAGCATATAGCAAATCTATGGTTTCATATGCATTTAATGTCATATATGCATGATTATACTAAATCTGATTTTGTAGCCAACTATGCTTTGATGTCATTGACTATACCTCTTAATCACCACTTAAAATTATAGTTTGAGAGGCTGCAACAATTAATTCCATTCCTTGTAGTTGTTTCCACCATTTACGCTTTGTTTGCTACCATTTTCACCACCTAGCCATTGAGAGAATGTAACTTTAAATTCTAGCCATTGATATTCAACTTTGTGCTCTGACCTAATGGATATTGTTTAAAATCTGAACTTTAAAACAGGGTCATAAGATTAGATTATCTTTATACCTACACTATTAATTATATTTTCTTTGCTTTTTCTTAGCAAAACTATGTTTGTGATTAAAGAAATGAAAACACAATGCATATAACCTCTGTGATACGATCATCATTTGCCACTTATTGCCTTAGACACACATCATCATTTCACTTCATCATTGTTCTTAAACTCAAACCCACCATGTCTTTTATGAAATAGTGGACAATGTCCAATCTTCAACTTTCATTGTTCACCATCTAATCTCCATCGCACAACATATTCCTATTGCACTTTACTTAGCTCTTACCAAATAATACCCACAATGCGAAGAACCATGGTGATGCAATCACATTTTTCCACTTGTCACCTTTTCGCATATCACATCTACAACCCTGTCAGAGCCATCTAAAACCACAATACCATGATTTCCATTTATTTTTCTAGATATAGTGTTGACCGTTGATCTTCCTGAGTAGAGATCCTTAAATATTGTTCCGTCAAGATAGGTGTCAACTTTTCACACTTTCATGGAAAACTATTGATGACACCTTCTAAGAAGTGTGGGAATGTGAGATTTTCTTGATCGTTAATCACCAACCTCAACCATTGATCTTTCTTTGAGCTACTATCACATATTGCAAATTAGTTGAGCACTAATGAAAGTGGAAATGTGATACCAAGAATAGTTGTGATAGTCTTCTGATTTATAATATTTGATGTGCACCATTGATTTGGCTTGGGTAAATATTTAAGCATCAGACTTAGGAAATATAAAGTCTTCAACATCCCACCAAGCCAATAATCACAAGGGTGAAGGGGTTGGTTTCTTCATGACATCAAAGGCTTAAGTCATAACTTAAGCTACTTGAAATAGCCAATATCTAGTGAACATTGTAGACACTAAAAATTGTCCTAGGCTTGTGAACACAATTTTCTTTGTCAAACCCATTTCTTCCTTACATAATTAAATAATTTAAATTGTTTTATTATTCTCTAAAGGTCACACATTTTCTATTAATTAAATATTCTTAATTATTTAATTAATTAATTTATTTTCTTTTACTTTCTTCTTTTCTATAATTAAATAAATTCTTATTTATTTAATTATTATTATCATGTTCTACTATAATTAAATAGTTATTTCAATTATTTAATTATTCATTATCATCTTCTTCCATGTATTCAATAAATTTTATTTATTTAATTATTTACTAATTTGTCCTTTTTTCTCGCACTTTTGAATTAAATCATTATTTAATTGAAAGGTCAACATTCCCTCTTCTTCTATGATTAACTAATGTTTTATTATTTAATTAGTTGCATTCCCTCCTAGATTAAATAATTTTATAATTATTTAAATTCCTCTAACAACCTCTTTATCCATGTCATTCTTATCTCTTCACATCCCATTTAATTTTGTTGGTGTAATTAATTGTGTTGTACCTTGTCCTAGGTCATAATTACACCTTAGTTAAGTTTACTTAGGGACCACATAGGAGTTGTTGGAGATTTTCCACTTTTGTGGACTTATCATGTTATCACTTTATCACTTCCACCTTTCGTGGACACATCATGTGATTCCTCTCCACCTTTTGTGGTAGATCCACCTTTTGTGGTGGTTATCACATTATCACTTTTCCACTTTAGGTGGAGTGATAACTTTTCACAGTTGTCTTATGTCATAAGATTATGACACTTTTCATAAACATATGCCCTCCTATGTTCTCACCTTGGCTATATAACCAAGGGGTCTCTACTAAATTTGTACATTGATATAGGCATTGATTCTATTTGCATTATTAATAGAATATAGTTTATTCTTGTCATATTTTCTCTATCTCTCTTATGCGTGTACTTCCATTAGGGCTCTAGATCTTGGGTGGCTACCTTCATAGCCAATTCTTACATGGTATCAGAGCTATTGGAGTGCCTTTGAATTTCCATTTTGGGGAGATATTGAGTGCAATCTTGCATTTTCTTCATAGAAATACTAGATTCTGGGGGGGTTCCATTTTTGGCCTTGTATTGCAGGTGCATTTTGGGAGCTTGTTGCATCAGATCTAAGCTCACCATTGCGTCTGGAGTGTTTGAGAAAGTCAAATTTACCTTTTTTTTCGTCTCAATTGGACATTGGAGGCCAAATCTACAAGGGTTTGAAGATCAGAGGTGGTTGCCAAATCTAGGACCTAGCTACCATTTTAGAGCATTTTCAGCCAATAAGGACACTACCATTGCTTCCAGAAGGGCCAAAAACCCTAAGATTGACTATCAATTTGTCAAAATTGGACAACTTTGCTCAAAACCATCTAAGAAAATTTTCTCCTCCTCGGTCGTATGGATCGACATCATTGCAGAAATATGGTACGATTTTTTCTTTTTTTAAAATCAAAATTTTTTTAATAAAAAATCAAATTTGATTTTTTGGTTTGAAAAAAAATTAAAAATTAAAAAAAACAAATAATTTTTTTTAACCTGCATATGCAGGGACTGTACTTTGCAGTACCTGTGCAGAGGCAGGTACACTAGGGATATTGTTTCTACTCACACAGGCCTTGTGCTGCCACACGACAAGTTTACATTAGCCCGAGTGGGCTCCATCCACCCCACAGACATGTCACTAGAAAGTGGCTGGATATTCCAAACACCGGCAGCCGGTAACCGGCAACTTCAAAATATTCCAAAGAATCTGATGATTCTGGCAGCCCTAAAATGATTCCTTCGAAAAAAGAGAATATTCTGACACTCATTCCAGCAGGTGCCAATGACGATGGTGATGGTCAAACGGCCATCAAATTTAAGCTCATGTTTTGCTGACCTCAGCAATACATCAACACTGCGTCAATGCTCCTTGGAAATTTTTTGCCCCCTCTCCGTTGGCATTTTTGAATTTGTAGTTCAACTTCAAATGCTAATATCTTGCTCATTTTGGCTCCTTTTTTCGAGCATTTTATTTATTAGGGATAATTTTTCGTTCTCTACATGCTGGTGTGATCGATTTCTGGTTTTGTTGCATGTATTTTTTAGAAAATTTAGTTTCTCATAGGTGTAGCTGAGTTGTCACCGTTTTTGCAACTTCTGGGGCTCTGTTCAGGCTCATACGAACTCCTTTTCAAGTGCCATTTTTTTTGAAAGTGCGTGATTTTTCCTTAATTTCATAGTGATGCTATCAATTTTTAGTGATTGTGATCAGAAATTGTACTTTCAGCACTTGGTCTTTTTTGGCCTATTTTGGCATTTGTAAGGACAAGATCTCATTTTGGTCTTTTGTATCAGTTATTTGAGTCTATTGTAAAACATTGAAAATCAGAAGCCCACTTTGCTTGGCTTGCAAGTGGTCATTGTAAACACACTAAGTATAAAGTGCCAAATCATCATTTTGGGGGGGTGTCTTATGTGATTCTAGCTCTCTCTCTTGTTCTCTTTGCTGCTATGGGTTCTCCTAAGTCTCCTTTGTTAACTCCACATAACTATGCTTCTTGGAAAATTGATGCTTGGAGTGAGTTGATGGAAAAAGGATTAACTCATTATATTGATGGAACTATTGTTGCACCATCTGATCCTAAAACTAATCCTAATGCTCATTTGGATTGGCTCACTAAAAATACTATGGCTCTTGGAACATTGAGGAAATATGTATCAAAAGATCTAATCTTTAAAATTGAAAAGTGTAAAACAATTAAAGAAGCTTGGGAAAAGTTTGGTCAATTGTATGGCCAAGTTGATGAGATTAGAGGTTATCATCTTGACAATGATCTCACAATATTATATCTTAAGAATTTGGATACAATCCAAGACTATGTCACTAAAGCAAATGAGTTAAGAGCACAACTTAAGAATTGTGGTATTAAAAAAAAGGATGCACAATTGGCCTACAATTTGTTGGGAAAGCTTCCATCAAAATATGCAATATTTGTTTCTAGCTTCCAAACCCATCGCTTGACAGCGGGTAGTTCTTTCACTCTTCCATCATTTGATGCATTCACAAAAATTTTGATGTTAGAGCAAGCAAAAATGATAAGCATGGGGATTCTCAAGTCTTCAAAGTCTAAAGCTTTGATGGCAAATGAAGGGAATCAAGGAACTCAAGGAAAGGGTTCCAACAAGAAGTAGAAGCAATTTAAGCCAAAGACACAACAAGATAAAGCACAATCATCCTTTGCACAATAAGGGAATTCTTCACCTTCTCCTAAGAAGGGAAATTCAAGCAAGAAGGAGAGACCAACTTGCTCATATTGCAAGAGATTTGGTCATGATGCGCATCATTGCCATACAAAGCAAATTGATGAGTTGACAAACATAATCAAGAAGAATAACATCAATTTTCCATCTACCTACAAGAAGAAGGATTCATCTCCTTCCACTTCCTCATAATCAAAAGGAAAAGGGAAAGCTTTTATGGCTACTACAGGTTCTTCATAGGAATGGATACTTGACTCGGGTGCTACTCATCACATGGGTTCTCCAAGGGAGCAGTTTTCTTCTTTGGAGCCATCTAAGGTACCTCACATCTTCATAGGAGATGATACTCAAGTGGAAGTTGAAGGCAAAGGTTCAGTTGTCATGGATGATGGAACATTTGAGGATGTTCTCTATGTTCCTAACTTGAGCACCAATCTTCTTTCAATCTACCAAATCACTCACTTTGGAGATGGCAAGAAAGTTGAGTTTCTACCAGATTCAGTTGTGGTCAAAGAACTTAAGGATGATGCCTTGTTTGCAGTGGGACAAGCCAATCCCAACACATGGCTTTACTCATTTTCCCACTTTATTCCTAAGTCTCCTACAACATTGCTCACTCATTCAAATTCAGATAGTAAACTATGGCATGAGCTGTTTGGAAATGTCAATTACCACTATCTTCAACAGCTTAGCTCCAAGGATATGGTCACAAGACTCCCTCAAATCAGCTTTTCAGAAGGTGTTTGTCTAGGTTGCTCCTTGGGTAAGCATCTAGAAGAGAAGTTTGACAAAGGGAAGTCTTGGAGAAATTTGGAAGCTCTTCAATTGGTTCATAGTGATGTAGCAGGTCCATTTCTAGTTCCATCATTCAGCAAGGCCCGCTATGTCCTCACCTTCATTGATGACTACTCCTGCTTCACTTGGGTCTATTTTCTTGTTCACAAGAGTGAAGTGTTTGACATATTTCTAGCCTTCAAGGTTCATTTTGAGAAGCAATCAGGGAAGCAAGTCAAGATTCTCCACACAGGCAATGGAAAGGAATATGTGAACAATAGACTTGAGGAATTTTGTACTCTTGAGGGGATTGATCTTTAGCATTTAGTTGCATACACTCCACAATAGAATGGTGTTGCTGAAAGGAAGAATAGAACCCTTAAGGAGATGGCTAGCTGCATGATTCATGCTCGTTCTCTTGGTCCTCAATTTTGGGCAGAAGCTATTAGTTGTGCCACTCACATCCAAAATTGGGTTCCCCATAAGGCTTTGAAGTGTATGACTCCTTTTGAGGCTTGGTGTGGTAGAAAATCGGTTGTGAGACACTTTAGAGTTTTTGGTTGTCCAGATTGGGCACGCATACCTCCAAAGAAGCGCAAGGCTTCGGAACCTCAGAGTAGGCCTTGCATCTTTGTTGGATATCCTAAAGGTGTTAAGCATACAGACTTTTGGATCTAGAGACACATGAGCTATTCATTAAGAGGAGTGTTCACTTTGAGGAAAGCTCTCCTAGCTTGGCCTCTAATCCTCCTCTTCCTTCCTCCATAGTGGAAAGTGACAATATTGACTCAAATGATGATTCTCCCTCAACTCCAACTCACAAGATCACACCTTTGTAGGGTCCACTTATAGTTGAGGAGTCTCATCCTTCATCTCTTACTAGACCTCATTGGGCTTGATAGACTCTTGAGTTAGCAATTTCTCTTGTTGGGGATCCTTCTGATACTCGAAGGACTCGGTCACAACATTAGTATTTTCCACATGCTTTTATTGCTACTTCTTTTGCTCCACAACCCTTCAAGGAAGTATCAAGAGTTCTAGAGTGGGATTCAACAATGGAGGAAGAGTATAGTTCCTTGATGAGGAACAACACATGGGATTTAGTTCCACTTCCCAAGGGGAGAAAGATGGTTCGATGTAAGTGGATATATCAGACCAAGTATGAAATGGATGGAAGTGTGGATAAATACAAGGCTTGGCTTGTGGCAAAAGGTTTCTCACAGGTTTTAGGTGTTGACTATACAAAGACCTTTGCACCCGTTGCTAAGATGAACTCCATTCGCTTGACACCTACTATTGTTGCAGCTCATGGTTGGGCTATGCATTAGATGGATGTGAAGAGTGCATTTCTTCATGGGGATATTCATGAGGAGATTTACATGGAGCAACTACAGGGATTCATGTACATGATTCTTCTTTAGTTTGTAGATTGAGGAAGTCTCTCTATGGCCTCAAACAAGCCCCTAGGTCTTGGTATGCCAAGATGGATTCCTTTCTTCTCTCCGCAGATTTCATGAAGTGTCATTCAGATCCAAATGTCTGCATTTTGCAATAGAGTGACTCTCATTTGCTACTTGCACTCTATGTTGATGACTTGATCATTACATGGAGTACCTCATCCATCATTGGCAGTGTCAAATCTACTTTACAGGATAGATTTGCTATGACTGACTTGGGCCTTTTGCACTATTTTCTTGGGATTGAGATCACACAGTCAGCTTCTAGGATCTCTCTTTCTCAGCCCAAGTATGCTCTTGATTTTCTAGCTCGGTTTCACATGGCTAATTGTAAGCCTGCTCTGACTCCCTTTCTTCTAGGAGTCAAGCTTGATGCTAAGTGTTCTACTCGACTTATTGATGCCACTTTGTATTGTCAGCTTGTTGGGAGTCTCATCTACTTGACTCACACACGCACTGATATCTCCTTTGCAGTTGGCATGGTTTCATGCTTTATGCAGGAACCACATGACCTTCATTGGAAAGTAGCCAAATGCATCTTGCATTACATACATGGTACACATCATCATGGGATTCACTATGCAGCAAGTACAGGACTTACCTTGGTGGGATATATAGATTCTGATTGGGTTGGCAATGTTGATGATCGTAAGTCCACTTTTGGCTACAACTTTCATCTTGGTTCTGGCCCCATTTGTTGGCAGAGTAAGAATCGGCATGCTATTGTTCTTTCTTCAACTGAGGTTGAGTATCGAGGGGTTATTAATGCCACTACTGAGTCTATTTGGCTTCAGAATATTCTCACTAAGTTGGGCTTCACTATTCCACATCCTTTATTCATTCATTGTGACAATCAGAGTGCCATCCAGATCTCAAAGAATCAAGTTCACCATCAGAGGACCAAACACAACGATATTCATATACACTACATTAGGGAGCTAATACAGGAGCAAGTCATTGATTTGCAGTATTGTCCTACAAAACAGCAGGTTGTAGATATCTTCACCAAACCCTTCACTGAGATTGCATATCATCATTTACAAGCTCTCTTGGGGGTGCAGGATGCTTCATCTAAGGGGGTCACTTGAATTCTTCATTCTCTCTTATGGGGGGACTTTTTCCTCTTTTAGGGGTTTTGTCCTTCTCATACATTTGAGAGCTTTTCTTCTTTTTCATCTCTCTTTGGGGGGGAGTTTTTTCGCACATGGTTTTCTCCTTTTCTTCGCTTTATAAGAGATTGCATTGCATTTGTACATGGGTACCTAACATGGCCTAGTTGTCAAGACCCATCTTGCATTGTTTTATTTTGTGTACATTCTCCATAAGTTGCACTTAAGGCAGGGTGTTGGTGTAATTAATTGTGTTGTACCTTGTCCTAGGTCATAATTACACCTTAGTTAAGTTTACTTAGGGACCACATGGGAGTTGTTGGAGATTTTCCACTTTTGGTGGACTTATCATGTTATCACTTTATCACTTCCACCTTTCGTGGACACATCATGTGATTCCTCTCCACCTTTTGTGGTGGTTATCACATTATCACTTTTCCACTTTAGGTGGAGTGATAACTTTTCATAGTTGTCTCATGTCATAAGATTACGAAACTTGTCATAATATTATGCCCTCCTATGTTCTCACCTTGGCTATATAACCAAGGGGTCTCTACTACATTTGTACATTGATATAGGCATTGATTTTATTTGCATTATTGACAAAATACAGTCTATTCTTGTCATATTGTCTATATCTCTCTTATGTGTGTGCTTCCATTAGGGATCTAGATCTTGGGTGGCTACCTTCATAGCCAATTCTTACAAATTTCCACCCTTTATTGAATTATTTTATAATTTAATCTCAACTGTCCATCCTTATCCAGGTCCTATCTTTTCACTAATTTGGTCCTAACCCTATTTCGTGCTACATCTTTCAATATTGGTCATTTATTTTCATGTCATATTGGATTTTAATCCTATCCCTTCATTCCAAATTAGTTTTCTATAAAAAGAGACTTATCATTTTCATTTCAACCCTACACATTTTATGCAAGTACATTCAAGGATACAAGTACAATCTTCAATATTTTGCAATCATTATCACTAGGCTTATTGTTGAATACTTAAATTTGAGGGCAATCAAGCATATAAAAAAAATGGAGAAGGACAATGGAGGTGAATCAACCATGGAATAGAGATATTTTGTAATATTTCTTCATGTTTTATGTTTCTATGCTGATTTGGGCTTCATTGTTGGTTTAGGGCTTTAGGGTTTGAGTTTTGCTGATTTATGACCTTAAACTTAATTTTACCCTCTTCTACATTGGTGAACCTGATATGAACTAACCAAATTTGAAATATTTTTTGAGAAATTGTGAGTTTTAGGTTTGTGACACATCTACAAGGCCAAACAATACATTTGTGTGACAATGTGTCATATTTGAGGTGCAATATGTTACATTCACCCAGAATTCTACAATGCATTGTTTTGATAAAGAACTATATTCAACACCTTGAATGCCACATTTATTTAAATATAGGGGAAATCATAAATTATTAAGTATATTTTTGAGGTTTTCTATTATTTTTTAGCTCTCTAGTTTTACTCTAACATCTCGACTTAATAATCACATCTTTTTTGTTTCAAAATTTGTCAAAATGTTTCTAGATTTGAGCATTTTTGCATCTTTTAGGTATTACACTTCATCTATTTGAGGCTTTTCCACATTTATTTGGGGGTTCACCACATTCATTTTTTATTGTGAGATGCAATCACTAGCTAGAATGACATAGTCACTATTTGTTTCATCGCATCAATTCTAGAAAAATGAACCACATTTGTAACTTTTACACTGCATTTTCCTATTTTTCTTAATTAGGGTTTTAATTAGGAATTTTTTATTTTATGATTTTCCTTTCGATAGATTAGATTTTTTTGGTTTACTGAATTTTGATTGGCAACGTGTGGCTTAGGTTGGATGAGACATTTTCCTTTGAAATTGCTAACTTACCTTTTGTAGGATTGTTGTTTCTTGTTTAAGATAGGAGCTTTTGATTTTGCAATATCTTTTGATCATTCACACTCATTAGTTTAAAAAGAACAAAAATCTTGCATATTTTCAATCATTGGGTTAAAAAGAACAACAATCTTTCATTTTTCACTCATTGGTCTAAAAATAACAACAATCTTGCATTTCACACTCATTTGGGTTAAAAGGAACTCACATTTTTTACTCATTGGTCTAAAAGGAAAAACTTGCATCAAGTGTTGTTGCAACTCTCACATTTCAATTTGCGGATTAAAAAGAACAATTGTTTTTCGTGTCTTGTGCGTTGTTCTTTTTTGAGGTGTGTATTCTCTTCCCTTGCACCTTGAGTGATCTTGGGAATCAAAAGTACTTCTTAACATTTCCATTGTCACACCACACATTTGGTTTTTTAAAGGTTAATGAACTCTTGCTAGTGTGAGTAATCACATTTTATGATCTTTCCTCACATCTTTTTATGATCATGGAGATCAAAAACTTTTTCTTGTCTCTCTTTTATTACCCCATTAGATAGGGCCTTCCCTTCAGACACATCTATACGAAGAAATCATTGGTGACCCAAAATTTTATTTCCCTTGGGCTACTATATAAAAGGCTAAGAATAAATTCAAGGCTAAACTACCATTAACCTTTTTCGTACAGTGCCCATCCAAAAGTGAAAGCTACCCACATTTATGTGAGGTATTTTTAGTATCACTAGTAGAATTGGTTAAAGCCTTAAGTGGCTTGTTGGATGCTCACAAGGTGGAAAGTCCTTGAGTAGTGACTAAAATAAAAAAACATTTAGAGGCCCACCCTTATTGATTGGATTTTGGCATCACTTTTAGTGCAAGGGATGTGCATCACACCCTGAAGATTTTACACTCACCATATGGATCCCTTGAGATAAAATGGAAATCCCCAACATTGTATAAGTTACTTGTTTTTACTTGTAACTTTCTAGGGAGAGGGTGATTTGGGTTATCCTTACACTCCAAGAGTCCCCTACCCATCCACCCTTGCAAGAAAAGAATGCAAACACCCTATAAACGTGTCCCTCCACTCATGTCAAAGGAGATTCCAAGCTGTGGGCCTGAGAGTGCTGACATTGGTCATTGACCTTAGGGTAAGAAGTGTCTTATGTGTGTGAATTGTCTCCAAATTGTGTTTAGACCCATGGAAACTAGGGTGAATAACCCTAGAACATACACTTTATTATCACAAAATTTGACATTGAGATGACCAAGACATTGTTTTCAAATTGTTAGTTATATTTTCCATCACATTTCACAAAAACCAAAACAAAAAAATTAGTCAAAAACACTCAAACTAGGTCAAAACACATTGTTCACTACATCTAAAGAATGTAAACCACAATTTATTCTTAGAACATTGCATATGCTAAAAACCAGTGCACCACATTTTTTTCTCAAAACAACATTTCACAAGTCATGTCTGCATTTGCTAGTTAACAAATTTTTTAGGGAATTCTAGAGTAGTCATATTTCTAATCAACTCCTAACTATAATTTTCTTATTAGACCATAGAATTTCTCATCTTAGATCTATCATTTTACTCCATTCATTTAGCTTCTCATTACATTAGTTGTGTACATGATAGTTCAAACTTTAGGTCTCATTAGATTGCATACACTTTTGTAGACCTCAGATTAGGAAATTTATCAAACTTTTGATCAGACCATAGTCTCAAATTTAGATTGTCTTGACCATGTCTTTTCATCAATCAAGTCCGTTTCCTTTAGGTTGTTCCTTTAAACTCATAATTCTAGTTTGAGGCCACCTTTTCAATCACCATCACTTTATTTCTAGTCTTCTTTAGGGTCTCGACAATCAAGATTGCCACTTTGTACTATATTAGTTTGGTTAGTAACCTATTTTAGGTCAACCAAAAGTGCTTAGTATTTCACATTAACATTTTATTCATATCATACCCATCTTCATCTTTCATCTCATTTGCAAACTTTAGTCTTAGACTTACCATAGGTTTTGGATCTTAATGATATTACTATATTTTGAATATTATCACTTTGTATCTTTAATCTAGGTACATCATTTGGCATTCCTATATATTGAAAAAACCACAAAAACATAGCATAGTTGCATACCTTAGTCTTGGTATCACCTTTTCATTATCATTACTTAGGCTTCATTATCCATTCTTCCACTCATCACACTTGCAAGTCTTTTTATGGTCCAAACAAGATTACAAAGGAAAAGAAAAGAAATGGACTTCATCCAAGAAAAAGATTAATTTTAAAATTATACTAGAAACATGAATTTTGTTTCCTCTTCCAATGAGGTTCCTAGGCCACAATCATCATTTCACAATCCTTTTTAAGAATTCATGATCAAATATGACTAAGGACCGATAACTGAGAATGGAATAGAGGCATCTGCCCAAGACCTTGAAGTAGCACAGTTTGTGTATGGGATAGTATCACTAGACCCACAAATTTTCCTAGCAAATTTATTGCATAGTGGAGCTAAAATTCCTTAGGTATTTGATGTTAAAACACTTTAAGAAACACCAAACAATGAGACTACACAAAGCCAAGGACACGATACATCTACTCCTAAATGTTCCATCCCGCAAATCAATGCTACTATGCCATTAGGAGGGTCAACACAAGATTCTACAATGATCCACGTGACAAAAAGTTCACAACCCATGTTGCAACCCTTTGGAACTACATTTAATCCATTTGGTTCAACATCTAATGCCATGGTTACACCATCGTCCAATTCTATTGGTAGGAACAAAATATGAAAGGTTCATATATGTGGACCCAAGCCACAAACAAACACTTAAAACATCAACACATCACAAGGTCCTAATATGAAAATTCCCCAAAAAACCAACACACAAGGGCCTTTCCAACAATATCAAAACCAAAGAACACAAGTTTTGAACCCATTTCAAATGTCATATTCAAACACAAAATCCATCTTTCACTCTTAACATTCCAAACCAAAAGATGTTATACACACCTAGTGTAATCTAGGGTAATAGCATAGAAACTAATCCTAAACCAAATTTTGTTATGTATATTTACACACACACACACACACACACACAGACACACACACACACACACACACAACCACATATCTATATATATTAAATATGTGTTAATGATTTCAAATTGCACTAATTTATTTATTAAGTGCATAGCATATTAAATGCATCATATTCTAAGTATAATGCACATCATATACATAAAGTATATTGTGTAGAAATAAAGGAATAGTTCCTAAAGGTTGTGCATAAACATTTAGCAATGTATTATGTATTTAAAATTCTGATTTATATGAAACGTTAGCAGCACAGGAGTATAGTGCATAGAATCAAATGCAAACCAAAGTGAAATATATAAAAACTAAGACTAATTCAAAGCATGAAATCAAAAAGGATATGCAATGTACATGAAACATATACCAAGTCTTTAGAAAATATCAACCCAAAAGATAGGGCATGTGATGTTATGGTGGTGCCAACTTATGAATAGTTTGAACCATTAAGAAGTCTAATCTGCAATATGAACTCCAACTTATGAAGCAAACTAAAATATGTGCAATGGTTAAATGAGAAGCTAGCCAAATAAGTTGACCTGTAGAAGACTAACCTTGCATTTATGATTGTAATTCTTGTTGTCCATTTGAGTGGGTGACTCATTATTCATTATAAAATCTAGCTGAGCATGTGTTTATTGTGCAATGGTTTTAGCTACCACCTTTTCTTCTTTTTACTAAGTCGAACCTTTTAGATTGAGAAGTGTCATCTTTTTTGGCTTATTTTTAGTCTATTTTTACTCACATTTGTGTATAAATAGAGGTTCTTTCTCCCTATTTTTGGATGCATTATGAACACTTGATGCTTATTTACTGAGTTGTTATTTTGATTTTCTGTTTGTGAGAGATTTTTGAGAGTTGTGAGAAGTTTTGAGTGTAATATTTTGGTGAGTGGAAGAGAGATAGTGGGGAATTAGTTTCTAATTTTGGGAGGGCTAAGCTAGGAATCTAGTTTGATCAATTGGAACATTTCATAAATAGGAATGTTGATTTCTACTTTGGAAAGAGTATGTGATATTGTTTGCCTTATTTGGGAAACTTGTATAATTTTTTACTTTGGAAAGGCTATTCTAATATTTATGTGAAAGTGAAATATTCCTTTATGTACCTAGTCTGAGGATCTTTATTATTTTAGTCTATATATATTCCATATTAAGGAATGGGTGTTTATAGTAGCTTTAAGTTCTATATTATATTTAAAGCTTATATGTCAGATTCTTATCTTAGTTGAGTCATAGTATTACTTTGAAATACTTAGAAGAAGTTTCATAGTAAATGTAAGATATAATAGGTTGTTCTTGGTGTTAGACTAATCCATGGTGAAAGGGGATAACCTATGCATATAATATGAATGGTCAAATATAAATCAAGATAGGAAGGTGGGTGAGTGTGTGATGCCCATTTTAAAATAGGGGTGATGAATACTTTGGCCAAAGTAGTGTATGTTCCACTATTTACACTATCAATTCATTATGATCTAGGTTTACATACTAGGTAGGTAATGTAATATGATAGGTTGTAGCCATTGTGTGATAGTTCTATATATGTAGGAAACAATACCAAGCTCAAGGAAGGTCATTATTATTTTGAGGTTATCAAATCAATATCTTCATCGAAGGGTGGAGTCATCTTACCAAGTTTGGTAGATGTGTGGGGGACCATAGTTAGTCCATGGTTGGTGGAAAAGCACTTGAGGGATGCTTCTCCTCATCAGTTGATGACCATGATTTGATAGAGGGCACCTAGACCATTTGTATATCTATTGCCAGTATGATTAATGGAGCCTTGAATGTATTTTTGTATCCATTACTATGAAAAAGTTGTAAAAGAGATATGTTATCTTGAATTATGAGAAATGAAATTAATAATTTGGAAAGACTTAATGCTTTGTTATAATGCAATGGGAATGTTTGGAATGATGATTATTTCAAATGTGCAAGTTATCTTTATATTTGGAAAGAAAATTTTTAATGCTCATGATGGTTAGATGCTATAACTATTTACTTGAGGTTAAAACATAGGAAGGTTACTATGTAGAACAATGGGCATGTTACAAAATGCATGTGGATCTAATTACTATTGAGGGCTTTTATGTTTTAATTGGATACTACTGATTAAGCCCCCCTCTGAGTTGTCTTGTTCATTCAACAATTGGTATCAGAGCAAGGTTCCTTGGAGAAAGGATTGAATGATTAAGGTAGATCCATGATGGAAAACAAGAAGGAAATCCCTATATTTGATGGCATGGATTATGCATTCTAGAAGGTTAAGATGGAAGGCTATTTGGTTTACCTTAGATTTGATGTTACATAAGTAGTGTAGAATACATATACCATACTTGCAAATGGATTGAGCACAAGTGATGAAATCAAGGCCTATGAATAAATGGTAAGAAAAGGTTTGTCCCTTTGACTGGTCTTGCACATTTTGAATTAATGAAAGTAATGGATTTGAAAATTGCTAAAGAATTTTGGGATAAGCTAGAAATTATTTATGAAGTGGATGATAAGGTTAAAGAAGATAAGATGTATAATTTTAAGACACAATTTGAGAACTTGTGAATCTTTGAAGATGAAACAATTACAAGTTACATGCAAAGTATTGATGAACTTGTTAGTGCAATGAGAGGTCTTGGTGCAAAAGTCAAAGAACCCAAAGTGGTAAAGAAAATTCTCAAAAATATTCCTCATTTTTATGGTGAAAAGGTTTCTTCTATTAAGGAAGTTGCATATTTTAATACTTACACCAGAGATTAGTTGTATGGAACACTAACTACATTTGAAATGTAAAAAAATGGTCTGAATAAAAGTGCAAAAGTGGAGACTACTTTCAAGGCTAGAAAATTAGAAAAATTTGAAGATTCAAATGGAGATTATCTTGATTATGTAGAAGCTAACTTTTTAAGAAGGATGAAAAATGGCACTAGTAAGTACAAAGGTAAATTACCTTTCAAATGTTTTAGTTGTAGATAAACAGGTCACTATGCTTCAAGATGTCAAAATAGAGTTTAAACAATAAGAACAAGGGAAAAAAATGAAATATGATCAAGAAAAGCTATTATGTTAGAGAAGATGTTGGTATTTCTGATGATGAATATGATTATGGAGATGTTGATGATAATGAATCTTTGTTCTTGGCTTTAAAATATGAATTTGTTTTTGCTAACTCTGAAAGTTGTGGGAAGGAAAGTGCTCTATGGATAAAGGATAAGACTAGAGATACTTTGGTATCTTCTTTTCATGCTATAAAAGATAAGAATTATTGGGTTATTGATATTGGTTGCTCAAATCATATGATTGGAGACAAGAGTAAGTTTGTTAAACTTGAAAAATATGATAGAGGATGTTAAATTTGTGGTGTAGAGGCACCCAGGTTTTCATGCCCCAAGAGGGGTCAAAAGTTGAAATTTTGTTTTGCTTGAGTCAACTGCATGTAATAAGGTCTTCTAATACCATTTCATAGGTGTTTGAGTCAGTTTTGAGTCATTAGGGGTGAATTAGGGTCTTGTTGCAAAAAAGTGTCAATGTTGTCAAAGTTGCATAAAGCAACTTTTGCATTTTTTGTTGTCAAGTGGAAGATGAACCATTGGAATTTGAAAATTAGTTGTGAATTGATTGGAATATGGTTGAAAATATTTTAAAAGGACGTTTTTTTTCACAAGGTTTGGATGTTGAATTTTGGAGATTGAAGCAATAAGAAACTCCATTTTCTATGTTTTTAGAACATTCTTTGTTCCTACATAGACTTCTGTGTGTCTGTACGACCTAGGAATGCACTAAAACCAATTGGAGTTGATAAAGTACTGAATCTACTTACTTTTGGTGGTGGTTCCATGTGATTTGATCTTGTTTTGAGAGAGTTGTGTTCAATTTTTTGTAGACTACGCTAAATCCTAGATAGGGTAGTTTGAAGGAGAGAAAAATGTAAATATTTCCATTCCACCATTAGAATCTTTTGAAACTCAATGGAATGGATTCTATAGTGTTGTTCTTTGGTTCTCTAAACTTGCAGGGGCAGAAAATGGAATTTGGCATGTGTGGGTTTGTTGTCCTAGCCTAATATCTTCATGTATTAGGCTTAGAAACCCTAGAGGCTTAGGGCATTTGAAGAAAATCACTTGAATATTATATGGCTTGTATGACATGTTTGAAGCATTGGAATGGAGATATAGACTCTAGAATACAAGCACTCTTCTTCTACCAAGCTTACTTTACTAATTAGGCCTAATTTGAGTGAGGATAGTCAATTTTTTTACTCATTTTGTATAAAGTGACCCCACCTAGTTTTGAGATATGTTGAAAAATGTACAAAAACATATCAATAAATGTGTTTAAATTTTAAATACTTTGCCTTCCTTGAAAGTTATGTCAGAAAAATCCTGTTTGAAAGGCTTCTAGGAGAATGAAGGGTCGTGAAGAAAAACCCACCATTGGATGGTTGAGAGATTGAAAGAGTGGTTGATTTAGGTTGTCTTGAGGTTGTTAACCCCTTCTCTACATCAAATTGGTATTAGAGTATAGGTTTGATTTAAAGAGGAAAATTTTGAAGAGAAGAAGAAACAAGATGCCTCCAAAAGGGAATCCACTAGCTAGATAGATGAATGAGTTGAAGGAGAAACATGCTAGAGAGATGAGAGAAATGAAGGAGAGGCTTGCTACCTTGAAAAAATGTTAGAAAAGAGGAATTGTCACAAGATATTTGAGTGACAAAGAAGAAGGGAAAGAGGAAAGTTCCCAAGGAGGGTCTGAGGAAGAGATGGATGCTGATGACTTCGAGATGGAAAAGTTGTTGATAGCAGTCAAGGGAGAAGATCCCAAAATCAAGATGGATTTACCAATATATGGAGGAAAATTGGATAGTGAATAACTCCTAGATTAGATAGGAGCATTAGATAACTATTTTTAATATGAAGATGTGCCAGAAGAGCAAAGGGTGAAGTTGGCCAAGACAAATTTGAAGGTTGTGCCTCACTTTGGTGGGATTATGTACAAGATAAAAGGAGAAAGAAGGGAAAGTCTAAAATGACCTCTTGAGATAGGATGGTTTCTAAACTCAAAGGAAAGTTCCTACCAAGTGACTATAATATTCAATTATTTAGAAGGCTTCAAAACCTCAAACAAAAGGATATGGATGTGTAGGCTTGTACAGAAGAGTTCTATAAATTGAATATAAGAGTAGGTCATATAGAAGATGATGAAGAAAAAGTGGCAAGATATATGAATGGGTTAAGATACAACCTTCAATATGAGTTAAGCCTCACCAATCCAAGAATGGTGGAAGAGTGTTACCAATTGGCCATCAAGGCTAAAGATAAGTTGAGAAGAAGGAAAGAAAAGAAAAGTAGGGGTAGAGGAAAAAATTCTAGAGGAAGAGGGACATTTGTTGGAAGGGGACAGTCCTAAAGACCACAAGGAGAATCAAGCCACAATCAAGAACAAAGTTGAAACTCAAGGGGAGGTTTTCGAGGAAGGAGACCAAATAATAGGGGCAGATTTAAAAGCCAAAGTGGAGGATCCAATGGATTTATAGGAAAAATTTATAAGTGCAATAAATCTATAGGCCATCAACCATGGCAATGAATTAAAAATTAGTCCACTACTTCATTTGGAGGAGAAATAAGAAATCTAATTGTACAAGGAGAGGACAATGAAAGTGTGAGCTCTCCATCACTTAAGGCTGATCTAGAAGTTGGTGAATCTCTCATGGTGAGGACTTTGATAAAAGTGCCAATTGAAAAGGAGCCTCCATAAAGAAAGTCTATTTTCAGAACATGTAAGTGCCTAGGTAAATGTTGCAAAGTAGTGATTGATTCTAGTAGTACAGATAATTTGGTTTTAGCTAAGATGGTTGAAAATATTAAGTTGAAAAGAATCCCTCATACCACTCCATATATAACCTATTGGCTTAACAAAGGCCAACAAATAGTTGTAAATGAACAAAGTTGGGTTGATTTTCATATAGGGGGATACAAGGATAAGGTTATGTTTGATATAATACCAATGGATGTGTGTCATTTGCTTTTGGGAAGGCCTTGGTAGTATGATAGGAAGGTTATCCATGATGGGAGAAAGAACACTTATGCTATAGAAAAGGATGGGGTTTCTTGCACCCTCACACCATTGAAGGATGAAAACCAAGATTCCCAAGTAGGGCCTAGTGTGATGTTGGTCAATGAAAAGGAGTTCCTAAATACCTTAGAAGAGGAGAATGTGGGATTTATTGTCATAGTAAGGCCTAAATCTGTCATAACAATAGAAAAGAAAGAGGAGTTACTTTTGGAGGTGAAAAAATTGTTGAAGAAGTATGATCAAATAGTGGTTGATGATATTGCTAACACCTTTCCACCTATGAGGGACATAAGCCACTAAATTGATTTCTTTCCAGGGCCTAGTTTTCCCAACAAAGTTGCTTACAAGATGACTCCACAACAAAATGAATAAATTAAGATGCAAGTGCAAGAATTACTTGACAAGGGGTTGATTAGGGAGAGTTTGAGTCCTTGTGTTGTTCCCATAGTTTTAGCACCAAAGGAAGGTGGTGATTGGAGGATGTGCACTGATTCTAGGGCCATCAACAAGATTACAATAAGGTATAGATTTCCTATTCCAAGAATTGAAGACCTAATGGATTTTTTGGGTGGTGCTTGCTACTTTTCCAAGATTGATCTCAAGAGTGGCTATCATCAAATCAAAATCAAACCTAGTGATGAATGGAACATAGCCTTCAAGAAAAATGAAGGGTTATATGAATGGATGATAATTCCCTTTGGTTTGTTAAATTCCCCTAGTACTTTCATGCACTTGATGAATGAGGTGCTTAAACCTTTCATTGGTAAGTTCATGGTAGTGTATCTTGATAATATTCTCATTTTTAGAAAGACTAAAGAAGAGCATTTGCAACATTTAGATTTGGTTTTGAGAATGTTACATGAAGAAAAGCTAATGATAAACTTGAAGAAGTGTCAGTTCTTGAGAATAGAGTTGGTTTACCTTGGATTTATGGGAACCAATGGCACTTTGAAGATGGATCTAAGTAAGGTTGAGGCTATCCTAAGCTGGCCTACACCAAAATCAGTAGTTGAGGTAAGGAGTTTCCATGGTTTGGCTAGTTTTTATAGAGAATTCATAAGAGGTTTTAGTCATGTGTGTGCTCCTATGATTGATACTATCAAGGGTGATAAAAGAAAGAGGTTTGTTTGGTCTAATGAGGCTGATAGGAGTTTTGAGTATTTGAAAAATAATGTTGTTGAGCAGCCCATATTGACTTTTCCTAGCTTTGATAAGGTCTTTACCATTGAATTTGATGCAAGTGGTCATGCAATAGGTGTTGTCCTAAGTCAAGAAAATTGACCTATTGCCTTTTTCAGTGAAAAATTGAATGAAGCTAAGAAAAAGTATTCTTCCTATGATCTTAAGATGTATGCAATGGTGCAAGCATTAAAGAAATGGAGACATTATTTTCTGCCTAAAGAGTTTATTGTGTATATTGACAATCATGCTCTTCAATTTTTGAATAGTCAAGATAAACTCAGTAGTAGGCATGTGAAATGGGTTGAATTTTTGCAAGGCTTTATTTTCACCATTAAGCTTAAAAAAGGGAAATATAACAAAGTGGTAGATGCATTGAGTAGAAGAGCTCTCATGGTGCAAGAAATTAAATTGAAGAGCATAGGAGTGGATTCTTTGAAAGGTATGTACATTGATGATGCACATTTTAAAGATATTTATGCAGGTTGTAGGAAGCCTTGTAGCAGCAATAATGAAAAATGGTTTGATTTCTTGGTCCAAGATGATCTATTATTCAAAGGGGCACAATTATGTATTCCTAAATTTTAAATTAGGGATACTTTAATCAAAGGAAAGCATAGTAGCAGCCTTGCAGGTCACTTTGGTTTGGATAAGACCTTGGAGCAATTAAAGAGGCACTTCTATTGGCAAAAAATGTAAACTGATGTGAGAAAATTTGTGGATAAGTGTATTATTTGTGAAAGGGCAAAAGGATCTAGCACTAATGCAGGGTTATATCAACCTCTCCCCATTCCCAATAGGCCCTAGGAATCAATTAGTATGGATTTTGTGATAGGGTTGCCTAGAACTCAAAGAGGTTTTGATTCGGTGTATGTTGTTGTGGAAAAGTTTTCTAAGATGGCACACTTTATACCTTGTAAGAAAAATAATTATACTTCATACATTGTAGGAATCTTCTTAAAGGAGGTGGCAAGAATCCATGGTTTACCTCTTAGTATTGTATCTGATAGGGATAGAAAATTTGCTAGTCACTTTTGGAGGATCCTATGGAAGAAACTTGGCACAAAATTGAGTTTCAATTCTACCTATCACCCTCAAACTAATGGGAAGACTGAAGTGGTGAATAAGAGCCTTGGAAACCTCCTAAGACATTTAACAAGGGATAATTCAACACAATGGGATCTAGTTTTTCCTCCAACTGAGTTTGCATATAATGATTTGGTGAATAGAAGTGTTGGAAAAATTCCTTTTGAGATTGTTTATGGTCTGCAGCCCACAGGTGCGTTTGAATTGTGAGATATCAATGGGATGGAAAGGAGGAGTGTTGAAGGTGAACAATTTGTAGTGGCTATGCAATAAATTCACCAACAGGTTAAGGAGAATCTTCAAAAGAATGTTGAAAAGTATAAGCTTAATGCTGATCTAAAATAGAGAGAGGTCCATTACAAGGTTGGAGACTTGGTTTTGGCTCATTTGAGAAAGAAAAGGTTTCCTAAAGGATAGTATTCTAAGATTCAAATGAAGAAGATAGGGCCATGCAAAGTGGTCCACAATTTTGGAGAGAATTCCTATGAGATAGAACTACCTCCTGGTGTTGTCATTTCTCCTATTTTTAATGTTTTTGACCTTTACCCTCATAAAGGGTATGTTGATGTAGGTTCATTAGTGCTCTCAGATGAGGATTGGATAGGTATCTTCCACCAAGCCAACCCTTGGAGTTGGAATGCATCTTGGAGAAGGAGCTTAAGAAGACAAGGAGAAAGGTCTACTACCAATACTTGGTCAAATGGTGAGGTATTCCTATGGAGGATGCAACTTGGATGACAAAGGATGATATTATAAAGCATGGTTGTACAATTTCAAGTTTTTCCTCATATGTAACTTGAGTTCTCTTTGTCTCGAGAGTATGGTGCAAGGGCACCCATATTTTCATGCCCCAAGAGGGGTCAGAAGTTGAATTTTTTTTTTTATTGATTCAATTGCATGTAATAAGGTCTTCTAAAACCATTTCATAGTTGTTTGAGTTGGTTTTGAGTCATTAGGGGTGAATTAGGATCTTGTTGCAAAAAGTGTCAATGTTGTCAAAGTTGCATAAATCAACTTTTGCAATTTTTTGTTGTCAAGTGGAAGATGAACTGTTGTAATTTCAAAATTAGTTGTGAACTGATTGGAATATTGTTGAAACTATCTTAAAAATTCCATGTATGTTTGGCACAAGGTTTGGATGTTGAATTTTGGAGATTGCAGCAATAGGAAACTCTATTTTTTATGTTTTCAGAACATTCTTTGCTAGTACACAGACTTGTACAAGTTTGTACAACCTAGGAATGCACAAAAACTAGTTGGAGTTGATAAAGTACTAAATCTACTTACATTTGGTGGTGGTTTCATGTGATTTCATCTTGTTTTGAGTGAGTTGTGGTCATTTTTTTGTAGATTGCTCTAAACCCTAGATCGGGTAGTTTCAAGGAGAGAAAAATGTAAATCTTTCCATTCCACTATTAGAATCTTCTAAAAATCAGTGGAATGGCTTGTATAGTGTTGTTCTTTGGTTGTCTAAACTTTCAGGGGAAGAAAATGGAATTTGGCACATGTGGGGTTGTTGTCCTAGCCTAATATCTTCGTGTATTAGGCTTATAAACCCTAGAGGCTTAGGGTATTTGGAGAAAAACACTTGGAGATTGATTTAGTTGATTAGAGTTGATGTTTGAGGACTTGTATGACATGTTTGAAGAATTGGAGTGGAGATATAGACCCTAGAATACAAGTACTCTACTACTACCAAGCTTAATTTACTAATTAGGCCTAATTTGAGTGAGGACAATCAATTTTTGACTCATTCTGTACAAAGTGACCCCACCTGGTTTTGAGATATATTGAAAAATGTCCAAAAGGGTATCTTTAAATGTGTTTACATTTTGAAGAATTTTCCTGACTTGAAAGTTATGTCAACAAAACCCTGTTTCAAAGGCTACCAAGTGAATGAAGGCTTGTGAAGTAAAACCCACCATTGGATGGTTGGGAGATTGAAAGAGTGGTTGATTGAGGTTAGCTTGAGGTTGTTAACCCCTACTCTACATGAATTTGGTGATGATTTAGGTGGTAAGATTTATGGAATGGGTTCAATTAGTTTTAATGGCAAGCATAATACTAAAGATGTTTACTATGTTAAAGGTTTAAGGCATAACCTCTTGAGTGTTGGAAAAATGTGTAGCAAAGGGTACAATCTTATGTTTTAGGATGATGGATGTGAGATAAAAAAAGGGTAAAAAATTATTATTGTTTTTGGAAAGAGGACAGATGGAAATATCTATCATCTCAAGGGTGTTGATGGTCACTATTTGATGACTCAAATTAATGATAGCTAGTTATGGCATAGGAGGATGTGTCACATCAATTTTGATAAATTGGTTAGAATTGGTTCAGTTTAAGCAGTGAGAGATTTTCCAAAGATTAAAAAGCCTATCAATGTTGTTTGCAAAGATTGTCAATTTGGAAAACAAATATGTAGTTTCAAGGGAAAAGAACAATCTTCTACTAGATTGTTGGAATTGGTGCATTAGACCTTTTTTATCCAACAAGAGTGAGAAGTCTTCAAGGTGATAGGTATTTAATTCTTTTGATTGATGATTATTCTAGAATGGCATGGGTTAATTTTCTTATAGAGAAATCTAAAGCCTTAGATAGATTCAAAGCATTTAAAGTTATGGTTGAGAATGAAATGGATTTGAAGATAAAATTTTGGAGGCCTGAAAAAGGTGGAGAGTTCACCTCCAATGAATTTAACCTGATTTATGAGAATCATGGCATAAAAAGGCTCTTATCTACCCCTAGGAATCTTCAATAAAATGGAGTGGTTGAAAGGAAAAATGGGACTATTCAAGAAGTTGAAAGGACTATGATTAAAAAAGCTAACCTACCAAAAGTCTACTGGAGAAAATAAATTCATACTACTCTTTTCATTCTTAATAGAGTTCAAGAAAATTCTAATAACACAAAGACTCCCTATGAGTTGTGGTATGGAAGGATCCCTACTGTCAAGTAATTTAGAGTGTTTGGAAGAAAATGCTATATCAGAAGAGATGATGAAAACTTGGGAAAGTTTGATGCAAGGTCCGATTAAAGTATCTTCCTTGGATGTTCTACTACAAGCAAATCTTATAGATGTTACAAAAAAAGGCTGAGAAGGATTGTTGAAAGTGAAAATGTCAAGGTTGATGAAGAATTGATGAATTCAATGGTGATAGATGGATATGAATCAGATGAACCTACTTGTGGAGGAGAATAAAAAGAAAAATCCAAAGAAAAGGAAGTAAAAAATGAAGAGGAAGAAGCTCCAAAAAAGACCCCTATGTGTAGAGAAATCATTCCAAAGAAAACTATTGGCAACACAAGGGCAGACAACTGAGAGGGGGGACTGAATCAGTTGTCTCAGAATTTTAAATTTATTAAAATTATTAACCCTTATTCTTAGATATGATTAATAACCATGAAATCATAAATCAAAAACACATCAGAAGCACACATAACACGAATATTTTTGTGTGGAAAACCTTGTTAGGGGAAAAACCATGATGGAGATCAGTCCACAAGTTTATACTCTATTAAAAGTATAAGAGGAATAAATGAGGAATACACATGCATTTAGGCACACTACCTAGAGCTCACTACTCAAATACAAAGGAAGACTCACTATCTTATAGAAACATTCAGATTAAATCCATCTGAAGAATTTTAACTGAGAAAGTAGCATCTACTAATGCCTGATTACAATTCTAGTTAAGCACATAAACACTTCTTCACTCTTCTTCACTCTTTTTCACATGATGCTCTAGCTTCCAATGATTTGAACCTTATTTTCACATAGCACTCACACACATTTCACTTTCTTCATTTCAAATGAAGAAATAATCACTCATATATATCCACAACAAGTAATTACATCACTTTATGTTGGCTTCAACAAAATAATGGAATGAATACAAACTGTCAGCCCATAACAATAAATATTAACAATGTGAATCCACAAAGGTTGGCCACAACATAGTAGAGACCAAAAACAATATTCTTTAACACAAAACACCTTCAAAAATAATTCCTCAAAGATCCACAACATGCTACAATCACCTTATCGGCCATGAACATGAAAAACATGAACATGCAGGAGAAAATCTTAGATCGTGAGCACAACGATCAATGCAGACATGTAACAAAGATAAGACATAGTCTAGAAACATCCAAAAACACCACAAGAGCATACACAATATCTCAAATTACCAGAATCACATTATCTTCTTGAGGAACACCAACTACAGTAACAGAATAACTGTCGAAGCATAGAAACTCATAACTTTCTCAAATCTTCATGTAGACCTCTAAAACTTTCGGATCATAAACTATATACATCTGCAAAAAACCCCTTTAATACACAACTTCTCACCATCAACATGTTGAACTTTCCATCACACTGATCTTCACTACTTCACAGACAACTTGTAACATATTTTATTACAATTTTATCAATATCCTTGACATATACAGTCTTAAAGACATTAATGCTAATAGTGTTGACATCAATCAAGACCACATATCAGCAATGCAACCACAAAATCCAACAAAAAAATCATTGGAGATGAAATAAAAGGTGTGTTGAAAAGTAGAAGAGCAGATGAAGTAGAGGTAAATCTATGTTTACTTTCTAAATTATAACCTAAAATAGTGAGTTAGGAATGCAAAGATAAATATTGGATGAAGGAAATGGAAGAACCTATGTAGATTGAGAAGAATCAGACTTGGGAACTTCTTCTTAGACCTAAAAACAAGAACATAATTGGTACTAAGTGGGTATTCAGAAACACATTGGATCAGAATGGAGAAGTGGTAAGAAACAAGGAAAGGCTTGTGTGTAAGGGTTACTCACAAGTTGAAGGAATATACTTTGAGGAGAAATTTTCTTTGGTGGCTTAATTAACGCATTCATGATTTTTTTGGAATTTGCAACACATAAGGACTTTAAATTTTATTAGATAGATGTGAAATCTAATTTCTTGAATGGAGAATTGGATGAAGAATTTTACATGGAACAACCAGAAGGACTTCAATTATTAGAAAAACCTAATATTGTTTGTAGATTGAAGCAAGCTCCTAGAGCTTGGTATGCAAGGTTGGACAAGTATTTGATATAGAAAGGATTCAATAAAGGCATCACATATAGTAACTTTAACTTTAAGGTTGAGAAAGATCAAATCTTGATAATGGTTTTGTACGTTGATGACATTATTTTTGGAGGCAATGAAGCTATGTGCAAGAAATTTATCGAACAGATTGAAAAAGAGTTTGAAATGTTTATGTTTGGCGAGATAATTTCTTCCTTGGGATACAAATCAATCAAATAGATAAAGGCATATTCATTTCACAATCAAATAATGTTAAAGAAATGTTCAAGAAGTTTGGAATGCAAGAATCCAAACTAGTATGTACTCTTATGGCTAGTGGTTGAAATCTAAGTAAGGATGATGAATCTCCTAAGGCTAATCAAAGAAAGTATAGATCTATGATTTGTGTACTGCTATACCTAACTGCTACTAGACTGGATATCATGGATGTAGTTTGTCTTGTGCCTAGATTTCAAGATGATCTTAAAGAGACACATGTTTTGTTGCAAGTATTAAGGTGTTGTCTTTGATGTCAATTGGTTGCTATTGTCATTGATGTCAACTATGTCATGGAAATTGGTTATTGATTGTATATGTCATCGATATTGAGAAAATTGTAATAAAGAAGGTCTATAGGTATTCAGTGCAAGCTTTGAGATATGCTTCAAGATGTTCTTCTATGCTTGGGTAGATTAGACATATTTTTCATGATTGTTGGTAATTTCTATATCTAGAATTAGGGCTTTTGGATCATTGTACAATGCGAGATGTCTTCACTAGTATGTGATTGTGCATTTTGGTGTGTCTGGCTATGGTCCTGGAGAAACGTAGTTGCTTTAGATTTCTCTGAATTTTGATTTCAAAACTTGTGGTTTAGAGAGTAAGTTGATAAGATCATGTTCAAGTAAATTTTTTTATCCAAAGAGACTGGATTGAGTTAAGGATGCATGTGGTTAATTCTTTTATGTGTTTTACAATAGTGTTGGTCAAACTTGTGTTAAAAAATACATACAAAGTTTATGTAAGCATGTTTAAGTGTGTTGGGACTTATTTAGGTCCTCATTAAGTATGTGTTTGGGTTGCCCTCATTCTAGTGCCACCGTAGAATGTTTTTATGCTGTCCTAATTTAAATTTGTAAATAAAAATGGTGTGTGGCCAACCTTGGATGAGTTTCAAGGTTGAAGATAGTATAAATATAAGTTGAGATGTTGATGAAAGATAATATAGATGTGAGATAGATGTGAAATAGCGTGTGTTACATAAGTTTGAGTAGATCGGTGTGAAATTCAAGTGGCGAGTTCCTAGAGGCAGTGAGATGAAGGTGTACTCTATCATTCAAGCATATTTTCAAGTGTGTGAGTGAATTGTCATGGAAATATTTCTTGCATTGAGATAGTTTTCTCTCTATGACAATCCTCTTCTATCTTCTTTGTAATTTTTTGGAAATGATCCCTCACTAGACAATAAGTCCTATTTTCGACAAGTAAGTCTAGTTTTGGACAAGTAAGTCTTGTTTTGGTAGTGAGCCTTTCTGTCAATGAGCCTTTTTGTTTGGTTTTAGAATTATTTATATTGTGAGCTAATCCTCACCATGGTTTTTCCCTCATTGATTTTTCTAGGTAAATATGGTGCTATTGTGTGTATGGTTTTACTTCTTTTAGTTTTTTCTTCTATACTTAATGATTAATCACATTAATAGAGTAAAGGATTTGTCAATGGTTATTGATCTAACTTCTAGTGAAAGATTTAAAGGTTACAGTTACTACAAATGATTCACCCCCTCTCAATTTTCTTGTTCAACAATTGGTATCAAAGCTTGGTTCCTTAGAGAAGAGCTTAATCACTTAAGGAAGGTTTGGGATGGTGAACAAGATAGTTATTCAATGCCCTAAGTTCTATGACACTGACTACACTTTTTGGAAGACAAAGATGGAAGGATAACTAGAATACTATGGATATGAGGTTGAGAAGGCTTATAAGACTCCATATACTGCTCTTGATAATGGTCCAAGTACTGCTGATGAGATCAAGGTGCATGAAGCAAACAATAAGGAAAATTTTATTTTGAAGAATAGTCTTTCACATTCTAAATTAATTAAAGTTATAAATTGGAAGAATATTAAAGAAGTTCGGGATGCATTGGAAAAGATCCATGAAGAAGATGAAAAGGTTAAACAAGAAAATCTGCAAAACTTGGAGGCATAATTCAAGATCCTACGAATGACTAAAGATGAGGACATTAAATCCTATGTACAAAGAGTGTATGATATAGTAGGTGGAATGTGAGGACTTGGTGCACAAGTGGATGAATCTAGGATAGTAAAGAAATTTCTCAAAACTCTCCTTGATGCATATAGTGAAAAAGTATCTTCTACTAAGGAATCTATAAATTATAAGACCTATACTAAAGATCAGTTTTTGGGTACTCTAACCTCATTTGAAATGAGAAAGCCTAGCTTGAGAAATGGATCAAAGATAGAAACTACTTTTAGAGCTACAAAATTTGAAGATTCAGATGAAGAAAACTTTGATGAAGTGGAAGATAACTTTGTAAGAAGAATGAATAAGGGCTCTGGTAATTATCAAGGTAAGTTACCTTTCAAATATTTTAATTGTGTGGGAATAGGTCAATATGATTCAAGATGTCCTAAAAGGGCTGAGAGGAATAAACATAGAGAAGGAAAAGAAAATAAAGGAAAGATGATCAAGAGAGCATATTATGTAAATGAAGATGTTATCATTCTAACGATGAGTCTGATTATGGAGATTTTTATGATAATGAATGCTTATTCTTGGATATAAAAGATGAATCTACTTCTATTAATACTGAAAGATATGTGAAGGAAAGCACTTTGAAGAAAGTCTAAGGTATTGTGGTCTTTGATCTTCATTCTAAATGGGAAAATAACTACTAGGTTGTTGACAGTGGTTGTTCACATCACATGATCAATGAAAAAAGTTAGATTGTTAAACTTGAAAAATATGATGGAGGCTTAGATAAGTTTGGAAATGATACCGATACTAAGATTTGTGGGATAGGTTCAGACAATTTTGATGGAAAGAATAATACTAATGATGTCTACTATGTTAAAGGTTTAAGGCATAGTATTTTGAGTGTTGGATAGATGTGTAGTAAAGGATATAATCTTGTGTTCAAGGATGAGAAATGTGAAATAAGGAAAGGATCCAAAACCATGATTGTTGCTAGAAATAAGTATGAAGAAAATATTTATCAACTTAAGGGTGTTGATGGATATTACTTTATGTATCAGATTAATGATAGTTGTTTATGGAACCATAGGATGTATCATGTGAATTTTGACATTATGGTGAGAATTAGTGCAGTACAAGTTGTGAGAGATTTACCAAGAATAACAAAGTGGTGTAGGTGCACCCAAGCAAGAATATGCCTCCAAGAGGCAACTTTAAGTTTTTGAATTAAAAATGATGTCCTAATGTTTTAAGAAGTTCTATTATACCTTTTTTAATTTTTTTTAGGTCATTCATAGGCATTTTGGAGTCATTTGTGTTGTAATATAAAAAGTTATAAAAATTGACAAATTGTTGTCATGTTAATATTGCAAAAAATGCAAGAAATGAAAAATAGAGGAATGTGAAGGGACAAGTGGTTAGAGAATAAATTTTAGGCATTGGATATGGTTTGTATAATCCTTTTGAGGCTTCACACATTTCGAGGAAGGTTGGAGGATGATGTAGGAGTGTGGAAGTTAATCAAAAGTTTAGATTTTCTATATTTTTCTAGAAATTATCTAATTTTAGGCCATTGTATGGCCATATACTTTCAATAAACCTCTCCTCCTCTATTGAAAGTGATATCCCTATGAATCTACTTTAATGTGCTTTTGGTTTCATGAAAAAATATTTAGTTTTGTGAAATTTATGAGTAAATTACTCCAGGCGGCTAAAAACCTGTTGCCATATGGCTTGTAAGTGTTGTCATTGATGGAAACCTAAGTCATGCATCCAATCTATAGTATAGTTTTGGTTTACACTGGTAGAAAAGAGTGAAGAATAGGGCATCCAGTTATAGGCATAAAAGTTGATCTGAACACCTCACCAGACTATTATTTTGGGTTGTGGATCTCTAATGAAGGTTTGTTGATGTTTGGAATACCTTACTAAAGGTTTGTTTTGATGATCATTCACTGGTACATTAATCTATTGATTATTTGTGCTTGAAGGATGACCCGGCTAATATAGTAATCATGGATGTATACAGAGTAATTAATTAAATGCTTTTGTGCTTGATTATGTTTGTTTGGATCCTCTCTATGTCTTAATTGACTTTGGAGGATGCACATAAACAATTAGTGGTGGATCTATCCGACAAGTTGTAAAGAACCTAATGGTTTACCAAGCCAACATAAGGATGTTCAAATCCCTGATAGTGTATATATATATGAGATCAGTTTTTATCATTTTGTGTGTGTGAAAAGTATGAACATATAGTGGAGAATAGAAAATGAAAACTATATCAATGTGTGGTGCAAAATTCAGCAAAGTAATGGTGCGAATTGATGTGAAGAGTAGATAAGGGTAGATCAAAGCAAAATGTAGAGTCAGATAGAGAACTTAGAATCCAATTGATGAGCTTCACTAGAACTGTAATCTAGCATGAATAGATGCTACTATCTCAGTTCAACCTTGAGATGGTTTTAATCTGAACTTTTGTAAGGTAGTGAGCTCTAGGAAGTGTTCCTGAATGCAAGTGCATTGCCTTTTGTAAAAATTTATTTGAGTACTCAAATTGTGGATTAACCTCCACCATGGTTTTTCCCCTAATAGGGTTTCCACACAAAAATCCTTGTGTTATGGTGTTATGAATGTTTTCTTTGAATGCTTGCATCTTTCCTTTAATGTATGGCTTGAGTTTCAGATTAATAAAGTTAAGATTTGTTGAACATTGATTCACCCCCCCTCTCAGTGTTCCATTGAGTCCAAAAATTGGTATTAGAGCACAATTCCTCTGAAGAATTTTGGTAGCTTGAGGTAGATCTTAGAATGTAATGGACTCTTCTAGTCTTCAACAGCAAATTTTAGTGGCACTTGATGACCTTGATTAGTCTAAAGCAGAAGTTAGGGAATTGAGAGAAAATATTAAAGATGCAGAGAAATTCATTTAGTCATTAAATGATCAGATTGTTAAATCCAGGGAGAAAAGAAAGGATCTTTGCGATCAGATACAACAGAAGGAGAATGAAAATATGGATGATGCTCACCTGAATCATACCTTGAAGGAAATAACTGAAGAATGTGAGAATCTTGCCAAAGACAATACAAACCTGATGGAATCTATGGTGATGAAGCTGACTAAAGAGATTGAAGAAAGGAATAAGAATGAGGAAAATCTTGCTCAATCCTTGAAAGAGAAATCTGATGAATGCAGTAGAATAAATGGAGAACTTACTCAATTGGAAAGTGAATTACAAAGATCGAGAAACAATGAAGAAGAACTTGATAAGAAGATTACTACTCTCAGGAATCATCTTATCATTGCAAATGAATACAAAGAAAAGTTTAAGATTAGCTCAGTAAAGCTTGATGAGTTGACTAAAGGAAAGAAGAGTGGAAATGATAAAAGAGGTCTTTGATATAAAAAGGGAGAAAGTTCTAGATCAGGACAAAACAATTTTAGACAAATGAACAAAAGTGGAAGGTATTTGGTAAGACAACCTAATGCTCATAAGTTTAATGGATATTATTTTGCTTGTAACAAATTCAGCCATATGGTTACTCAATGTAGAAGTAATATGAAGTCAAGAAATTCATCATTTTATGGTCAGTGTTTCAATTGCAAAAAATTTGGTCATAAATCAATTGAATGGAGAGATGTGTCAAGTTACTTTGTTGATAGAAGGAATGTTGAATGTTATACATGTGGAAAATTTTGGCATATTGCTAATCAATGTAGATCAAGAAGAAATTACTGGAGTGATGGGTTCGGACAAGGAAGCACTATGTGCTACAATTGTAATAAGTTTGGTCACATTGCAAGATTCTGCAGAAACAAAAATTTGGATAGAAGAGGTTTGGTATACAAAGGTAGAAATATAGAGAAAAATGATAAAGGGAAAAGAAAAGTGACTACATATGAGATTAGAGATCAGATGAAGAAGACATGGGTAAGAAAGAGTGAGTCTGATGATGGAAATGGTTCTACACCAGAACCTGCTTCCGGTAATTCTTTCAGTAATTAATTTTAGGCCACTCACCTAGGGGGAGTTTTTCAAGAAAAACCTTCCTCCCCTATTTATGGATGGTACCAGAACATGGAGAATGGTCAAAAAGGTGTATCATTAATGTGCAGAAGTCTTGGTGAACATTTGCAAAAGAATTCAGAGAATTCATAGGTCCATAGAAGATCTTTCTCTCACTGTTTGAGAAAATAGAGTATCTAGAAATTTAGGGAAAATGCATTTATTACAAGTTTGTGAGCTATATAAGTCAAGTTGGAACTCTCAGCTGTCACTTTGCATCGAAGAAAAGGAGGAGAGAACCCGATAGTAGAATTTTGAAGAAGTAAAGTTAATTCAATGGTGGAACTCGAAATCTATCAGGTATTTCAATTATTTTTGGAATTTCCATATAATTTGGTGTGCGATTGTCAAACTTAAGAAAGGATAAATGGAAAAAATCAAAGGGTCAATCATTCTAGATGAAGTCAACAGTGGAAAGATTAGGTCCATGCAAAATTTGTTGTTGCCTGATGAATTGAAGAGGTTGAATGAAGCCAAACATGGGAATTTGGATATTTGGAATGAGTTTTCATACTTTGAGAACATGGGATTCATAAAATTCATCTTGAGAAAATTGCATGATGATACTTTAATCTTGGACAAACCCTACATCATCTTGAAGGAGTCAATTAAGAAATTGACTAGATTATGCAAAGTTGAAGATATATGGAGAAAGAAATCCATCTAGAACAAAGAAGTTGAAACCCTAACCAAAATAATTAGAGATCAGAGGGTATTGATAATTGTGACAATCAAGCATCTTGTTACAAAGTACATTATGCATGGAATTTCATACAAATTCTTTTTCAAAAATTGAGAAGGGGCAACCTTGGCAAGCACAGTCTACATTTCTCACAAAATGATAGTCGAAGGTCAATACTTTGACTTGTGTGGATTGATAAAGAATTAGCTAAAGGAGAATGTGCAACTAACAAAAGGACCAAGCTACCTTTTAGGTTCAGTACTCTAATTATATGTATCGTAATGTATTTCTTGATTTTTTTCCAAAAATCAATAATATGGTGTGGAAAGCAAACGAACTAGTATGCAAACAAATATACTCATATTCTAGGAATTTAGCCGATTGGGATCTAGAATTTGAAAATTTATTTAAGAATGTGCTTGGAAAGTGTGATTCAGTCAACATTTCTCTTGCAATAAGAAAAATTAAAATTGGTTCCTCTTCCGGTGGCATGGATAAAAGGTAGAAAAGAGAAAAAGAAGTTGATGAATACAACCCTCTGGAATGCAAAGTTCCCAGAATTGAGGGAAAAGGAAATTGTGGATATTCCAAATGAAGAATCTTATGAAGAAACTAAGGATCCATAGAAAAATGAATCAAAAACAAAAAAGCTAGTGAGGAAGAAGATGATCTAACAAAAGAAAAGCTACAAAAACTTATCCAGGAAGAAGGTGGAATACAAAAAATAGCTAATTTATGGTCTGTTAGACCATCATATGATCAAGATATTATTTTGAGTGTTCTAAATTCTCATGTTGAGCGATGCAATATCAAATTAGAAATTCTAGATAATATTTTTCCTGATGAAATGATTGAATGCAACAAAGAAATATTGAACTCTAGAGCTCAAGAAAAATAAGATGGTGAAGTTATCTCTCACTTGAAGGAGAAATTCAGGCTATCTCTCACCAAACTGAAGAAGAAAATGAATGATTTGAGGCAATTCATAAATTCAGCTAATAACATCTATAGCTATTGCATCTGTTGGCCCCATGTTGTTAGTAATTACAAAGAGAAATTGGAAAAGATTGAAACAAAGTTGAATGGCATTGGTAAAATCTTTAACATGCTTCAGGATTAGGATGGAACCATCAGGAAAAGAATTTAGGAGCTACAGTCTAAACACACCAAAATTTAATTCACCAAGAACCCACTTGTGGATAATTTTTGGAAGCTGAAGGATCTAACATAATGCAAATTGGAGTAGATGGTGGAGATACTAAGGAAAGTTGAGAAACTTGAAGAAGCAATTACAATTATGGAATTGTTAACTGAAATTGTCAACAAAACATCCAAGAACAACAATTTGATCATAATCACTAGGATTACAATAAATTCTTGGAAGAAATTCCTTCCAGAAATGAAGAAAAATCATAAGATAATTTTCTAAAGAAATAGTTGATTATTTTCAAAACTGCTTCAAAATTTTGAAGTTTTGGTCAAAGGGGGAGAACTATCAGCATATAAGTTTTGAATCTTTGAGGATTTTGAACACATGTTTTGTCACTGTTTTATCACTTTTTGTTGTTTTTGGCATATGGTCTCTATGCTTTGTCATTGATGTCAAATAGGGAGAGAATGCAATGAAAAATGCCTTATAAATCTCAGGGGGAAAGAGTGTTGTAAAGTTTGCAGCGTACCTATAATGATTCTGACACTTAGTCATTTTTCAAAAAGTGTTTCCATCAATGCCAAAGGGGGATATTGTTGGTAGATGGATTTTAAGTGTTGTCATTGATGGAAACCTAAGTCATGCATCTGATCTACAATATAGTTTTGGTTTACATCGACAAAACAAAATGAAGAATAGGGCATCCAATTATAGGCATAAAAGTTGATTTGAACACCTCACCAGACTATTATTTTGGGTTGTGGATCTTTGATGAAGGTTTGTTGATGTTTGGAATACATTATTGAAGCTTTTTTTTTATGAGCATTCCCTAGTATGCAATCTAGAAGATCCAGTACATTAATTTGTTGATTATTTGTGCTTGAAGGCCGACCCGACGAATATAGTAATTGCAGATGTATAAGGAATAATTAATTAAATTTTTTCACACTCAATTATGTTTGTTTGGGTCCTCCCTATGTCTTAACCAGATTTAGAGGATGCACATAAAGAATTAGTGGTCGATCTAGCTAACAAGTTCTAAAGAACCTAATGTTTTATCAAGCCGATGTAAGGATGTTCAAATCCCTAATATTGGATATATATATGAGATCAGTTTTATCATTGTGTGTGTGTGAAAAGTATGAACATATAGTGGAGAATAGTGAATGCAAACTATATCAGTTTGTGGTGTGAAATTTAGTAGAGTAATGGTGTGAATTGATGTGAAGTGCAAATAAGGGTATAGCAGAGTAGAGCAGAGTAGAGCGAAGTGCAGAGTCAGATAGAGGACGCAAAATCCAATTGATGACCTTCATTGAAACTCTAATCTAGCATGAATAGATGCTACTATGTCAGTTAAACCTTTAGATGGTTTTAATCTAAACTTTTGTAAGGCAATGAGCCGTCCCTTTTTGAGCAGTGAGCTCTAGGCCATGTTCTTGAATGTAAGTGAATTCTCTTTTTAAAAACTTTATTAGAGTACTCAAATTGTGGATTAACCTCCACTGTGGTTTTTCCCCTAACAAGGTTTACATGCAAAAATCCTTGTGTTATGGTGTTATGAATGTTTTATTTGAATGCTTTCATCTTTCCTTTAATGTATGGCTTGAGTTTCAGATTAATAAAGTTAAGATTTTTTGAACATTGATTCACCCCCCCATCTCAGTGTTCCCTTGAGTCCAACAAAACTTGATCTAGGGTTGGAAATGAGAAAATAAATTGCATACCTCTCATTTTAATGGATGGAAACTCTTGATTTTTGGTTTGTAATTATTTTCTTATGTCTTCTTAAAGTTCACCAAGTGTCAAATGCTGATTTGGAGTATTCAGGCTAATTTCATGATGCCCTAGGTCTGAAAATTGTGCAAAATTATAGAAATTGACATTGTTCTATGAAAAACTTGTGTTTTGATGGTATAAAATGTATTCCACTTGGGTGACAAAATTTTGGAAGGTTTATTAAATGTATCTAGATCCAATTTATAATATTTTTTGGTGTTTAGAGGGTTTTAGGGTTCATTTATATGTTGATCTTTCATGGCAGACTTTTGACAGTCATATTTTGGAATCAAAATTGATGGTTTAAAGTAAGTGTATGATGAAATTTCATGAATGCTAGTTGGGGAATGGTCTAAAATGGTTGTTTAGACTTATTTTAATTTTTTTGTGGTCATGGTAAATATAAATGGCTTGGGAAATGTAATTTTCTTATTGAAGGGGTCAATTAGGCCTAGCTTGCTAGTTTGGACAGACTGCATTTGAAAATTCTCCCATTTGAGATGTATAAGTTGATGTAAGGGTTTGTGTTAGTCCATTTGGTGTTGGCTAAAGTGATTTGATGAATCTACAAGAGGCTTTTTGCTTTAATCTCTATTTTGGTAATTTGAATCAAGAAATTATGAATGAAAGTTGAAGCCTAGTTGTGAGAGCAAACCAAGATTGGTTGAGATTAGTTAAGTTGAGATTGTTTGTGAGTTTTTTTCCTTTGCACTGCATCACAAATCTTGTTAATGTTATTTGCAAGGACTTTCAATTTGGAAAGAAAATTAGAAATAGCTTTAGGTCAAAGGAATAATATACTACCAGACTATTGAATTTGATTCATACAAATCTTTATGGTCCTACAAGGGTGAGATGTCTACAAGGTGATATGTATTTTATGCTTTTGATTGATGATTACTCTAGAAAATTTGACATGGGTTACTTTTCTTAGAGAGAAATATGATGCATTAGAAAAATTCAAAGCATTCAAAGCTATGGTTGAAAATGAAATCGACATGAAAATAACATGCTTAAGGTCTAAAATAGGTGGTGAATTCACCTCCAATGAGTTTAACATGTTTTGTGAAGAACATGGAATAAAAAGGCAATTTTCCGCTCCTATAACTCCTTAGAAAAATGGAGTTGTTGAAAGAAAGAACAAAATGATTCAAGAAGTTTCTAGAACAATTATCATTGAGGCGGGTCTACCAGAAGTTTACTAGAGAGAAGCAATTCACACTACTATTTATGTGTTTAACTGAGTTCAAGCAAAAACTAATAGCACTAAGACTCCCTATGAGTTGTGGTATGGAAATATTCCTACTATAAAGTACTTCAAAGTATTTGGAAGAAGATGCTATATCAAAAGAGATGATGAAAATTTAGGAAAGTTTGATGCAATAAGTGATGAGGGTATCTTCCTTTGATACTTCATTAGAAGAAAATCTTAAAGATGTTACAATAAAAGGCTAAGAAAGATTATAGAAAGCACAAATTTTAAGGTTGATGGATATGTATCAAATGAACTTGATTGTAGAGAAGTAGAAGAAGTTGTTGAAGAACAAGAAAATCAGAATGAAGAAGAAGAAGTTCCCCAAAGACACCTAAATATCTGCAAAAGAATCATTTCAAAGATCAAATCATTGGATTCAAGAAAAAAGGAGTATTGAAAAGAAGTGGAGCTAATGTTGCTGTTGAAATAAATCTATGTTTACTTTCTACAATTGAACCTAAGACAATAAGTGAAGCATGTAAAGATGGGAATGGGATGAGAGCAATGGAAGAAAAACTTATGAAGATTGAGAAAAATCAAACTTGTGAATTGGTTCCTAGATCAGCAAATAAAAACATAATTGGATCAAAATAGGTATTCTGAAACAAGTTGAATGAGAATGGAAAAGTGGTCACAAATGAAGCAAGACTTGTATGTAAGGGTTACTCACAAGTAGAAGGAATAGATTTTTAGGAGAATTTTTCTCCGGTGGCTAGGATGGAAGTTATTAAAATGTTTCTAGCATTTTCTGCTCATAAGGATTTGAATTTTTATGAGATGCATGTAAAGTCTTCATTTTTGAATGGTGAGTTGGCAGAAGTCTACATGGAACAACTGAAAGGATTTTAGTTGTCAAATCAACCAGATATGGTATGCATATTAGAGAAGGCCTTATATGGATTGAAGCAAGCTTCTAGAGCTTGGTATGCAAGGTTAGATAGATACTTGATTCAGTAAGGTTTTAGTAATATTGCAGATAGCAATCTTTATTTCAAAATTGAAAATGACAAAATCTTGATAGTAGTTGTATTGGCGATATTATCTTTGGATGAAATGAAACAATGTGTAAAATTTAAACTAAATAAATACAAAAAGTGTTTGAGATGTCTATGTTTGGTGAGATGAATTTCTTTCTTGGGTTGCAGATCAATCAAATAGGAAAAGTGATTTTTATTTCACACTCTAAGTATGTAAAATAAATGTTGAAGAAGTTTGGGATGGATGGTTCCAAACCAGTATGCACTCCTATGGTGACTAGATACAAATTGAGTAAAGATGATGATTCACCTAAGGTTGATCAGAGCAAATATAGATCAATGATTGGAGCACTTATGTATTTAACTGCTACTAGACTGGATGTCATGCAAGCAATTTTTCTTGTGGCTAGATTTCAAGAGGATCTTAAAGAAACACTTGTTGCAGCTATTAAAAGGATATTCAGATATCTAAATGGCACTCTAGATTATGTCTTATGGTATCATAGGGATGTTGCTTTTACACTAAGTGATTATACAGATGCAGATTGGGTAGGTTGTGTTGATGATAGAAAAAGTACAAGTGGTGGTGCATTCTTTCTTGGCTGCAAATTGGTGTCATGGTTAAGTAAAAAGCAAGATTCAGTTTCCTTATCCACTATAGAGGCTAAGTATATTGTTGCAACATCTTGTTGCACACAAGTTTTATGGATGAGATAGACATTGAAGGATATTAGAGTAATGTATGATGATCATATCTCTATTTTATGTGATAATACAAGTGCAATTAACATTTCATAGAATCCAATGATGCACTCAAGGACAAATAATATATCAATTAGCCATCACTTTTTGAGAGATAGGGTTATGGAGAATGAATTAAATCTTGAGTATGCACCTAAAAAGGATCAAATTACTGACATATTTACTAAGGATCTTCCTAAAGAGACTCTTGATTATCTCTAGGAGAAGTTAGGGATTATTTCCCCTCCTTTCTTGAACCAGATGCATATGGAGATGCATCATTCCAGTGGATCTATGGATCTATCTTCTTTTTGGACTGATTTTTGGTGGCTACCTCTTAGGGGGAGTAGGTAGTGTCATGTGTTGTCATTATGGAGATGATTGGATGTACTCCTAAGGGGGAGTATTCAGTACTAGTAAAGTTCTTGGTGATAAAGGGGAGAACAATGTAAAATATCTTGTGCCATTGCCATTGATGTCAAAGGGGGAGAAAGTATTATGTGACAAAGCTTATTTACTTAGAAGGAAAGAAAGTGAAATCATGAGAAAATGTGTTTAGAGTTGTTGTGTTGTCTTTGATGGATTTTCACATCATTTGTTTCCATTAGTGACAAAGGGGGAGATTGTTACAAGTATGAAGGTTTTTTCATTGATGCCAACTGGTTGTTGTTGTCATTGATGTCAACTATGTCATGGAATTTGGTTATTGATTGTATATGTTGAGTATATCAAAAAAATTGTAATAAAGAAGGTCTACAGGTATTCAGTGTATGCTCTGAGATATTCTCTAAGATGTTCTTCTATGCTTGTGTGGTTAAAACATATTTTTTATGATTGTTGGTAATTTCTATATCCAAAATTTGGGCTTCCAGATCATTGTACAATGTGAGATATCTTCACCAGTATGTGACAATGCATTTTGGTGTGTTTGGCTATGGTTTGGGAGAAATGTAGTTTCTCCATATTTCTCTAAATTTTGGTTTCAAGACTTGTAGTTCAAAGAGTAAGCTAATAAGATTGTTTTTGAGTAAATTCTTTTATTCGGAGAGATTAGATCGAGTTAAGGATACATGTGCTTAATTGTTTTATGTGGTTTACACTGGTGTCGGTTAGCCTTGTGTTAAAAAATACTTGTGAAGTTTATATAAGGATGTTGAAGTTTGTTGGGACTTATTTAGGTCCTCATTAAGTATGTGTTTGGGTCACCATCATTCTAATTCCACAGTAGAATGTTTTTATGTCAGCCTAATTTGAATTTGTAAATATAAATGGTGTGTGGCCGACCTTGGATGAGTTTCAAGGTTGAAGATGGTATAAATATAAGTTGATATGTTGATGAAAGATAAGATAGATGAAAATATATATGCAAGATAGATGTGAAATAGTGTGTGTGATGCAAGTTTGAGCAGAACAGTGTGAAATGCAAGTGGTGAGTTCCTGGAGGCAATGAGCTAAAGGTGTACTCTATCACTCAAGCATGTCTACAAGTGTGTGAGTGAATTGTGGTGAAAATATTTGTTTCATTGAGATAGTTTTCTCTCTATGACAATCATCTTCTATCTTCTTTGTAATTCAGTGGTAGTGAGCCCTCACTAGACAGTAAGTCCTATTTTGGACAAGTAAGTCTTTTCTTGGCAATGAGCCTTTGTATTCGGTTTTAGAATTCTTTATATTGTGAGCTAATCCTCACCATGGTTTTCCCTCATTGGGTTTTCCACATAAATATAGTGTTATTGTGTGTATTGTTTTACTTCTTTTAATTTCTACTTCTACACTTAATGATTAATCACATTAGCAGAGTAAAGGATTTGTGAATGGTTATTGATCTAACATCTGGTGAAACATTTAAAGGTTAAAGTTTCTACTGTGATCAGGAATTTAAGATTTCAAATTAAGATATTAAGATCATTAAATACAAAACCCCCATTCAACTATGAAGAAAAAAGGAAACATAAACGTAAATAAAATGAAACAATGTTACTAGGTTCATGCGTCCATTCGCTAACCTCTGTAGCCCTTCTCCATTCTGTTGTAAATAATTAATGCCCTTAGATTATAAGTATGCACTAACAAGCCAATTGCCAAGACAAAGAAAAATATCAAAGTTTATTCTCAATAGCACAACAACATATATCTTCTAGATTTTGAAAATGATAGTGCCATCCTTTTATAAAAATCTGAATGCAAAATGGGTGATCGAGATTAAATGATTTTTATTTCGATCAATGGATGAAATTAGACGAGATGAGATATGATAGAAATGAGACTAATGAAAGAATGAGGAAATTGACTGATTTTTATAAAATTCACTTCAGTTTGAGAGGGAAATTACATTTCAAATAATGGAAACATTATTTAAATGAAAAAGGAAAAGATAAATTAATTTTTTGATTAAATAGAAATCTAATTGAAAAAGTGAGAGAAAAGATGAGTCATTTAATTAAATAAAATTTAATTAACTTGTGACATAAAAAGCTAAAAATGAATAATTAAATAATTAACATAATTATTTAATTATAGTGGAAAGTGAAAATTAATTAAATAAATATAAATTTATTTAACTATAGAAGTCAAAGATATTAGTGACACAATTAAATAAATAATAATTTAATTAATTAATCAAAATAGGACATATAAGGATAAAATGAATTAATTAAATAATTAAGATTATTTAATTATCAATGATGAAAAAGGGGTTTTAATAAAGTCACACGCCTAGTGATAATTTTCGGTGTCTACATTTTGCCCCTCTTTGATACAATGCAGTTTATCACATTGTGTCAAAGAAATTTAGTCAACATGTCCTGGTGTAAGGAAAGGTGGACTCATGCCCCCTCAAAAAAAATTTGTGATTTTTCAACAGTCCAAAAAAAAGGAAAATTGTTCCAATAAATCCAAGCAATAGCTAGTAGTATGATAATGATGAAATATTTGATTTGTAGGATAGTCGAGGTGGTGAAAATTAGGTTTGAAGCGTCCAAAAATGTATACATTGATGCAAGAGAATCTATCAAAAACTACAAACCATCAGGGGTACTTCTAATCCAAACTTAAATGGAGAAGATCAAATTAAACAATTTTCCAAAATTCTCTATTCATTCCACCAAACACAATCAATTTACTTTTCATTCTTAAGACTACCAATCATCAATCTCACAAAATCAGTGATCCACACTCTAATCAGATACAAATGCAACTTAACCAACATCAACATGACTATTCTAACACCAAAACTTGATTAGAGAAACTGAACTATTCCACATTCAACATCTTAACCCTCCAATCCCACTTGCTTCACCATGCAAAACATGCATTCTTGTCTCCTAACTATCTTCAAACATCCAAGACATTGTGTTCATCATACTTTGAATGAAATAAACCTATTCACACTTGCCAAAACACTAAATCATCAATCTTCTAGCTTCTACAGTCAAAGGGCCACTTTGCACACAAGATTTCCATATTGCTTAACCACATCAAATACACAAAGTTGTTTTCTAAAATTCCACCATACCTTGAAATAAATTTAACAACATCCTTTTGATAGGTATAACACATAATCAAGCTTTGTTTCCACTGTTTCTTATCAGATTAGCAATTCATGCATTCAAGGATTTATATCCTAATAGCTTAGTGAATCCATGAAATAGGTGATTATTATCCACACACAAAGTATCTTTACAAAATCAATAAACATTTAGATACGCATTTCAGTCCCCTACAACATACTTCAAAAGAAATACCAGTTGTTTTAGAAAATACAAAAGAACCAATACACTGCCCACTAGAAATAGGTTTCATTTAGGCCTTTTTTACAAAGTAAGTACTCTTCAATCACCTCTAAAACAAAAATAACCTTCAAAAAATCTTGACACAAGTTAAAAAACTTAATATTTCACCATTTTTAAGGGCTAAAAGGCTCAATAACCTGTTGATCTTCAAAACCCTTGAATTAGGCTTTACAAGGCACAAATAAGGGAGGGTTTATTGAAAAGGTACATTGTAAGCCTCCTTAAGCTCTTCCACCACTTGAATCATGTTTAAATAGGTCTACCTATAGTTTCCAAACCTTTATCAACCTTTGAATACTTTATTTTTCTCAAAACACCACTTGGAGTCATCCATCTTTATGAGAAAACTCATACTTTCAATCAAGGGCAGCATCAAAGCCTTGCACCTTTATTCACCCTGCATCAACACACATTCATAACAAATAAAAAAGTCCTAAAATGTTCCATTCCACTAACCTAACTGGATTCCATCGGTGGAGTGGAGGTTAGAAATCTAAAAGACTCTCAAACCCTGTCTTAAGGGTTACCCACAGTCACAAGAAAAAACAATTACAATCAGTCCTTTAATCCACTCATTACTTCTCTATTCCTCCTTAAATGAATAATATACATCTAAATTAATATCCAAAAAATTATAACAAGGCTTGAAGGTGTTGTATCGACTCAGATGAATGGAAAAAATCAAAAAGAAAGGCATTGTAAACTGAGAAATAGGGTATTATATTTCAAAATTGGTTACAAAACTTAAAGGCTTCCTTTTCCCTCACCTTGTACATGATTTATAGAAGTTTTCCCAACTAAAAAATACCCCTTCAAATACCTTAAATGACCTATCCTTTCAATTCCTCACTTTTTCTTTTCATATTCCTACTTTTTGCTCTCTCTTTTTTTGCATTTTTCAAGTTTTTACATTTTTCGTTATTTCACCCTCCTAGAGACCTATTGAAGACTTTAAATACATCAATACATGACCTTTACAATTCTTTTACACTTGAATATTACAATTTTTCCTTTTGAAGGCATCTTGAGACCAAGGTGCTCCTGCACCATACATCTTGACATTATACTGTGACAAATTTTGGGCAATATATCTATGATATATGATTTTTGGTGGTGAGTATATGATATGCACTTCTATGTGATATGTTTATGATTTTATGTGATGGATGATGTTCTTGTTATTCATTCTATATGATGATGCTACATATGAATGCCTTATGGATGACTATGTCTATATATGATTCCTAGATATTTAGATGGATGCATTTAATTTATATTATAATGTCATGGATATTATGTATGTGCCATTTGATGTTTATGATAAATTATGATTATGTGAATGTCTAAATTTCATGTATGTTTTTGTATTTTCCAATGCAATATATATGATTGAATGTGTATGTATGATGATGCATATTATCATAATTTTGTCTATAATGCTTCCTAACAGGATCATGTATGCAGGATATGATTTTGTGTGTCATGGGACATTATCAAGAGGCAGATAGAAGAAATATGAGCATGGGAGATAGGTATGTTAACATGGAAAATATGGATGTTAGCATAGAAGACATGGATGTTGAGATAGTGCTAGTTGAGATAATTTGCAGATATATATTTTTCTAGACAAGAATTTTGGATTTAATCATCATTGGGCAATACAATATGAAAAATGGAAAACAAAATTTATGGTATGATATAGACCAAGGTGTGAAAGGTCATTCATCTATAAAATAGATAGTCGTAGAAAAGGAATGTCCTAACTCATACTAACGGAAAAGTTTCCCTAGTCTTTTTGTAAAGACAAACTACAAAAATCAATCAAATAAAAGATGAGTCATGAGACATCACTGCTCCTCTAAATCCTTTATAGGACATCCTCGAGGTGGCTAGTACCATGACCAAAGAAAATCTAAAAGATAAGACAAAATAGACCGACAAGGTCAATAGTCATTCAGATTGTTTGCCAATAAGTGTTTTCTAGCATGTTAAGGGATGAAGTGAGCTATGGGTGGACTGTTTTGATAAGGCTTGGTTTTAGGTGAAGAAATATTTATAAGATGTCAAGTCTAGGTTCAATCAAGTAACTACTTGCATAAGGAAAATGAAAAAGTGTGATAGTGACAAGGTATGGTTTCAATAAGGACACATCTTGTATAAGACCATTGGTTTTGATCAATTTGACTTGGAGACTTGTTGGATTGCTTGTATTGTTGATTTGGGATTTGTGTTTGAAGTTCATATAATTATTTTGTGTCTAATTTGATAGTGTCCCATTTATTTTGACTGACCCAATGAACCCTAAAAGACTAACATAGGGTCTTAGAGGGGTTATCGACAGATGGCCTTGCCTATGTAGCAATGCACATAGATCTCATAGTTCGACATGAGCCTTGACTTTGTTTCAATGGAAAAGGATCAAATCATTATTTTATATGAAAAAACCTAAAGGACTGACCCAATTCCTCGAGGGCACATCGACAGATGGCCTTGCCTATGTCTAGTCGCAGAGGCAATGTAGTTCAATAATGACGAAGACTAGTATGACTGATTTTGACTCTACTTTTGGGATTTTTTGAAAGTTATCTTAATGTTTTTGGGTTTTGACATGTTTTGATTTGTTTAGATTTTTTAAGTTTTATGATTTTTTTTTACTTTTGTCAATATTTTATTTTTATTTTTTTCGAATGTTTTTTTTTTTGTCTTTTTTGAATGTTTTGATTTTTGTCCTTTTTGAATGATTTGATTTTTTTGTCTTTTTTGAATGTTCTGACCTCCAATGACAAGTGTAGAATATAATGAAGCCAGGTGTTAGGAAATTTCTCCCAGTCAAGTATAAGACTAACCATTAGGGATGGGATGGGACAGGGGGTTTATTATGGATGGAAGATGGAGGAGAAAGGATGCAAGATGTCAACCGCTTGGAAGTCGTGATACAGATGACAAGGACTTATGATGGATGTCAAATGGGAGATGATGGAAGGTAAAGGCATTATTATGGATTAGGGTGGAAGACCAGATAGAGTGATAGTATATGATGGAGCAAAGACTGACTACACATGGTGCCTATTTGCTAGGTTTTCACCATGGTACTTATCCAAAGTGCCACTGACATGGTTTTCACTATTGGACAAATTGTTTTCTCTTTACTATTTTTATGATTTTTTTTCTTTTTTTTTTATGGTTTTAGCCTAGCTCTTTGAAGCTAGGTATAGAACTTACATAGGTGCAAGTTGTTTATAGGCTCAAACAAAGGTTTTCCTTCAAGCGTGGACAACTGATAGGCACCAAAACTAAAAGATGTTGTTATGGCATATGAACCTAGCCAGTTGGGCTCAAATTTATCAGGTTTCTCATGTTCTACCTAATTTTTTAAATTCTACATCAACACTAAGTCACCAATTTTGAAATGTTTGACAAAAACCCTTTTGTTGTAACTACAAAAAGACGGTTTGGGTATGCCTGTAGATGAGTCAAGGCCTTATTTTTGCATGCATCAATAAAATCTAACTCATTTAGTCGAGATACATAGTATTCATCATCATCAATGAGCCCTTTCATAGAGACCCATAGGGAGGGGACTTCAACCTCTATAGGAAGGATAACCTCTGAATCAAAGACTAGGGTGAATGGAGTGGAGTCGGTGGGTGTGTCGATGCTCATGCGATATGCCCATATGGTGGGGTTAAGTTGAAGGTGCCAATCACGACTAGCATCATTGATAGTCTTTTTAAGAATTTTGATTACATATGGTCTTATTGGACACCTTAGCTTGGTCATTACCATGCAGGTAATATGGAATTGAAAAGCAGCATTGGATGTGGAATTTCTCACATAACTCATGGACATCCTAATTTTTGAAGGGATGATCATTGTCAATGATGATGGATTGTGGAACACCATACTAGAATTTGATATAATTGAGGATGAACTTGGAGATTTGTTTACCAATTATATATATTAGGGGAATGGCTTCAATCCACTTCATGAAATATTTAGTTGTAGTGATAATGAATTTTTGGCCATTAGATAAGGTGGGATGATTTTTTCCTATGAGGTTGATTCCCCATTGGGCAAAGGACCATGTCAAGATGATTGACTGTAGCTCCTATATAGGTGCATGGATGATTTCACTATGTATATGGCACTATCAACATTTCTTCACAAAGTGATAGAAATCTTGCTCCATTTTAGGCCAGTAATATCCCAGTTTAATGTTCTTTTTAGCTAGATTCAGACCATTAAAATGGGCTCCACATATACCTTTGTGTACTTCATGTACTTTATGTAAGGTAATTTGTGATTTTTTAGTGTTGACACATCTAAGAAAGGTATTGTCTAGGCCAAATTTGTATAGGGTATCACTAATGATGGCATACCAAGTGAATTTGTGAAGGAAGGTCTTGCATTGGTTACTAGATAGGTCAGGTGGTAATGTTTGAGAATGTAAATAGTCATAAATTTTCTGGTACCATGGTAAATTGAGACCAAAAATTTCACACACCATCTTAGATTTAGAGAAATAAAAGGTAGGGACCAACAATTATTCAACTAAGAACTTGTACTATGACAATGTTGGGAATATCCAAAAGAGATCAAATGGTGGCCATGGCATTAGCTGATTTGTTTTGTATCCATGGGATCTTGCAAAAATTAATATCTACAAAATATAGTTTAAAACTATCAACCATTCTTTTATATAGGGTCAATTTCTCATCTTTAGTGTCATAGTCATCGTTGACCTTGTCAAATGACCAATTGTGAATCACCAAAGACTTGTAGACTTTTAATTTTCCATTTTATAGCCATGCACAATCCTATTAGTAAGGCCTCATATTTTGCAATGTTGTTTGTACATAGGAAAGCTATTTTGAATGATCTAGGTATAGTATCACCTTGAGGGCTGACAAATAGTATTCACATACCTGATCCATGACTAGTGTATGATCCATCAGAGTATAACTTCCATGTTGTGCCAATGTCTAATGCAAATATTGACTCATCCAAGAAATCAGAAATCAAAGGGTGATCATATTTTGTGGGTGCATTGGAAAGTTGGTCTATGATAACCTATCATTTTATTGCTTTTTGTTCCACATATTGTATGTCATACTGACTGAGTATCATGACCCACTTAGCCAATCTTCCTATCAATGGTACCTTGCTAAATAGGTATTTCAGAGGATCTATCTTAGCCACTAGTCTAGTCTGATGATTTAGAATGTAATGTCTTAGTTTCTGAGAGTGAAAACCATGATGAGGCAAGCATGTTCAATAGGACTATAGTTGAGTTCATACCCAACCAGTGTGTGGCTAATGTAATAGATCACCCATTCTTTGTCATCATGATCATTTTGTGCAAGTAATGCCCTCAATGCAAAATTGGTAGTTGATATGTAAAGGATTAGGGGCTTACCATTTATTGGTGGCATCAAAATAGGAGGCGTCAAGAGGTAATCTTTAATTATGTATAGCTTTTGGATTAGATTGTGTGTAATATTTTTGATGCAAAAATCTTACACACAATCTAATCTAGAAGCTATACAGAATTACAATATGGATTGTGGAGACTTGATATCATTAAGGTAATATTTTAATCTGTTGAAAAGCTACCTCACATTTGTTTTTCCATATAAAAATAACTCCCTTACATAACAAATACTGAAAAGGCTTACATTTATCAACAAGTTATGTAATGAAGTGTCTAATGGAATGAAGTTAGCCTTGCAATGACCTAAGTTGACTGATTCCTCTTGGGGAAGGCATATCTAATATAGATTTTACTCTTTTTGGGTCCACTTCAATGCCTCTATGGGAAACTATGTATCCTAAGAGATTTTCCGATGTCATGCCAAAGACACATTTCTTAGGATTTATATGGACTTTATATTCTTCAAGCCTTTTGAAAATTTTATCCAGGACTCTCAAATGATCAACACATGTCAAGGATTTCACCAAAAGTTCATCAACATAGTCTTCCATCTATGAGTGCATGAGATCATGAGATATGGTGGTCATAGATCTTTGATAGGTTGCACCTGCATTTTTTAGTCCGAAGGGCATAACATTCTAGTAGTATGTACCCCATGGGCAAGTGAATGTTGTCTTTTGTTGATATTCAAGAGTGATACAGATCTACTTATACCCTAAGAATCCATCCATGAGGGACAAAATCTCATAGCCTATCATTAGGTCTACTATGATGTCTATATTAGGAAGTGGGAAGTCATCCTTTGGACATGTTGTGACACCCCACCCTCTATATTCATTTTGAGTCAATAAAATTTGATGATCCTTGTCCAATATTATATGTGCTTTCATGTTAGGTGACATACCTAAGTTGGGATAGATGGTCATTCACTTGACAAATTAATTGGAAAGCTTTATCTATTCAATGGATGATGTTTTATTTAGTTCATGGGTTCCCCTCTGGTGCGATATGTTTGTGGGTCTAGATATATTCAGATGATTTTGAGATTTAGTATTTTAACAATGCATATCCATTCAATGAGTATGTTATGTGACATGATATTAGAATCTACTGGTGATGATTTGATTGATGCATATATTATAAGGTATCGATATAATTATGGATATTATGTTTATATTATTCATGTGAAAATTCTTATCATGAACAGGGCAATTAGTGTAATTGCAAAGAGATGTATTCTATATGTTACCTTATGATTGATCAACTGAGTCATAATTATGTGTAATGATGATGATGATGGTATATTTTATTCCAAATGTGATGTTAATCTATTTCATGGTTTAATATGTTATGATAAATTTGATGTAATTTTTTATTAGTGCACTTTATGATGATGAAATATATATATGATGTCTTATGTAGGTTATTTGACTATGTTGATATATATTAAGTAGTGTATTCTTTGGATTATGTGTGTGTGTGTATGTATGTATGTATGTATGTATGCATTCCTATCGTACTAACATAATTTGTTGTGTGCAAGAGTTCTAACACTGGGGTCCACTTAGCCACCCTTCATCTTGTCTCTATTGTGTTCTTCTTGGTCCTTGGTCCATAAGCCTTGACATTAAGGATTTCATTTTTGTATTATATTTTTGGTTGGGTCTTGTGTAAATTTTAGCTGTGTAATTTAAAATGGAATTTTAGATGTCCCTTAAGGAGAATTAAAGTATATTTTATGTTTGGGGAATAGCCTATGCCTTAGGTATAAGGGTTAGAATCTTTTTATCATTTATGTCCTTTTTGAAAGTGTTTAGGACCCTTTTTATGACCCCTTTGTAAAAGTGGCGAAAATAGGGAAGTGGTTGAGTTAGTTAGGACAAAGTAACTTCTTTCTTCCCTTTATAATACCCTCCTTATGGAGAGGAAGGGGTGGCCATGCCATTTGGCTCTTTTTTATTTTGTGTTCTTTCTTGATGATATTTTGGGGAGGAGGAGGTGATCTTGGGAGAAGGAGATTGTGGGAGGAGACTCACTTTCATTTGTGTCTACCATTAGTGGGATCATAGAGTTGGAGGTAACTCTTCCTTCTTGTGTTGTAGTTATTGTGTTCATCCTACTATATTGTGCATCTATGAAAAGGAAATGTTTTGTGTTGAGGGTTTGTTTTGGAGAATTTCTTTTCGGATTCTTTTTATGTCAAGTCTTGTAATTGTGATGCATTTGTTTGGTGTACCTTTTTTTAGGAGAGGTGACCCCCTCTTCTATAGAGGAGTTTGGTCCTTCATGTGTGGGGTTGAGTAGGAGATTTCTCCCTTGCATTAGGGATTTTAGTTGGGATAAGAGTATCCCTATAGGACATGGCCATCACCAGGTGTATGAGTACCCCTTATTTCCTTTCTATGGGATATGAGTATCCCCTTGTGCATGTTTTGTTGTGTGCATCAGAGGAATAAGGGTTGTCGATTTGAGGAGGTGTTGGTTTGGGGATTTGTGGAGATTATTGTGGAGATGATTTTGAAGTTATATATATTCATTTTAGTAATTTTTGGTCGAGCTCCCACTCCCCCTAAATGGTTTACCTTTAGGATAAACCAATGTGATAGTATTGATATTGATTTTTGTGGTAAAGTGGTTCAAGTCCATGTATGTTGATTTGAGTCATGTTGGTGGCTATGTGGAAACCCCATGCTCGGGGGTGGGTTGTTCTTCAACCTTATCGATGGGAGGAGAGCCATTGGTACAATTTTGTTTTCATCTTTATTCCTTTCAGGTTTCTTTTGAAGACGCTTGTGCAAGTCTATTGGGAGGAAGGGAGTATTGCAATCAAGAGAAAGTGTTCTTATTTTCTTTATTGTAATCTATGTAATTTAGAAATATGGCCTAGAAAATGTTGATTCAAGATGAATTTCTTGTTGTAATTCCCTTAAAGAAAGAATCTTATGGATTCATACTTTGTTGCATAGTACTTTCTTACTTGTTCTTGCATTCAGTTGAAAAGAACTTTTAGACTATTGTGTGGGTGTTATGTTAATCTGTGTCATTTTAAAAGGAAAAAAAAGGAGAATTTACATTGTTGATCTATTTTATTTGGGTAACTTGTATATTAATTTCACTAAAATAAATATGAACTTCTCTTTTATATGTGATAGTCTAAATCTATCTAAGTATGTTGTATTATGTGTTCAGTTTGGGACAATAGTGAGAAAGGTTGTTTTTGTGTATTGTTGCATGGTTTATATAGAAGCTCGTAAGGAATTAAATATATTTGATAAAGAGGGAAAAGTATAGAAATTTTAGTACACATTTCTATTTGTAACTTAATTGGAGGGTTAAGAAAAACGAATAGAAATTTTGAGAAACTAGTTAGAACTCGGCTATGTCTCAAATGCCATAATTAAATTTTCCATGGGGATTGCATTTTAGACTTGATTGACCTCTTTTGTGTTAGGTCATGTGATCTAGCCCATAGTTCTAAAAAAATTTAATAGGATTGTTCCCTTGAGATATATTGTGGTATCTCCATTTATCTATGCATAGATCTATTGATGAAGTCTCCTCCTTTGTATTGGTCGATCCTCTTTCCAGTGGTAATCAAATTCCAAGCTCTTATTGCTAGTTCCAACCATGTTTTTTAGGTTTGATTTAGAGCAGTTGCCTAGGGTATGAGCCTTGTTGTAGCCATGAGATATGATCCCTAGAGTCGTCTCTTCATTGTTTCCTTCCTCTAGGCATGGGTGGTTTCATCCTACAATCCCTAGTGAAAAGGAACGAGTTAGTTAAGTTTGGTTGCATTAAAAATTTGGGGCATGACACATGCTTTGTTCAAGTCACATAAATCTATGTAGATATAGATTTTTCCATCTGGTTTGGTCACTGGTACAAGGTTTGAGATTCATTCTACATAGTTAATAGGTCTTATGAAACCAACATCCAATAATTTCTTGAGTTGAGCTTTGACCAACAGAGCTATTTGATGATGCACTTTTCTAAGCTTTTGTTTGATAGGCTTTACATTTGGAAGCAACAATAAATGATATAGGACAAATGTGGGGTCCAACCTCGGCATAATAGCATAAGACCATGCAAAATTCACTTGAAGTTCTATGAAAAAGTCTTGAAAGTATGGTTTTTCTTCTTTTGTCAAGGATGTTGCAAGGAGAACAATCTTAAGATTCTTTGTTGTACATATATTGACTCCCATTACTTATTTGATCAACATCAAGGATCTCTCTTGATTAATAGGGAGAAAATCCTACCCTCCATCCTTGGCTGCCTCAAAGGGGTTTTTTCCTTTGGATACATCCTTTCTTTTTAATTTTTCTTGGTCAGAAGGTTCCTTGTGGTTTTTGCCTAAAGACTATTCATTTTTTTATTTATTTTTATCATTTTGCAAATAGAGGATGGGATAGTCTCACCAAAATATGTCGTAGCATTAAGATCTATAGTGAAACCAGCCTTATGGTCCCCATGTGATATTCATTCTCATAGTCCCATGAACTCAATGATGGCTTCATCGTTTTAAAATATGTCTAAGGTGGGTGGATCTTGCTAGTCCCAATCGATCAATTATGGGTAAACGATGGGAATTCCATCATCTGTGTTACTAAAGGATGGAGGTACCCCAAAAGGATTTTACCCATGTTTCTCTATCTATGGTCTTTGGTGGGTTAAGTTCATGAAATGAATCGACATGAATATTAATATCCATGAGGTTGGTAAAGGATGGATGGGGTGTATCATACTTGTGAAAGACATGGTCGAGCTCATAATCACTGGTGGTACAAGAACCCACTCATATTCATTAGATTTGGTGTTGCTATAATAGATGTTGGTAGGATTTTCATATGTCTCAACATCTTTCAAAGAACTCACATCCTTATTTGAAAGCACCTTAGTACTTGAAGCACTAATCCTAATTAGTACAAATCCTAGCCCTAAGTTATTTGACCGCTTAAGAGGCATCAAGGTTTCTCTCATTCCATTTTTATGTATGTCGAGTCCACTGATTCTATCATAACTCTTTTGTTTCATGAGCTCAAAGCCTTTACCATTTTTTTTGTTGATACCAACTTCATATCTTCCTCATCTTTGTAAATCCAATCTGAAATATCATCAATGTCTTCTTTGTTTAACTCTCCCCAATTTGTGAAGGTGGTAGTGGGAGAAATTTTAATGACAACTTTAGGTTCCATCTTATTGATGGGTTTTCCATAAGACTTTGGAGACTTTGGTAACTTAGTGATGTTTTAGAAATTTTTCATATGATACTCCCCACACCCCTTTTCCTAGATCTAAATCTTTGGATTGGTGGATGTAATGGTGGACATGGAGGATTTAGTCAGTGTGGATGGTTCAATGTAATTAGATGGAGTGGACATTGTAGCTTCATAGTTTATAGGCAATTGGTGTTTAGGGACCCCCTAAAAATGGTGCAATATCAAAAGGGGTAAGGATCACCAATGATTGTGATTTCAGTGCCATTGTGAGGAAAATTTAGACATTGATGGTATGTGGATGGAACAACTTTCATGGCATGGATCCATGGTTGAACGAGGAGTAAGTTGTATGGTAGTTCAAGATCCAAGACTTAGAATATGGTATCTAGTACTTTAGGTCCAACTTTGATAGGTAGTGTGATAACGCCCTTGGAAGACCATTCTTCATCATCATAGGCTTTGATAATAATGCTCTTACTTATATCCACGCTTTCTTCAGAGAGGCCCAATGCCTTCACCAATTTTAAAGTGAAAATTTTCAATCTGGTGCTTCCATCTACTAGGACTCATCAGACCTTGTGTTTGTGGATGAAGACCTTAAGGTGCAATGGGTCATTATGGTTTGACTTGGGTGTAGAGTAATCTTGGTCAGAAAAGGAGACATGGTGGGAGTTGGCCAAATATCTAACCATGGCTTCAAATCGGTTGACATCTAGAATGGGTATGTGTAGGATCATCATGGAAAAAATAGGCCCTTAAGTGGAAATAAAAAGTAAAAAAATCAAAGTTAGACAACTTGACATAAAATTTTGAACAAGTTACCTATATTATTTCAAAAAAATATAAAAATAGAATCTGTAGTAAATTGAATGTAGTTTCTAAACTACTAGACCTTTTTTTTTTTAAATCTATTTGGTGAAAATTTGAAATTTCAATGTAGTAGTACTTAAATTTCAGGGTAAGAATAAGAAGTAGGTGTCTATCTGACCACCCTAAACACAATAGAATGATAATATTTTTTTATAGGATTTTTGATATAAGTAGAGGACTCATGTCCCGATGTGATGCATATTTTTTATAATTTGTTTCCAAGTAAATAATTAATTGTGAATTTTTTATTATAAATTTAAAAAAATATAAAAGCTTGTCTGTCTAACCACCTTACTTGGTCAAAACTTCATGAAATTCAATTTTTTTTTTGATCCTATAGTATGTGAAGCATAGAATGTGACACATGTTTTGGATTCAAAAAATGTGATACTGTTTGAAGGTTATAGATTTTTTTCAATCAACCTATCAATCAGGACTTTATTCATAATTCTAATAGAAAATGAATAATAATTATTTATTAAATTCAAAGTAAAGAATAATTTATATTGGTGGAAATCTAAGAATCTCCTCTAAAAATCCTTTTCATTTCATCAATTTTGGGTAAAAAAAATTCGTCAACCACATGGGCCATCATATCACTTACATATCACCACTTTTTGGCCCATCATGATCCTACACATACCCGGATGGTAGGGATAGAGGTTTCATGCAAAGCCTTATCAAGGATAGCTTTGTGTTCAGGTGATATGTACAAAAGTTCAAGGATGGAAATTTGTGTGGGTGTCTTTCCCAATTGGTCAACAAGATTGTATTGAGCTTTGGATTGTGGCTGCTTTGGAGGAGGACCGGATATGGTAACCTTAGTCCTATGGGTAGTGATGGCACTTTCAAGCTGCTTCTTAATGGTGATTGTGTTAACATGATCTTCAACAACTCGAATGTGGTTAATAGTTGTGTAGTCAAAAGAGGCATTGGTATAATTGGCATAGTTGTCTATCTTTTGACTAGAAATGGAGGTTTTTCTCAAACCATGGTATTGCAATGGACTTTTGAAAATTGTATGGTCTTTATTATAATTTTTTTTTGTCCCTTGACCTTTGTGGAACCTTTTTCAATTAGGTCTTGAATCATGTTCTTCAACTCATGACATGAAAAGGTCTTATGCCCTTTGATGTGGTGGTAGTCACAAAGGCATTTCTATCCCACCAAGAGGGTTTTAATTGTCCTAGGTCATATGGTTTTGGATCTTGGAGTTGTATAATGTTTGATTGTACTAGCTTCTTCATGACAAATTCAATTAGTTCCGATAAAGGAATGTATTGTCTTTGTGGGTATTGCCTTGGTTGTCTTGGGGTCCCCACTCTTGATTATTTTGGACCACGTTCAACTGCTTGATTAGAAACATATGGTGTGTTATTGTTCATGTTGGATGCTTTGAGATTCAATGTGGTTAATTTTCTATTCACAAATTTTGCATCTATGAATCCATCATATGTTACATTCTTGTTACGGGACCACAACTTGTTTTTATCATTTGATTTCCCTTAGAAATTTTATGTTTTGGTATAAATTTTAATTTCCCCTTTAACGATAAAGGTTTTCTCAAGGATGGCCACTTTTTCATCAAGGTTGGTGAATGTGGAACAACAATGGGTTTCCAAAGCATGCCTTAAGTTTGTGCTCATGTTTTGCACAAACATGATAAGTTTTTGGTTTTTAGGAATGTCAATAGGACAATGGCTAGCTAAGCTTCTCCATCTCTAGAAGAATGTTATGGAAGCTTCACCCTCTTCTTGTTTATTTTGACATAAGATAGCAATAGTGATGTCATTTTTGATATTGAAGGAA
>CM021107.1:556696260-556810556 GCA_007115665.2 Sequoiadendron giganteum | reverse complement strand
TAATGCTTATGGAAACATGGTTTCAGTTGATGTTTATTAGAGTAATGTTTATGACAATATGGTTTTAGTTGATGTTTATCATATCGATCTTGGCATACAACTTTCACTTTGGCATTCACAGGTGCTAGTAACAGGTTTATGAATAATACTTGGTGATATGTTTTCAATCCCTCTTCAAATTAATTCTTTATGATTTGTTCGCATACTTTCAAAAGTGAACATTTACATTATGATGGTTTACATGGCATTCCCTTGGTTTCACCCTAGTGTTAAATCATACACAAGGGGCAATCAAATGTAGTTGGGTGGTTTGTATTTCATATAGAAAATATATGCTATATTTAGTGGCATTAAGCTAAAGCCATTCATGGCTTTGACTTGGAGTAATTGGGATCTTCACATGTGATATGGTTTACATTATAATAGATTTCAATTTCTAGTCAGGCATATCATATTACATAATGTTCATAATGATTTTTTATTTGTATCGACCCATGGGAATCTTGGAACATTCAAAGCCATCATTCATATTTCATGTGGTCAATATTTTGACATAAATAATAAAGTCTTTGACAATGATTAAAGGTTATTATAATGTTTGCTAAAGTCCTCTCAGAATTCAAGTTTTATCAAATTTTTGAAAAGGCAATCTAAAGTCTTGATTTGGAAGAATGTTAGGGAAATCATTATGTCTTTTTGGTTTTTCTCTAAAGACAAACCCTATCAATGCCATAGAGAGGTTACAGCCTCAATCACAGTGTGTTCTAGCAAGCATTTGAGCTTGGTTTTCAGGTATGGCAGTTTGTGAACAATGGTGATTTAGTTGGTGGACTCTCCATGAGTTGGAAGCAGAGGTAATAGAGGATATTATGGGATTTTGTTTGCAGTTTGAACCACCATAACATAGGTAATGTATTTACATTGCTTTGATCTTTCAAAGGTAAATTTGGTGAATGGAAAAGGGAAAAAAAAAAGCAAAAATAATATTCTTTCAGTTTTGTACTGGTTACTTCCTTTCTGGTTTCAATTTTAAAGAGATCTTGAGTTTGCTTTAATCATAACTGAATCTGAAACTATTTTGAACTTGAATTTCAAGCTTGAGGGTTTTTGATGTTTACACAAATGAATTTTTCAATTTTTTGACAAACCCTGGTTAACTCAAGGGTTTCAAAATTTTGGAATGAAGGGTTTGCAATATGTGAATAAGGTTTATTCCAGTCTATAAAAAACATGGAATCTTCAGCCATTGGAGTGTGACAAAGATTGGAATGAAACAACAGAGTGTTGATTGAAAAGAGAATAAGGGTTTATTACAATGACATTTTTGTATTCTGGAAAGTTTGTAAAAGAGAGAGCTTAAAGTGTATATATCTCTAATCCTTATTACAAAGATTGTGTATTTTAGTGAGATTATATTGGTATTGTTTCATTCAGTATAGATTATAATGGGCATTATTGTATATCTTTTATAGGTACTCTATTGATATTTTGTAATTGCAAAAATAATGTAGTTATAAGGTCTTGACAGTTTACATGGTTATTGAAAAACTTTTAAAAGGAGTTGGTGCTCCTAAACTGTAAAGAGTTGGTACTCTTGTAATAATGGAGTTGGTGCTCCTAATTGAGTTGGTGCTTTTGTAATGATGGAGTTGGTGCTCTAAATAATAAAAGGAATTTTTTGGAGTGGTTTTTCTACCCCAAGAGGGTTTTCCACTCATCAAAGTTTTGTGTTTCTCTTTTGTGTGGTGTGTGCTTAAATTGCTTAATCTTTCATTATGTCATATGTCAAAAAATTTTATGCAATGCTCTGATACACTTGCATCATTTCAAGTTGTTTAAAATTTCAAAGTTTAATTGTTCAAAACTGTCATGCAAATGTTCAATATATGAATATGGTAAATCTGTCATAAGGAAAGTTCAACCTGCTATTATTGTGCTTGATGTCTTATGTAAAAGAAAGCATTAAAAATTTGTTCACTTAGCATCATTTGAACAGTTTACATTATGCTTGAATATGGTTTATAAGTCACTCATGTTTTTGTTGGTTAAGTCATTAAAAGCAATATTTCTATTCTAAAGCTTAGTAATCATAATGCATATATATATATATATATCACTCATTTGTTCAAGGTCAAAAATTTAAAATTGCATTCCAAGTCATAATAGTTTTAATTTACATTACTCTGATTCACCCCCCCTCTAAGAGTAATTCCACTTCCAACACATATGACATGATTTTGATGTGGAAATTTGTGATAGTTGTTGTGTTAAACAATCTCTTGCTGGTTGCAAAAGTGAAAAGGTAGTAAATTAGACCTGGTTGTCATGTGTTATGGAAGGTATTTGCCCCCCACCCAAAATGTAAGAAACCAATTTTAGTGTGAGATGTATATACTTTTAGAAATTTTTATGTATGGTTGAATCTCCCCTATTAATGCACACTCAAGGCATACAGCTAATAAATAGGACCAGGCCCAATAAATTCTAAGAAGCTAAAGGAAAGCCATAAGGAGGGGAGTCCTTATTATTAGAATTTCCCTAAGCATTTCTAGGGAAAAAATCATCAATTGGCTCCCAGCCAGTCTCTTGAGTAAATTTTGATTAATGAGCAGTCAAGAGATAGTGTCGTCGAGCTCACCACAAATAGACATGAACTTTTCAACTCAATAAAGAACCTTTGGAATCACTTTTTTACTCCTTAGTAAAATGCATTAATCAATACCATATGCTCAACATGATATAAATGAAATGGAAACATGAAAACAAAGCATAATTTTTTTAGAAAAGACATAAGGATCGATACACAAAGATTAATTTGGAGAAACCCCAAAGGGTAAAAACTCTAGCAAGAGTGATCATTGTGCATCTGATCCCACTATTTCAATCAGAATACAATCATTAAGTTGGAAAATTGGGTCCACACAACTTAGAAGATACTTTTTCACAACTGTTTATAATTCTTGCAATGTAGAAACCATGAAGTCTATGCAGTAAGCTCAGGTCTATTCCCATGATTTTTTTGCCAGGTCTATTAAAATTTAAGCACAAGTATATTATCCATTGATAAAATTTCCCAAAATTGTTAGCCAAATTTTTGTATGAAAATGTACTTAGTGATTACATTCACTAAGGTTTAGTCTTTTATTTTGAAATATTAGCAATATAGGGAAAGTATTCCCCTGGATTTACTTGTTATCTTTAAATGGAAGTATTCTTTATCTATGTTATGATTTTTTGCAGCCACTTAAACACTTTTTAACATAAAATGTCCTCAAGAAATATTATCAAACAATACGTAGAAATGCCAAGGGTTTATGAGCCCAGGGCTTAGCTGTGAACCATTGTCTTCAAGTTAAAATGAAGAATTCTAATTTACTTGTTTGCATTCTGATAAAGCTATAGTAAAACTATGTGAAAATAAATTCTACATTGTTTTTGTTCACTCCATCTCTATTTTTAATTTTTTGATAAGAGGATATGACTACTTAAGTTAGGCAGCATTGTTCTTTACCTCTTCTACTTGTAGCTTTATTTGGACACTCATTGTTATGGATAATTACAACTTTATATAGTTGACATTGGATTTCCATTCATAGTATACTAGATTGCAAGGGTAAGGGGGCCTATAAATTTTGTGGGTTTTCAACCAAGTAGCATATCTTGAGGGCATTGATTATATTGCTAAGAAGGTTTTCATGTATTTGCATGAAACCATAGGTCTACAATGAGAACTTATTTTTGTATTGTTGTTAGTGTGTCATCCAACGTAAACTAAAGATATAGTTCATTTGGTACTCTTGAACATTATTAAGTGAATTCATTTCAGTAGTAGGGCTTTAAAATATCTTAACATGAAATAATGTCCTGGTTTGGAAAATGCTATCAAGCTTGCCACTTGAGCTACAACCATGTTGGAATTGTTGGCTGGTTTGGAAATGCCATCAAGCTTGGCACTTGAGCTACAATCTTGTTGGCATTTTTGATAGTTTCCATGGGATTTTCATCAACAATAAGATATTTAATGATCTTAACTATATTTAAGATTAGACTTGTAAGGAGGGCCTTTGCTTTTGTGTTGTTGTAATTCCCAAATCCATGATCTTAGGAATATAAGATATTTTCTAATTAACTTTATTTGTAACATGTTTGCATGCTACTTATAAGAAAAAATACTAGTTACACTGTCATTCAATATTAATGATAGTGGAAAGGTTGAATGTGTATTCATTTTTTTGTGTTATTTTCTTACATTTGTTATACTAGCCCCAATTGTTGATAGTTATCATTTCACATGTTTTTAATTATGTTGAGTTTTATTTCCAAAGTTACCATGCAGGCTTTCGAAATGGTTAATGTTGTGGCTGCCAAGGTTGAAGGAGATGAATATTCACCAATATTTGTATTGGAATATGAGGTGAAGATTTTTCTTTTTAATTTTTTTTCCAATTGAAGTAGAATTACCCTAATTTTTGCATGGTATATATGTTTTTGGAAAGCTTAGGGTTTTTTGGTAAAATTGAAAGAAAGATTCTTGATTTGATCTTGATCTTTTGTGACTTTAGTTTGCTATTTGCTAGCCTGTGGTTGTTTCTTGTTTTAAACATCAATTTTTTATTTTTTTTGATGTCTGAACTGATCTATTAATTAAGCATTATTACATCCCAATTGAATTGTGATATTACATTCTCTGAACAAGGAAGATCTGAAAGTTTTTTGTAGATTGATTTGGGCAATAATGAATCCCCATATAATGGGGAAGTATTGAGGGTTCCAAAAAATCTAGCCATAGAGGAGAAACACTTAGAGGAAGAGTGAGCAAAAAGAGTATGAAGATTAAAAACAAATGACAAATGGAACTCAACGAATTGTGATTTGGTTTTTAGAAGATTGGAGGCACTTCTTAAATAGACTCAACTTTATTCAAAGTTTTTTATTGAGAAAATGGAAGATTCCAAATTTTTAAGTCAATTCTACTTAGGTTATTTTTTAATAGCTATTTGCAGCTTTAATTTATCTAGTAGAAGAAGCAAAAAAATTATTTCCTACTAATTGTTGATCAATGTTATTTTAAGATTTTCTTTTTGTATTAGAAGAATCAGATGCATTTTTTTCTACATGTTCAAAGTTGTCATTAGTTTTTCTTCTACTAGAAGAAGTAGATGCATTTTATTCTTATAGTTGTTTGAGGATTATTTTCACTTGTATTTCTCTACTAAAATAAACAAATGCACTCTATTTTTTGATTATTTAAATTTAGTTTCTTCTATATTTTCTCTATTGGAATAAGTGAATCCATTTTATTTTTTGAGTGTTCAAAGTTATATTTATTTGTATTGTCTCTACTAGAAGAGTTATATTCTTTTTCTCTATCTAATTTTTTTTCAAAGATAGTTTTGGATGTATTATTTCTACTAGAAAAAATAGATGTGTACTTGTCTTTTGACTATATCATGAAAAAGATCCCAAGCTCGAGGTAAGAGGTGTTGCTAGGGGTCACAAGAGAAGAGGAGCTACTTCTAATGAGAATAGTGATGCAAAAGATTGCAAGCTAGGGAGCGGTGGTAGAGGACAAAAGAAGGTGACAATGTCTAATACAATAAGCTCCTAAATGTTTTGTGTTTATTAAAATATATAGTATTCAGTATGTACATGATTCTTGATCAAATATGCATTACAATGCTAGATTGGTTGTATTAGAGTTTTGAAAGTTTTTCTTGTAGTTCCATTTCATTAACTTATTTGTTTTCTTGATGGAAATTTGAAATCAAAAAAAATTAGAGATCTCTCATTTTGTAGATTGAAAAATTCTTAAACCATCGTATGAAAAAGACAAGATTATCCAATTATGTGAACATAACATGAGAGCAGACTTAGATCAAGCATTGTTTGAGAGGCCTATAATTAACTACTAGCCATGTTGAATACACAACCCACCTGTTCTTCGGTCATTGAAACCTTCATAAAATGAAGTTGTCTTATAATATGAAAAACCAACTCCTGTAGGTGACTCCAGATAAAGAACATTGGCTTCTGCAAAAACATTGTATAGATGTTTTAGAGAAGAACATAAGTTGCAACATTTTTAGGATAGAACTAAAAAAGTAGTGTTGCTTGAAATACTCATCCTATATTCATATATGATCCACATGTACCATAGATTTAATGAGCATCTGAGTAATAATGTTTAGGGTGTCCTCAATATAGCCAGCATGAGCATGAAGGTCAACCATGCACACCTAATGATCAACTATATATGTAAATTGTAATGCAATAAGGGTTACTAATGTATGAAGTATGTGCAACCCTAATCCACTAGACCTACATGACTACATGCACCTAGAACCCAAGCAAAGCTTACAATGTTAGGATGTGTTCTAGAGTGCTTCATTTATTCAAATATTTTGAGAGGTTCCTTGCAAAATCCATTTTGTGCACATTCTGCAATCAATCATTTCATTCCATGAGATGACATCTCTTTGAGGCATTTTGTCAAACAATTCAAGTGTTTTTTCTACAAGTCCACGTCTTGCATATATGTCTACTAGAGCATATCCAACTATAACATCTAGGTATATTTTTAATTCCTCTATCTTTAATTCTTTGCTACCTTGTTTGATTTCTTGAGTTGCGTTAATGGCAAATTGGTTCATCAAATTTATGGGAAGGTGAAAGAACTTTGCCTCTGCCTTCACCTTTCTATTATATTATTTCATTGACTTGTTATAGGAGGTTATATTTCATTTAAGTGATTTTATCTTGCTTGTTTGATGATTGGATAATGGTCCCATAATCTTGGTAGACCGGCATGGTGGGTTCAATATCCATATATAAATCTACCAAAAATGTCTGTATTTTTAGGATGCACATCTCCAACATGAGGCCTTTTTCAAAGGGATGCTAAGGTGTATGATCCTTATTGGGATAGAGGTGCAACAAGTCTGTGTTAGGGTCCCTATTTGACGATGGACATTGTGGCTACTTGGCACAATCTAGTGTATTGTAGCATATTAGTAGATCGAGCTACCAATATCCTCAACCATCTATTGAAGGTGTCAATCTTGAGAGGAGCAAATTGTGGCCATTGATGGAAAGTAGGAGGTTAGGTGCATATGATATGTCCACATGGCATGAACTAGTGGATTTCAACAATGTTTGCACTTCGGTGAATAAAACCACTCAACACTTTACTAATCTACCAATCGGCCGCAATCACTAATCTTTGGGGAAAGTTGATTTGCACTTTCAATGTTGATTGATGTTTAAGTAAAGCCTATAGATATCAAGCGGTTTTATCAAATGGTTTTGGTGAGACCATGTGGTGTGATCTAATGAACTTTGGTGGATGTAGGTACTTTGATAAATCATACCATTCAACACTTTAGTAGTCTACTGATTTGTTGAAGTTGTTGATCTTCAAGGTGCATCAAAGGGTATATATTCAAGTGCAAAAACATAATTTTACACGACATTTCTTGGTTGGATTTTGAAGTCAAAGATGTTCAAGTAATTTTGGGTTGAAGAGAAGATCTCCCTTGACCATTAATATTGACGTAAAATTGATCTAGACCATTAATTGAGTGGGGTTAGAGTGCATTATAAGGGATGATCAATTAGCTTTTTCAGAACCATGTGGTGTCATCTGGTAGATTTTGGTAGATTGGTCCACCTTCCACCTTGGTAGTTTAGTTATCCATTCATATCATTGATCATCAAAGCTAAAGCATCTCAATTGTTAATCTTGTCTTGTGTTTAGGCAATTAAGGTGGTGGATGCAAGTAATGAATAGGCAACATTTGAAGGACACTTGGCATAGTAATATTAACTCTTATTGATCAAGGAGTTTTCTTGTAAGGGTATAATTTCAGAGGCAAACCGTGATTTGGATGCCAAGTTGTTGCTTGGGAAGATGGTAGCTGAGAGTTGATTTTTTCCCAGTTCATGGAAAATGAGGAGATTGACTCCCTAAGTTATGGGTTGTATTCCAACCATTTAATTAGCAATAGAAATCAACAAATTTAGGTCTCTCCAGGCATTATGTGTTTGCATTTGAGGAATATTTTTCCCTGTTCTACAAAAAATCTGATCCAAAGAAATGTCTTGTAGTGCATGAGGTGTGGGCATCATGATAATTGAGCCCTCCAAGTATTGACTTTCTCCTTTGAGATGTAGTGTGGAAATCAGAACATACTTGAAGGTTCTTAACAACTCTAATAGTTGACTAGGGGCCATGTTTAACAAACCAAATGCAATTTCTAACTTTTCACTATGGTGGTAGATAAATGATTCTTTATACTCTACTACCTTCATTTTCCAAGCCAATTTCTCCTACTTTGTATAGCTCTACCATGTTTGTGGATGTGATCTATCTCCGACACAAAAAAAAAATGTACTAGTTTACGGCCTTCAATCCAACTACATTTAGGTATCTTTTTAATTCCTCTATCTTTCATCAATCTCTTTACTATTTGAACCTCATATAGATTTTTTAGAGAAGAACATAAGCTGCAACATTTTTAGGATCCAACTACAAAAGAAGTGTTGTTGGAAATACTCAGCCTATATTCATATATGATCCACATGTACCACAAATTTAACTAGAATCTTAGTAATAATGTTTAGGATGTCCTCAATATAGCCAGCATGAGCACAAAGGTCAACCATCCACACCTAATGATCAACTATATATGCAAATTGTAATGCAATAAGGGTTATCAAATAATCGGTGGAACTAATGCTTCACTCTCGTCGATAATCAATTTTCTCCCCGATATGCTTCGTAAGGCCATCGACAGGATGAGGCCTCATATTCCCACGATGGTCTGATGGGGATGTCATCGATGGAGTTCATGCCTATCATCAAGACTTGGGTGGTGGTTCCAATGATGGGGCAATGTTCGTGTGATGTTCGTGTGTGCTCAGTATTAGGATCTTGGTCATAATTTTTATTTTAAAAATTATTCAATTATTCAAAGAAATCGATGACATTGAAAACTACTCAATTTTTGTGGGATTTCTAATAAAATTGAAACTCACCCCAAGTTGGAGATGAGATTAAGAATTTCTCTCCAAGAAATATCTTTGAATAAATGCAATAGCAAGCCGAAGAAAGCCCATTCCTGCAAGGCATTGCACAATTGCAGCTTGATAAACATTCAACAACATTGTACCATAATTTTTTCCTATTCTAACATATGCATGCAAAAATCAATGAAAGAATTTATTTAACACACTTTATCAATTCCTTCTCTTGAGTATAAAAAAGCGATGGGAGAAAGATTTGGTTAGAAAATCATAAAAATCTTACCCTTCCTTGCTTAATTGCAACATTGTCAGCCCCTAGAAGCAACTCTACAGTAACCTTATTGAATGCAGCCAAACCCTCAATTGGAAGATACTGCAGACAAGATACGACTAAGTAATTGCTAAAAATTGTAAATAATTTGAATAAATATTAAAAAAAATGAAAAACATGTATACCTCTTTATTGTCTCATTTTTGAAGCATCAAATTCTCCACCTAAAAAAATGAAATGGATTGAATGAAATTCCACATAAGAAGGCTACCACCTAATTAGCTTGTAAGATCTCAAAGCTAAAATAGTGAATCTTACATGTAGTAATATTTACTCAAATCACTTTAATTGTATACCAAATAAAGGAGTAATGTGCAGAAAGTAACCTTTTTCACCACATTCAATACATAGGGTTGTAATTCTTCTGTTTTGTAAGCACCAACACCAAGGTTAAGCTTCATATCATTATTATCTACCCTAAAGGCTTTTGAAACACCTAGAATTGAATCAATTGGAGCCATTGTGACTCCTTCAAAGTGAGAAACATCAGTTGGAAAAGATTCAAGTTAAACACAATTCTGACCAAAGCAAAAACAAAGAAAAAATAACTGCAAATTAAGTGCTTAAAATATCTCTTACCAAATCAAAAAACTTTACAAAGGTGTTACCTAATTTTTAGTACATTTGTGGCTTTCCAATTATTCAAAGAATTCGATGACATTGAAAACTTCTCAAGGAATCCAATTGATGTAGTTGTAGTTTCAAATGAAAATGAGTGCGGTCTAAATGAAGAGAAAAAGAGTAAATTTATAAATGTTAAAGAGGAGAAAGGATATGATTCTATGTAAAGTTGTTCAGAGGTTATTAGAGAAAATTCAGACCCAAGGTTAGAAAGCATTAAGGGTAACTTCACAAGAAAAAAATCCCTCAAAGTGACATAGATGAAGATACTAGTGTTTGAACCTAAAGTTTTAGTCAAGGGTTTGCATGCACATAATTGGTGGATAGGTAGCATGGAGCAATACACAGAGGAAATCTGATTTTAGAGACATGTAGACTCCTAAAGGCTATGCTCGCCATACTTTGACTCCCCAATCATTTAACTATTTTTTATGAATACTATGATCAATTGGAAAATTCCTTTAAAAGAAACTCATAAAATGAGATTTTAAGATAAAAATGGCATTCTTTAGAGCTTACTTATGTTGAATATGTTTGAAACTGTAAAGATTTATCTAAATCAATCTTGATGCCATGCGGGAGTTTTATATATGGTGAACTCTATTGGGAAGGAATATAATGAGGAGTAATTGAAAATTGATAATTGTAATACAAGGATGCACATAGAGGAGGGAAAAAAAGAGCACAAAATGATGAGTGATAGAGCAATGACTACTATCAACAAATATGCTACAGCCTATTGCACCTTCTTGAATTCACCCATTTACATACCCATAAAATTTCTCAAACTAAAATATTTTACTACAAAATGTGAACTCTCTCCATGAAACTAAGATAACAATAGTTTGCAGCAAGTGAATAATCATATTACATGTCATGGAAATCCAATTGGGCTAGAATCTATGAAATATGAAATGCATAATGGAAAGCTAATATGGAGTTATAGTCATGAAAGAGGATGGTTAGTTTAAAATCTATAGGCCAATCTTCATGAGGAATTACACAATTGCACACCATGTTCTTAACCCTAGGGTTTATATAAGAATGATAGTGGTGGTGTGGATATAGTTTTGAAAGGTCTGTGTCATAGAAATGACAAGATGACTAGTGTCAAGTGAGAAAGGAAAGTGAGATGGAAGGGCATTCAAGAGAAAGGATAGTGATCATACCTAAATTCTAATTAGAAGATAGTTTCAAATCTGCAATGCTATGAAAGACAATAGTAGGATGTTAATAGTCTATAAGCTTGTTTTACCAAGATAACAAGCAAGAGCTTGCTACAATAAAATAGTCTCAACGGCTATGTGCAGGATCATCATGGAAAAACCAGGCCCTTAAGTGGCGATGAAAATTCAAAGAATCAAAGCTAGGCAACTTGACGTAAAAATTTGAATAAGTTATCTATATTATTTCAAAAATATGTAAGAATAGGATATGTAGCAAATTGAATGTATTTTCTAAACTACTAGGTTCTTTTTTTTTTAAATCTATTTGGTGAAAATTCAAAATTTCAATGTAGTAGTACTTGTAGACATGGAAAATGTGCAATTTCATTTGACACAATTGATCATGATTACTAACATTGTTTCGTCCTAAATCATACCTTCTCAGCTTATCATCACCTCTCATCCCTTAATTGAATAAATCATTATTTATCCGATTAAGTCATTCTATCTTGTTAATTAAATTAATCAATTTGATTTAATTAACCCTAAATATCTCTTTGATTAAATAATCCATATTATTTGATTAAAATCCCTAAAGTATTCTCATTAAATTGAATAAATTAAACCTTATTTGATTTAATATAACATTGTCCCCTTTAGTTAAATAAATCAAAAACATTTATTTAATTAAAACATTTCCTCTCAATTCTAATTTAAATCAACTCATAAATTTGAGTCAAAATTGTCAAATCATCTAATCTGTCACTAAATTGATCAAATCTTGATTAATTTAATCTCCAACACTAAAATCCTCTAGATAATGCAACTTGCACATGAAAATAGATTTAATTGAGTTATTAAATCTCTATTTTCCCTCACATGGTATAAAAAAAGGAATATTCCCTCAAGTTTGAATTTGAAATCCAAGTGGACTTGGTCCTTCCAACAAACCATTTATTTCATCCAATAAGTCATTTTCCATTGAGCCAAGTGGCCATTACTCCATTTGACTCTCTCTCCACCTTGTCATTTCAACATTTTCAAAATTCAAATTTATGCATCTATGGGCACTTTGATCAAAACTTGCACAACCATCAACCATTCACATGGTGACAAGTGGTATTTGACCATTGGTTGAAAGTTAGCCCCTCATTGCCCAAATATTTATCTTTCTTCCAAATTGAAATCTATAAATGGGAGGCTTCTCTCCTCATTCTTCATCCACAATCTCATGCAAAGTTGATCTCTTCACATTCAGAGCTAATTTTGTTCATCTCCGCTCAAGTGTTCATCATTTTCACAATTTCATAACTAGGTTATGCTCAATTTCATCAAAGTGGATCAATCTCACCAAAATCATCATCAAGCTTACAAAAGGAGTTGGGAAAGGCCTGATTTTGACACATCAATCGACACCAATTCCCCCATGGGATCACAAGTTTGCTTGCTTAATTAGGATTTACTTGAATTTCTATATTTTGTTCTTCATTTTCCCAATTTTAGTTTTACCAAATGGATTTCATGGGGAATCCTTCATTCTTGCTTGTATATGATCTAATCTTGTGATTGTTTGTTGTTTTTGTGCAAGTACAGGATAGGGGTTCACATTTTGGTGCTAGAAGGAGAAAAAATCTCAAGAATTTTATCATGTTTTTGTGAAAATTCTGTGGTTTTTAACATTTTTTGTTTGCACATAGGAAACTGCGTTGTTGATAGTCCATGCAGAATTGTATTGCACCACCTAAAGAGATGTGATGTCACATCCAATCTTGTGATTGTTTGTTGTTTTTGTGCAAGTACAAGATAGGGGTTCACATTTTGGCACTAGAAGGAGAGCAAATCTCAAGAATTTCATCATGTTTTTTCTGAAAATTATGTGGTTTTTAACATTTTTTGTTTACACACAGGAAACTGTGCTACTAATAGTCCATGTGGCATTGTATTGCACCACCTAAAGAGATGTGGTGTTGTATGGCACCGCACCTATTCTAAACTATGTCACATCCTCTTTCCCGCTCAAGAAATTCAAAATTTTAAACTCCGCCATAGATTCTCAACCTGCAAACTGTGTCGCATGACCAAATTCCACCGTAGTCACTCTCTATTTCCTGTAGAGTGTCGCACCCACTCAAAGTGTGATGCTATATAGCACCACATCATTTCCAAACTACACTGTATTTATGGATTGCGCCGCTGGCTGACAGTGGATAATTCAAATTTGATTTTTTTAACATGTGCCTTTTAATTTCTGGTCTTTTTGTATTTTGAATTATTTACTGACTCTGTACTTTCTACTTTCTATCATTTTTCAAGAAAAAGCAAGGAAGGAAGCAAAATAGGAGGCTCCATTATGACATCATTTTCATCATATGCAAAGTGTTTTTGAACACTATAGTGTTGTTTAAACACTCTTAAAGGATATTTAATCCTGTTTTAAAAGGAATTTGTTATCTTTCATACCTTAGGAAACAATAAATTTTCTTTGGGTTTTAAAAAGAACAACAACAAATTTCCTTTTCAAATTTTACAAAGGGCTTAAAAAGAACCTTATAAATAATTCACTAGATTTGGTTGAGGTTTAATAATTGAACAAAACAAATCTCACACTTCAAAGTTTGGTGCTTAAAAAGAACTCATATTTTGCTTTGAGGATTAAAATGAACATGTGTATTAAATGTTTTGTAATCCTTTTCACAAAGTAATATCATCTAAAAGATGTATGCACTTCTCTGCACCTCACGACGATCTTGAGAATCAAAATTCTTTTTGTGATCTTAAGTTGTCAAAAAGATTACCTCCACATTTCATTTGGGTTATAAAATTGAACAAACTTGTCTAGTGTGAGAAAAAGGCATTGCGAGTGTTCTTTCTTTGTTCATGCAAACAAAGATGATCGAATTACAAATGCACTTACTCACTATTGTGTACCTTTAGAGGGCATGCCTTGGTGGGAAAAAGTACTCACCCCAAGGGAACGACTCAAGCGGCAATGGGCTAAATCCAAGCTCTTTCAAACCACTATATAAATTTGTGTTCACGGTGAAAGCCATGGACAATAGGAAGCGGTTCATGATAACTCTCCCCCAGTATCTTTATGATGTGTAAAGCCCTTATTCTAAGGGTTGGGAGATCTCTCACAAGGATTTTATCATTGCACCCCCTAAACTAGATGCCCTTACTACAAACTTTTGTTTAGAAGCCAAAAAATCCCTTATATTTGTTGGTGCAAGAGGTCATGTCCTCTGAAGCCACCCCACGTATACATGTAGTTCTATTCTAGAGATGAAAAGTATGCCATGGGAGATTCATGGGTACTGATGCTTGGCTGACCTAAGAAGTGAGTGCACTGTAAGGGGGAGCCTGTGTGGTCAAGCATCTAATCATCCACACTGAATATGCATAGCCGGATTCATCCAAGCGGGATCCCAACAAATATTGCCTTTTCAACCTAGGGTTGTACATGTTCTTGGAATCAAAACACATTGTTTGGTCCTCAAAACACTTGAAAATGAACATTCACAAAAAGCTTCAAATTCTAAACCATTTGGAGGAAACAAATACCTTTGACGAATTCAAGTGCTATTGCTCACCTTAGGGATTCAATCCTTAGAGGTTTCTAAGTGCTTGGGTTTAATCATTATTTGTTTTCACTAAAGTCAACATAGGGAACTGTGCTCTTAAAACCTTGATTTCCGCATAAGGGACCTTGTGGAATGAGAAGGGATTAAGACATAGACATTTAGTTTGAAATCATAATCAAGAAAGTTCTTTTGGTAAAAGGAATTCATTAAACAAAGATAAGAACAATTGGACCTCACATGTGTTTTCACAAATGATTTCCCACCAAAACAAAATCCAAAAACCAAGGTTCAAAAAGATTAGCTTTAAAGCTCATGAGGAGTGTCTCGAAAGGCTTTTTGAAGTTAGAGAAAGGTTGGTGTATAATTTCTACAAGAAAGCTTCAAATAACAATCCAAGGTTGTATGAATTCTATTGTCAATAGAATCCAACTATGTTCCAAAAAAAATATTTTCTCAGATAGGAAGTATGGCATGTTCTTCAATACCAAGGTCTTGTAAGAAAGAGTCTTGTCTAGGTCAAGTCTAGGATAAAAATCCTCACTCTCATCCATTCCTCCATCAATAAAATCTCATCTCACCAACAAACTTTTGAGAACTTTGAAACATCATCTATGCTAAACTTAAAAGAAAAATCAACATCATTATATTTGACTTAATACACCTAGTCAAATTATCAATCCTCTTGAACAAATTTACCTTTAGGATAACGCAACTTCCTAAGGTCTACTAGTTCATAATCACTTTGATTGGCTTAACACACTTAGCCAATTCATTCTCTTGTGCAAGTTTTCTCTAGGATAACGCAACTTCCTAGGGTTTATAAGTCCACTATCATCTTGTTTGGCTTAACGCATCTAGTCAAACTATTAAAATCAATCCAAGCCTTGAAATTTTAGCATTGCCCCTAAAATTTCTTCAAGAGTTTCACTCATTCGCATCATCCACCTTCTGTTTATCTCATCATCACCTTTTAATCCATAGACCTTCCTAGTTGTCCTCTCTTTTTATGCCTAAGATTAAGTTCAAACAATCTCTATTTTACGGTCCAAAAAAGATCACAACACAAGAGGAACATGGAAAACACCAAAGAAATATCAACTTCCAGTGACTTAAGTCAAGTAATCTATGATGTAAACCTTTGGGGATTAGGAAATCCCCCAAACAGCTCTCCTCTACCATCACAAAATACTCAAGAGGAAGGCTATGAAGAGGAGATCATCAACGAGGACTTGGCAATGACACAAAGGGAAATAACCAAAATGATTCAAAATCCAAAGAATCATAGGATTGTCAATGCCATGCTTAAACTTAATCCTTCTCTATACATGTGCACGTTAATGGAAAGAGGGGACCAATTCCCCTTTGACCTCGACATAAGCACCAGTGTAGAGAGGTATTTTGCAAGCACACCCCCAATGTCAATTCCAAACATTGCTCAAGAAATTCCCCAAACCATATCAACAATTACACCAACCTCACCAATTGTTAACAAAGGAAGTGCCATGTTTCATGAATTATATAAGTATCACCTTGTAAACAATAGAGAGGTAAATTTCAACACCATACCGAGCAACTCCGTCCCGGTAAATCCATCACACCTGTATGTTCTACTCACTTTCCATAATCATGCGGACTCATCATCATTCCATGCAATGCCAACCTATTCGCTGAACATACAAACTTCTCTCCCCTTGTGTTTGCAAGGAGAAGGTGGTTTGTTCAGAACAAGGGGAGTCATGGACTCATTCTCATCACCACTCTTCCAAGGGAACATACCATATTTCCCTCCATTATCACTCACATTCATATCACCTCTTGGGTTGGGTCTTCCCCCCCTACCCACCGGTATTTTCTCAAATCAAGGGAATCCCTGCATCACATCAAATCCTCTCTTTTTTCCAGCAACATCACAACAACAAGTGGCAACCATTCAAACCACCATAGTTAATACATCAATCGGTCCCCAGATCCCTCAAAAAATACCTTCCCAGGGACCGAACATCTCAACCACACCACCAACAACCCAAGTCTCGGCTACCAAAACCACCCCTCTGCCCTCCACAATGGTTGGCACCATCCCCAATCTACCACCTATCCCACCAAAAGCTAAAACACTAAATTCATTCATCACCATGATACATGCACTCCAAAAGGCCAACCACCAAAGGGTACTCCAACAAGTTGCACAACAGGCTACTCAGCAAGCGCAAGCACAACAAGTTGCCCAACAAGCTACACAAGCCGCACAAGCTACACAAGCAACTCACACAACACAACAAGCACAAGCTCAAGCTTAATCCTAGCATCAAGCTAAAACAAGCACAAGCACAATACTAGGCACAACTACAATAAATTCAGTAGCAAGCATACCAACAAGCCCTATAGGATTTTCAGGCACAACAACAAGCTAAACAACAAGCTTTGTTGGCACAATAGTAGCTAGACCAACAACAAGCTTTATTGGCACAACAATAGCTTGAACAAAACCAATATTTTTTGGCGCAACAATAGCTAGACCAACAACAAGCTTTGTTGGCACAACAATAGCTAGACCAACAACAAGCTTTGTTGGCACAACAACAACTAGACCAACAACAAGCCTTATGGGAACAATAGCAGCAGGACCAACAACAAGCGTTGTTGGAACAACAACAACAACAAGCATTGTTGACACAAATATAGGTATATCAGTAGGTCCTAAACACACAGAAAATCTTGTACCAAACCCCCACTAATACCCCTCTTATTAATAAAACTCCACCAACACCTCAAAACACATTCATCCCACCTCCTGATCCACAAAATGATGTCGTAGCACAAATCAAACTACTTTCACAGCAAGTGTTGGACCTCCAGTCAGGGAAAACAACCAGAACGTTAGGGAATTTATGCCCCTACCCCTTTGATAGAAGTATCACAATGGTACCGTTCCCAAAGGGATTCCAAATCCCCAAATTCAATAAGTATCATGGGACGGGAAACCCTAAAAATCACATCAAGGAATTTTAAGTGCATTGCATGGAATTCACATATGATGAAACATATCTAATGCAACTTTTTTACTCAAAGTCTGATTGGTCCTACCATGGAGTGGTTTTCTCGCCTACCCATAGGCATTAAAACATTTTCGAAAATTGTGGAAGCTTTCCTTAAAAACTATGCATTCAACATGGGTGCAAATGTTAGTTTGGAAGAACTATCAACACTTAAACAAAGAAAAGGAGAGCTCTTCACATCCTTCTTGCAAAGATGGTGATCCAAGGCCAATCAAAGCAAGTGGACTATGCCAAAAGAACAACAAGTTTGCACAATCATATCCAATCTAGATGAAAACTTGGCGTTCTACTTAAAAATGCAATGCATCACAACATATGATCAGTTGATCCCAAAGGCGCTCAATATCGAAAGAGCCCTTACTACGCGAGGAAGCACATCAACATTTCCTACATAACAGGATAACCACATTTCCACCAATTATAATGATAAACCTCGCATGTGGTTGACAAACAAAAATATCACAAATGACAAAGTGGTTGATGCTAAGGTGGTCATCAGTGCCCCCAAGTAGAACATCCAGACCCATCACCAGCCACAAAATCATAATCACAATAATGTGAAAGTTAATACGGTGGCACAACCACAACCACTTCCTAGCAACCAAATCAACAATTTGAATAATCAAGGAGGACCACCTCCCCAAAATAAATTTCCTCCCAAGCAGAAGTTCACAGTCCTCGAAGAATCAATTGATTCCATAATGAAGAAGTTGGTTAAGGAAAACCTCATCAAAATCTCCAACTCTGAGAAATATGCGAAACCTATGACGAAGCCACCATGGTACAATGAAAATCTCCTTTGTGATTTTCACAAAATCAAATGACACACAACTGCAAATTGCATGAGGTTGAAAAACATCATTCAGGACAAGATCATCAATGTCGAACAACCAACTGGAAATCAAGACCTCAAGATATACACAAATCCGATGTCGAATCATAATCAAGGGAATAATCAAGGAAACAACAAAGGGAAGAAAAAGTATGCTAGCGCAAACCTTGTATATGAAGAGATTTTTGCATGCGTAGATGAAATGGTAATTGTTATTAATGTCAAAGGAGCCAACACTAATTGTGGAGTCACCACATGCGGCAGAAAGGTTACTATTGCAGGGGCATCACAACCATCTAAGACCCCCATTTCAAATACAAAATTCATTCCCTACGACTATAGTGTCATCGACCAGCTAAAGAGAACCCCCACCCAAATCTCCATCATGGAATTATTGAAAATTTTTGTAGCCCATAGGAAAATCCTTGATGAAGCATTAGTTGTGTCCACCGTCTCCACCACCCTCAATACATAACAGTTTCAGGCTATGGTGGGTAACATTGTTACTCCAAACCTCCTCACCTTCTCCGACCAAGATTTCCCCACCCAACCATCTCACAATCATGCACTTCACCTTCAAGTGCTCATTCACAAAAAGAAAGTCAAAAGGGTCCTTGTGGATGGAGGTGCATGCCTCAACATTTGTTCGCTCAAACTCATAAAGAACTTGGGATTTTCTAAGGACTCCATCAACAAGAACAAAGGCATCACCATAAGAGCATACGATGATCAAGAAAGAGTGTCGCAAGGCACTATCATAATTCCAATCCAAGTGGGGCCAACCACCATGGAAACTACTTGTCAAGTGCTTGATCTCGACCTACCATGCAGCATCCTCCTAGGGCACCCATGGATCCATGGAATGAAGGCGGTCACCTCAACATTCCATTAATGTGTCAAATTCCTATACTAGAATGAGGAGGTCACAATACATGGTGATCCGAAACCATTTTCCTATTGCAAAAACTTGGGAGCCAAGTTTTATAAAATTCCCCAAGTCCCAAAAAATGATGAGGGCCCATCTGCTTCATACATAGACCCATCCAACCTTGCCTCCACTTCTGCAAAAAAGACACCCGCCATCCATAATATATCTGGGATCAAGCTTATGATCCAGGACAGTGGGTGTGGAGATTACAAAATGAGAAAGAATGCATTTTTTGTAGGAGAGTTACCACAATCTCCTAGATCGCATGGACAACCTCCATCAGATGAAACGCCTATCCACACCTTCAGGGAAGATCCTTCTAGATTTCACCATTGGGGGGATCTAAGTCAAGAAAATGTGGATGAGGAAGACATTTCAATCACTCTATACCATGATGAAAGACCCATACCCACTCTACCCATTGATGAAGACAACAAAGGATTACAAATAATGCTTGGTATGGGTTACAACAAGAATGAAAGCCTTGGAAGAAATAGTGATGGACGACTGGATCCCATCATTGTAGAAAGAAGAATGATAAACCTTGGTCTCGGATGTACCCCTCCGAGTATAACTATACGTGGCAGAGGTACTCCTAGTAGAGCAGTCAGGTCCTCTTCCCAATTATCGGTAGATGCCCTTCAATTACTTGTATCCACAGGTCTACCCCTGGATAATTTCACTTTCGACATAACTGATGTATACACTAGTAGTGATGATGAAGATACCATAATAGACCTTCCCATGCTTTTTCAGAACTCTTCCTTACTAATGATTAGTGCCTCACCTATTGATTCAAACCGACAAACCTACAAAATCAACCTACTATACCCTCAACTCATCAACTATGACCAATGAGGACCATTGGTTCTAGACTCATTCGAAAACGATGAGGCACTCTTATAATTCATGGGACTAAGGGATACAATACCATGCAAAGATCACAAGACTGGGTTCAACATCACTTTAGACACTCAAGCATATTATGGGGAGATGATTGAGTCCTTCAGTCGCAAAAGAAAAAGAAAGAGAATAAGCTCATAGTTATTGAGCGAAAACCACATTGTGGCACTCTCTAACCAAAGAATAGTAAAAATAAAGGACACATCTAACAGTGAAAACCTCTTTGAGGCACCAGAAGATGAAGGATTCAATCTCCCCCCTACTGCACTTCATAAGGAAAAATCGACAGTCTTGGCAGAGCGGTGCAATCCTATCAATCTGGGAACGAAAGCAACACCACAGATCACTTTCTATGCCAAATCACTTTTAACAGAAGAACAAGAACTATTGGTGGAATTTCTAAAGGAAAGAAAGGTGAACTCTACATGGACCTATGCTGACATGTCGGGTCTTGATCCAGAAGTTATGGTTCATTATTTGGTTGTTTACCCTGGAGCAAAGCCAATTAGACAAAAATTAAGAAAAATGCATCCTTAGATAGCCTTGCTAGTTAAGGTGGAATTGCAGAAACTCTTAGATGTCAGCTTCATATGCCCAATTGATTATCCAAAATGGGTATCCAACCTTGTACCAGTTTTAAAACCAAATGGGGGCATCTGTATCTGCATAGACTTCAGAGACCTAAACAAAGCATGTCTTAAGGATGATTTTCCACTACCTAACATTGATATGATAGTGGACATGATAGCCAGACATGAGATGCTATCACTAATGGATGGCTTCTTGGGTTACAACCAGATAATGATCGCAAAAGAAGACTAGCATTAGAGAACATTCACATGCCCTTGGGGCACCTACTGCTAGAATATGATGCCATTTGGGTTAAAAAATATAGGGGCTACATATTAGAGGGCCATGACACTAATATTTGATGACATGATACACAAAATTGTTGAAGATTACGTGGATGATATATTGGCCAAATCAAAGAAAAGAAAAGATCATATAGTAGTCCTAAGTGCCATTTTCGACAGACTAGAGTAGTACAAGGTTAGACTCAACCCCAAGAAATGTTTCTTTGGGGTAAAATCAGGTAAACTTTTGGGATACATAGTGTTGATGAGGGGAATAGAAGTGGATCCCACCAAGGTCAAGGGAATCCTGGAGATGGAAGCACCCAGAACATTGAAATAGATGAGGGGTCTACAAGGCAGGCTCCAATCCATCTGGAGATTCATAGCACAACTGGTAGACAAACAGATTGCATCTTCACACCTACTCCACAAGGGAGTAGCATACAAATGGGACGACAAATGTGAGCAATATTTTAGCAAAATCAAAGAATATCTACTCACGCCACCAGTTTTGATTTTGCCAATCCTAGGAAAGCCTTTAATCTTGTACAACTCAGCAATAGTAATAGCCCTTGGTGTTCTTTTAGCTCAGCAAGATGAAAATGGGATAGAGAGGGCCATCTATTACAGTAACAAAACAATGGTAGGGCATGAGCTCAACTACACACCAATAGAAAAATATCTCCTAGCAGTCGTGTTTGCAGCCCAAAAGTTCAAACACTACATGCTAGCTCATCAGATCAAGTTTATCGCCAAGATCAATCCCCTAAAGTATCTACTATCAAAGGAAATACTTACAAGAAGGATGGCTAAATGGCTCATGATATTATCAGAACGTGACATTGAATATGTGGAGTGAAAATAAATCAAATGACAAGTCATTGCAGACCAACTGGTAGAGGCTCCAATCTATTCAGAGAATCCACTCATATCATAATTTCTAGACGAGTCCATCTTTAATATTACCATATCCGATCATTGGAAACTCTACTTTGATGATTCATACACACAACATGGATCAAGAGCCAGTATTTTCTTCATCACCCCACAAGGGGATTGTATACCTAGATCCTATAGATTGGCATTTCCTTGCACTAACAACATTGCAAAATATGAAGCTTTAACAATAGGTCTCAAGATTATGGCACAGTGGCAGATCATGGCACTAAAGGTTTATGGGGATTCACAACTTATTATCAACCAAGTCAATGGTGAGTACCAAACTAAGGATGACAAGCTCACACCATACAAGAAGTTAGTAGAAAGCCTCAAAGAATCATTCATTGATATCACCTTTGAGCAGATACCAAGGGCTAACAATAGAGTAGTTGACGCCATGGCAATAATTGGATCCTTACTAGATATCCCTCGCAATGTCCTAAAACATGAATTCTTGGTAGAGAAGCTTCTCGTACCGACTTTTGAGGTACCAAAGTTTGAATATGTGTGTGAACTCGTTGGTCCCAGTGATCCCTGGTATCATGAAATCTATAACTACCTGAGAATAGGAGTCCTCCCAGCTGACATAACCCTGAACCTCAAATGAGCCTTCATCAAATAGTCCACTCATTTTTTCATCCTAGGAGAAAACCTATATCATAGGAGCATTGAGGGGACCCTTTTGTGTTGCCTAAATCTCGAGGAGGCCCTAATTGCTCTAACTGAGGTACATAACGGCACTTGTGGTTCACACTCGAGCGGTATGACCTTGGCCAAGAAGTTGATGAGAACTAGATACTATTAGCCAACAATGGAAAGAGAAGCACATAAATTTGTCAAAAAATGTTTACAGTGCCAGCAACATGGAGACCTCATCCATGCACCAGCTTAGGAACTCCATCCTATCGTTACACCATGGCCCTTTTCACAATGAGGTTTTGATCTCATTGGAAAAATCACACCCACCTCATCTAACAGTCATAAGTTCATCATCACCACTACAAAATACTTCACAAAGTGGGTCGAAGCAATTCCCATGACCTACATAACCAGAAAGTAGATAGCCAAGTTCATCCTAAACTATCTAATTTTCCAATATGGTGTCCCCCAATCATTTATCTCTAATAATGGGACACCTTTCAAGAATCGGGATGTCCATGATTTGTGTAAAAAATTCAAAATCCAACATCGTTTTTCCACTCCATACAACTCACAAGGAAATGGCCAAGCAGAAGCTACCAACAAAACCATTCTGAAAATCCTTAAGAAAACAGTCAATGACTCTGGTCGTGACTGGCATCTACAGAAAAAATTTTCCTTATGGGCCTACTGCACCAACATCTGCATGCCAACATGTGCCACCCCATTCTCCCTAGTCTACGTATCAAAATCCATCTTACCCATTGAGATCGAGCTCCCATCACTAAGAATATCATTGCAAAACCTCATCACAGATGAAGAATACAGGGTCTCATGATTGAATGAGCTAGAGCTAATAGATGAACAACATATAGAGGCCTTAAATCATCGACAAGTCTATCAGAACCACCTGAAGCACAGTTACAACAAGAAGATTAGGAGACACACCTTCCAAGTCAGCGAACTTGTGCTAAAAGAAAATCAGAAGAACGTTCCAAATCCAGAAAGCAAAGGAAAATTTGAGCCCAACTAGCTGGGATTCTTTGTCATCATGGCAAGCTACAAGTCAGGGGCATATCAGCTATCAACACTAGAGGGTGAGCCTTTGTAGGAGCCCATGAACAACTGTCATCTCAAAAAGTTTTATGCCTAAAAACTTGCAAGGTATAAAACCAAAAATACAAAAAAAATAAAAATGTCCTGAAAAAATGGTCACCTTAATGAAAACCTGGCAAACAAGTGTCTTGGCGACAACAAAAAAATCAAAAAATACAAAAAAAAAAAATCAAAAAAAGGATTGAAAAAAGTAAGGAAAAAAAATCGTCCTCTAGTGAAAACCACTTCGGTGGCGCTTTGGACAAGTACCTTGGTGAAAACCTAGAAAACAAGTACCAAGCATAAATAAAGAACTCTCTATCCAACAGGATCTGCATGACTCACTCCATTGCATCCCATTACATTTCATTAATCTTCCTTCCATCCATTCATTCACATTCCATACCATAGCCTGATCTTGTGCTCACCATAGTACTACTTGGCATATTCCTAAGGTCAGTTTGTCCTGCCTTTATCAAAGTAGTCATTTGCATTACATTGGGGGCATGTTCTTGTACTTGCATCGGATCAGATTCGTGTATATTCTAGGGATCTTCCTTAAAATTGGAAAAATTCAAAAACATTCAGAAAACTATATCAAAAAATCCAAAAACATCAAAAAATCTCAAAAATCTTTAAAAATTTCGTCACATAGTCTTTCACATTATCGAACTACGTCGTCTCTAAGCTTGAACGTAGGCAAGGTTGATCTATGGATCATCCCCCAAGGCACCCTAGGTTAGTCCTTTAGACATTCGTCGCAATAAAATGACAATCCTTTTTCCCATCTTATCATTGAGTCGAGTTCGTCATCAGTCAAACTATGTGGTCTCTTCATGTATAACGTAGGCAAGGCTAATCTATGGATTAGCTCTCGAGACCCCTAGGATAGGTTCTTAAGTCAGTCTCTTGGTCAAAACCTCGAAAATACCAAGAATATTTGTAAAATTTCAAAAATAGCCTCAAAATATCTGAAAAACCCAAAATGGTGCACCTGTCTCATCTCGCTTTTACCTGCGATTATCATCACTCATAATAAAATTAGTCATCACCTTCATCCTTTGGTGAGTCAGTCAGAAGAAAGTCTAGCAAATTCAAAAGAAAACACCCCAATTGTCAAAGTCTCAAGTCTAGGCTAGTAAGCATGCAAGTTAATCAACTCGAAGTATCAATAGCTTATCATCCAGTCAGTCTCACCAAAACCTTGATCACAAATGTCCTAGGATGTATCCTTCCCATGATGGACATAAGCATCAGGTACCCCGTAGTATTTTTGTCTTGGCTAGCGGTATGTAGAACATTAGCTTTTTTGTTTACTTTGTCTTGGTCTTTCTTGACTTATCTTATTTTGTGCTCATTCTAAGGACCTCTCGATGATGCCTAAACAAAATAGGTTTAGAGAGAAAGGAATGGGGAAACCATCATTATCTTGTCATCTACTGTGCTTGTTGGATATTTTTGTAAAATAACTTCATCATGCATGCTTTGTTTTGTTTGTAGGGAGGATGTTTTAGGTGTCTTGTTGACCACATAAGAAGGCTTTCCTTCTTATGTTTTGGCCCGAGATATCTAGAAGACCTGAACTGCATCTTGAATAAAGTTTTGTATGCTAAGTGTGAACAAGAATACTCCTATCCAATTGTCAAGTCAAAGTCCATCACACGGGGTACAACGCCATCCTGGTTCTTTATACCTTGATGCATCGTACCTATGTGTGTTATCAAACATAAAGTAATCGGCCCTTTGAAAATCCTGACTCCTAGTAAGCAAATCACCATCATTCTAATAACTTGTGAGATCTCTTTTTCTTCTTTCTTCTCTCCATACTAACATGGTATCATGACAGTTAATCAGAACATCACCAATGCATACATCCTGCATCCATCGGATCATTAGCCTAAATGCATATCATATCATTATTATCATCTTAAGTTATGAGGAATAATATAGATTTTTTATTTTAAGCATCTTAAAAAATCATTGCATCGTTACCATCCATTATCATCATCCATCAACTGCATATCATTTATCATTTGCACATCATTAGCATACATGAAATTCATTTAATCATCAAAATGCATAGAAAAGATTCATATACATTCATCATATAGAGGCATACATCATATCAATAGAAGCATCTCATAGCACATAGGAAATTAAAATGCATCCACATATCATACAAGACATATCATAAACGCGAACCATCTCATATATATCATCAAAAAATATATTGTCATGATACAAAGAATTAGATCAAGTGTGTAATCAAAGTACATGATACAATAGGGGCAATAATCAAGGCCCATGAATCAAAAATAGAAACTGTTTGTGATCAAGGGCTAGCCTTGCTAGTTGTTGCCCTCTCCCACTAGCCTCTCGCCGTGATCCTCTGGCTGTCTCATCCCTATGTGCTAAGAGAAGTCTGGCACCCGGCCTACTACTGGTACTACATACCTGTAATGCTACCAATAGTACTCAGCCTCTCTGACCACCTCTCTGTAAGCCTGTAGGGAAACTGATCGGCCTCCAGATGATGAAGTTGTGCTCTCTAGCTTCCTCCACCAACCAACCTCCTAATCCCTCTCGGATCGAGCTTGGTCCTTCTCAGCAGTAACTGTCACAACCTTCTACCGGGCCTAATCTCTCTCTATAGTCAATACCTGAATCTGACCCTGCAATTGTTGGATCAGTACATATCTATGATCTAGTTGCGCTATTGGCTATTGTTATGGGACTGCTTTGTCCATGTCTCTGAGTTGGTCGACATGTGCCTCTGCCCATGGAGGTACTTGTTGTGTCTGGTCTCTCTAAGGTGTCTGGTGAGGAGGTGGTCCACCTCCTCCTTTGTCCATGTCCCCCTCTTTGTTTCCTCTCCCCCCTATCCTTTGCCCCTATGTGTTGATCTGCCTCTGGGTCTCCACCATGGAAGCGTTGCACCGGGAATAGTCAATCTCAAGGGAGGCCAAAACTAGGCTTTGTACATCGAAGTCACCCCTACATCTGCTGGCCCCTGATCATACGGCCATGGTTGGGCCACTAACTATCTGAAGGAGGACACTACCTCAACTACCAGGATGCGCTAGCCCCACACTATCTCTCTAGTCGTACGGGTGAAGATCGCCACGTACTGGTCGTCTGGTCTGTCCTACATCTCTCCAAACTATCAGGCCACCCTATCTAGAAGATTCTCTCTATCATAGTATGCTCCCGGCCCTACATCCACCTATCCTATCAGGCCAAGAACAACTAATCTACATCATCATACCATGGGCCTATTCCCATCTAAGGTCTCCAAATGAACTCTCTCATCTCATCGAGAACTCGTCGCCAGCGTACAAGAACACCTATGCCAATATGAGTAAAGTGGATATGTTCCCTACCGTATCACCAAACAATGAGGTCATCAATGTCAAGAACAATTGGTGTAACAATTGGACTGAACATCGAAATCTGCTCCCAGGCCCAGATATGTAGCAAAGTAACTCCAGCTCCGAGGGACCTGCTATCTAGATAAGAAAACTCATGAAGATCCCTATATAGGGAGGCCAACAATACTAGTCCCCAAGCAAAGCACTCTCTGCGAATGACCATCCACTCCCATGCCAATCCCCAACCTGGACTGAAGTATCAGCCCCACCGATCAGGTGCCACAAGACCAGAAATGATGGCCGCAATGATCAACCTGTAGGTGGCCACCTTGCGTTAGTATCTCTCTAGGTCAATCTTCTCATCGAAGAAATGAATCTCATCAAGGCCCATCACATCATAGCAAGCATCCCTGCTGGCATCTGGATCATAGATGACTCTGGCTTTGTGGATAGGCAGTCAAAGGATGCGCGAGACATCCTCGAGAGTAATGGTGGCCTCGCCAATGGGAATATGAAAGGAAGAAGTCTCACTATGCCACCACTCGGCCAAAGTTGTCATCATGCCTAAGTGCACTCAAACAGGAGGGATGTACGCAACGTACCAAAGGCCAAGCATACCAAGTTGCTCTTGAAGGAAAATATGCATACCCTACAACCTGCCAAGCATTAGCCATTTGTGCTCCCTTGAGTGAAGTACATCAAGCTCCTCCTGTACAAGGGAATCCATCACATCAAAGCCCCGTAAAAAATCTGCCTCTCACGCTGAATTTTTGCATCTAAAATAGCAAATGCGGTGTTGTTTTCAAATGCAGCCTAGTTTGGAAAGTTCCAAATTGCGCCGTTGTGGTAGAGTTTGCAAAGTCCTAAACCCCAAAGTTTGTCGCACAGTTCTATTCTCATATGCGTTCGACTTTATGGCGAAACCCTAAATCCCTCATTGCATCGTGCGGTTGAATTTTCATATGTGACAGAGTTTGACTGGAAAACCCTAATTTCCAAACTAACAAGCGTGGTGTTATTCTCATATGCGGCCCAATTTAGGACCGTGTGGTGCCAATAGAGCATTTCTAGCGGCGCTATATAGCACTGCCCAGCCTAAAAGTGACTTTGACCCTATTTAATGCATGCAAAATGAAAAAATTGAAAGTCGGGATAGGGGTACATACCATAGGTCTTGTTTCGGTTGGTCGTTGGTGCACTCGTACTCTCTCTGACATGTGCCTGGGAAGCTTTCATTTCACCATTTCGACCGAAACTTGGAGCTCAAGGTGGGAAATTTTCAAAAGGCTAAGTGTGCAAGTGTATTGAAAGTGACCCCTCAAGGACTATTTAAGCTTGCAAATTAGGGGTTTTTGACATAATTTGGCCATCTAACTAGGGTTTTGGTCCCCCGATCCCGTTTTTTGTCCAACCGAGGGCCATTTTGCATCTTTTTTGGTGTTTTAACACATTTTTTGGCATCTTGGGGCATTTTTGAACCTATCAGGCACCTTATCCTCTTTTTTCGTGAGATCACCCAAAAAATAAAAATTTTCGTCTGATCTCTCGAGGGGGCAATATATCAATATAATCCTTCTGTTGGGGCAACAGTGGGGCATCAGAAAAATTTTGAACTTTGATCACAACAGATTATTCTTTGAACCAATGCAACAAGTACAGTGCTTCAAAGAGGGGCAAAATGTAGACATGGAAAATGTACAATTCGATCTGACACACTTGATCCTGATTACTAACATTGTTTCATCCTAAATCATACCTTCTCAGCTTATCCTCACCTCTCATCCCTTAATTGAATAAATCATTATTTATCTGATTAAGTCATTCTAACTTGTTAATTAAATTAATCAATTTGATTTAATTAACCCTAAATATCTCTTTGATTAAATAATCCATATTATTTGATTAAAATCCCTAAAGTATTCTCATTAAATTGAATAAATTAAACCTTATTTGATTTAATCTAACATTGTCCCCTTTAGTTAAATAAATCAAAAACATTTATTTAATTAAAACATTTCCTCTCAATTCTGATTTAAATCAACTCATAAATTTGAGTCAAAATTGTCAAATCATCTAATCTCTCATTGAATTGATCAAATCTTGATTAATTTAATCTCCAACACTAAAATCCTCTAGAGAATGCAACTTGCACATGAAAATAGACTTAATTGAATTATTAAATCTCTATTTTCCCTCACATGGTATAAAAAAGGGAATATTCCCTCAAGTTTGAATTTGAAATCCAAGTGGACTTGGTCCTTCCAACAAAGCATTTATTTCATCCAACAAGTCATTTTCCATTGAGCCAAGTGGCCATTACTCCATTTGACTCTCTCTCCACCTTGTCATTTCAACATTTTCAAAATTCAAATTTATGCATTTATGGGCATTTTGTTCAAAACTTGCACAACCATCAACCATTCACATGGTGACAAGTGGCATTTGACCATTGGTTGAAACTTATTTCCACATTGCCCAAATCTTTCTCTTTCTTCCAAATTGAAATCTATAAATGGGAGGCTTCTCTCCTCATTCTTCATCCACAATCTCATGCAAAATTACTCTCTTCACATTGAGAGCTAATTTTGTTCATCTCCACTCAAGTGTTCATCATTTTCACAATTTCATAACTAGGTTATGCCCAATTTCATCAAAGTGGATCAATCTCACCAAAATCATCATCAAGCTTGCAAAAGGAGTTGGGAAAGGCTGATTTCGACACATCAATTGGCACCAATTCCCCCATGGGATCACAAGTTTGCTTGCTTAATTAGGATTTACTTGCATTTCTATATTTTTTTCTTCATTTTCCCAATTTGAGTTTTAGCAAATGGATTTCATGGGGAATCCTTCATTCTTGCTTGCATATGATCTAATCTTGTGATTGTTTGTTGTGTTTGTGCAAGTACAGGATAGAGGTTCACAGTACTTCAATTTTAGGGGAAAAATAAGAAGTACGTGTATGTCTGACCACCCTAAGCACAATAAAATGATAATATTTTTTTATAAGATTTTAAATATAAGTAGAGGACTCATATCCCAATGTGATGCATATTTTTTTGTAATTTTTTTCCAAGTAAATAATTAATTATGTATTTTTTCTTACAATTTTTTAAAAATATAAAACTTGTATGTTTGACCACCTTAACTTGGTCAAAACTTCATGAAATTCTTTTTTTTTTTTAATCTTATAGTATGCAAAGTATAGAATGTGGCACATGTTTCAGATTCAAAAAATGTGATACTATTTGAAAGCTACCGATTTTTTTGAATTGGCCTATCAATCAAGACTTTAGCCGTAATTAAAATTGAAAATTAATAATAATTATTTATTAAATTAAAATTAAAGCATAATTTATATTGGTGGAAAGCTGAGAATCTCCTTTAAAGACCCTTTTTGTTTCATCAATATTGGGTAAAAAAAAATTCGCTAGCCACATGGGCCATCATATCACCTACATATCACCACTTTTTGGCCCATCATGATCCTACACATACCCCAATCATCAAAAGGTAGTGCCATCATAAGATAGTGGACTTTTAGCCTAAGCTTTGATTAAACATCAATTTTTTTCTCTATTTCAAAGTGGGGATGATGGTATTGAGTATGAAAAAAGATCCATAGAAGCGTAATACATAGTCAAAACAGAAGTCAAAGTCCATGAGAACACAAGCCCATAAAGTATTTAATAAAAAAATCCTTAAAAAAGAAGAGTAAGGCAATTATGAGAAGGATATGACATGCCCATGATAGAAGAGTCTATAGAGGACATAAATGATAGTATAACAATCATAAGGGAAAATAAGAGGCAATGAACACAAGAGGAAAAGGATTTATGGCACAAATTCATGAATGGTTGTAGGTATGGTGATCATAGTGAGACTTAAAGTATGACTTGAGATCACATTAATGGCAGTCATGAAGACTAAAACACAATCACTTGTTGCTGATTGTTCAAATCACCTTGGCCAAGCAAGGATTTTAGATTGTTGTGGTCTATTCTTACCACCATGCATAATAGAATATGTTCGTTTTGAAGTTTTCACCTTTTTTCTTACAAATGTTATAGCATGACTTCATTTGAAGCATTAGACTTTACCACAAATGGTTGTGAGAAATTGGGAATACCAAGTATTAGCATGAGATAATTACTTTCTTAAGCTTCTCATAAGCTTCTTGAGCTTTGTCACTCCATAAGAAGGCTTCCTTCTCATCTTTATTTTATCAAATATAATTGTCAATGCTTTAGATACCAAAATTTTGGCTTTAGGGCTGCCTTTGTGTTTTTGTTGGGTGAAATCTCTTTTTATTTTTTTCCTATTAGGGAATTATGGTACATTATTTTCTCTTATAATCATTTTATACCATTTATTTCTTTCTTTTAGATATAGTTGTTCTAGTTGTTCTTTCAGGAAATCGAAACTTTGAAGGGTGTGTTCATCCCTTGACTCGTGCAAATTACCTTACTTCTCCCCCACTTGTGGTTGCCTATGCTCTTGCTGGCACTATAAGTTTTTTCAATGAAAATTATTGTTTTACTACTTCATATTTGATATTATAGATCTAATGTGGACTTAAATGTCATGATCTATAGTTGGAATACATGTCTTCTTTGATTTGTAGGTTGACATTGACTTTGAGATAGAACCAAAGTTAGCTGAATAATGCATGTTAAGACTCAACATTAGAGTTTAGCTATAGAAAAAGAAAAAGAAAAGAAATTAAAAGAAAAAGCTAGCGCATTTTGTTCTCATTATTTGACCTCTATAAATTTCACATTTTTGCAGCTTAAAAACTTTATTGTGCAGTTCCTTTAGGTTTGATTGCCCTGAAGTGCATTCTAATTTGTTTCTTAAGTTAAGAAAATATTTCATCATTTGTGTGTTCTCCTTGGATTTCATTCTTGCTACTAAAATGTCATTTTCTATTGCCTCCTCCCAGTAGAATTGTAGTTGTTTGCAAGTTCACTATAGTGTTGTATAAAAAATTCATTATCAAGAGGAAAGGTTCCTATTAAGGAAAGAAGTTTAATTTGTTTTTTAAAATCATGCATATCATATGGGATCGTTAAATCAAATATTTAAAGTAGGATCTGTAGTCATTTCTTTACTACATTTTGATTCTCTATTAAATTCAAAATTCAACAAAAAAAATGCCCTATGCATAGAGTAGAAGGAATGAAATTTACATATCTTTCTCCTACTAAACTAAACAATGATATTACAATCAATGCATATACAAAACATGGGATAGAATTTTAGAGCAGGAATGAAGTATAAGAGGGTAATGCTCTTTTCCAAATGTTAATAACTTAATAGTAAAGACTACCACAAGAACACAATACTTACCAAAATGGAAAAATCTATTCAAAATGGACAACCAGAGAGGCTTACCTGAAGATGAAATCTCTATTTTCATTAATGATCCTTTCACTAGCAGTGTACATGGAGAATGCTCAAAAATAGAAACTCGAAATTCTCTCTTGCAACAATCTTGGAGATGAATTTAGATGCAGTGTGAAAATCAGAACATACTTGAAGGTTCTTAACAACTCTAATAGTTGTACCATGGGCCATGTTTAACAAACCAAATGCAATTGCTAACTTTTCACTATTGTGGTAGATAAATGATTCTTTTTTCTTATAACCACAACATTAAGTAAAAGTCTTGAATCTGGAAATAGCCCGCTGCCTTTATTTGCCAAGCCAATTTCTCCAATTTTGTTCTTGTTTAGTATTTACTTTTGTTGTTTTTAGCATATGAAGTTTTTTGTCCTTTATGATTCTATGGGGATTCTAACTTGGTTCACATGCTTTTTTTTTGGACTAGGTGGATAGAGTCGAGGCTATACAGAAAATGCAGGTGCCAACTGCAACTGAATGTCTTCAACATCCTTTCTTTCAAGTTCTTTTATAAATTTTTTCAGTACTATGTAGTTCTATATTTTTCTTGTTTCTATTTTATGACTACATGGTGATAAAATGATGTTATGCACAAACATGATAAATTTATGAAATATGAGTCCAATCAATATTTCTACCATCTGATCAAAATAGATTGGGGAGAACCTAACCATTTTAAATTTTTGTGTAGGAACATCAAAGAAGATTAAATTAGACTGGGATCCTCATCTAAAGATAGCCTATGTTGCTACAAAAGTATTAGCATATCTTCATCATGACTATAACCAATGCATTGTTCACAAGGATGTAAAGATATATAACATTCTTTTAGATGACAACTTTGAATCACATTTATTAGAATTTTGCATTGCCAAGTGCATTTCCTCAACCAAAACTCACACCTCCACCTATGTTATGGGTACTATTGGTTATATTAACCCTAAATATGCAAGAACCTCAAGGCTTAATGAGATATATGATGTTTACAACTATGGTATTGTTCTTCTGGAGTTGCTGACAGGCAGGAAAGTTGTGGACAATGACTCAAATTTACTTCAGTTGGTAGGATTCATGATTGGTGATAAAGAAACCAGCAAGATATGAAGATGAAGAGGTAAATGATCAATTTTTTTAAGGGATAGTTCAATGGTAAGAGAAACAATGAAGTAACAATTAACATGGTCATAAGATGATAGTAATCGGAATGAGGGAAGCCTAGAGATGATTGGAGCTTTATCACAATCATAGAATGAAAGTTCCTTTGCAAAGATGTATCATGTACTTATGCATTACAAGGGTAAGGGACTGTAGGTTATGATATAAAAGAACAGTGATGCACAAATGATAGTTAGAGGATCATCAAGCATTACAAGGGTAAGGAACTATACGCTATGACATAAAAGAATAGTCATGTTCCTATTCTTTTGTAAGCTGTTGAATAGCATAAAGGCAAGGTTTTGTAGTAGATTTTAGCTAGTTCTTTTCTCTCTCAGCAATGTATTGTAATCTTGTCATGTTCTTTCATGTTGAGACAACAAATTATAACTCCATTTTCAAGCTTACACAGTTGAATGTAATATCTTTTTTATTAATAAAATAAGCTATTTTTACCTTCTCATTGTTGTTTTATTGTACAAATATTTTAGATAGTTGATAAGTAATCATTTTTATTAATGGAAATCAGTAAATAAAAATGACTAAATTAATGACTAAATATATGACTAAATTAATGACTAAATATATGACTAAATAAATGACTACCATGACTAAATAAATGACCAGTTAACAACAATCAATGACTAAATATATGACTAAATATATGACTAAATATATGACTAAATCAATGGCTAAATCAATGACTAAATCAATGACCAAATCAATGACCAAATCAATGAATACAAATAAATGACTAAATAAATGACTAAAATAGTTTAGTCATAAATTTGGTCGCATTATAAATGACCATAAATAAACTACTAATCATCGCGTGACTAAAATTAGTCATTTATATGCAATTTTTAGTAGTTTATTTAGTCATATATTGTTGTTTGTGTACTAGTGACTATTGGGTAGAGTAAGTCTTCTTGTTTGACAGAGTCATGGTTTCTACTTTCTTTTGCAAGGCTAACATTTGATTGGCTAGGACATCATATGGTGTGAGTGTTGTGCCTACGACGTTTACAACTATATTTTGGTAAGGTCCCAAATTCATGTTTTGTGATCCAACATTTGTGTGTGATGGTATGTTGGTGTTGATATGAGTTATGAATGTTTGAGTCAAGTTTGGAATTTGGATTTTTGGTGTGAATGTTTGAGTTGGAATTAGAATTTGGATTTGTGGTGCGATGTATGAGGTGTTGGTATTGGATTGCATTTGGAGAGGATTGGAAGTGTTTGGACCTTGTGTATTTACTTGCTAGGGAACCTTTATGCTAGGACCTTGTGGCACACTGGTTTTTGTGTTAGTTCCATGAATATAAACTCTAGTCCTTTTATTTGTGCCAAAAAGATATGATAATGTGGTGTTCAAGGCCTTAGATGTTCCAAATGGATTTGACAATGTGTTGTTCATGGCACTTGATGCTCCAAATGGATTTGAAGATGTGTTCATGGTAATAAATGGATTAGATGTAGAACCAAGAGGTTGTGACATGGACTATGTCAGGGATTGTGTCATTGGTTTTATTGTGGATTATGTCCCTGATTGTGTCATTGGTTGTGTTCCAAATAACGGTGCAAGAATTGGGGTGGAAGTTTGAGTTGGAGCCCCTTGTGGCATAGAAGCATTTATTTGTGGGGTCTTGGAGCCACTAGATGTAGACATGTTAGGTACTTGGTTTTTTTGGTTTGGGGTGAATGTTTCTTGAAGTGTGTTCACGTTGAAGTCATGAGGTAGTTTGGCACCACTATGCAAAATTTTGGCCAAGAACCTTTGGGGATCCAATAGCACTATCTCATCTACAAGTGATGCAACCTTTGGGTCTTGGGTATTTGCTTCAACTTCCTCTATAACTACATGTCCATGTTGGTCTCTTGTGAGGAATTTTTCAAAAGGATTGGTAGATTCCTTGGGTGCTTCACTAGAAGAGGTACCAAAGTTTAAGTTGCTTGTGTGGTTATAAAGGTCATCTAACTCAAATAAGTTGTTGTTGTAGAGATCCATTTCTTTCCTTTTCCTTTGTGATCTTGTTTCTACCATAAAAATACTTGCAAGGGAAAGGTGTATGATGTGATAAACTATGAAGCCTAAGGTAATGACAATGCAAGGGTATGACTTAGGCCCAAGGTATGTAACCTAAGTGACATTTTTTTTGTAATTTTGAAGATATAGGGATGCCTAATAATGATACCACAATTAAGCCCCAAGGTGACAATAGTCAAGGTTTGAATAAGGTAATGTCACAATGATCAAAATTAGAAGTATGTCTATGACTAAGGTATGCAAGATGTGAGATGAAAGGATGGAGTACTATGATCTACTATGAAGACTAAAACCTTTCAAAAACCTAAGATACGATTCCTAATCAAACTAAGATAGGTATAACAACTATTTTGATTATCAATTACCTTGGGTATAGTAAAGATTGATAGGATATGTTGACAAGGTGGTTTCAAACTAGACTAATGAGCTAAGGAACCAACCTAAATAACAAAGAACTAGGATAGTTATTTTCTGAAAGATAAGGTCAAGACAATACATATTTGAAGCTATGGTCTAGTCTAAGTTTGATGAACTTCCTAATCAAGAGGTTTAAGGCAAGCTAAAAAGATGACCTAAATATTTGACCTATGGGGAATGTCTAATGCAAAAAGATGAGGTAATGGATGAATGGATAATGGTAAAAAATAAGGTGAGAAAGTCCTTGGTCTAAAGAAATTTAAAGGTTAAGCTCATTTTAGATATGTAGTCCTAGTTCATTTCAAGGTTAAAATGTTGTAAGTTTCAGATGTGGTGTTTAATTTGTATTGGATATGTTTGTTTGATCACACACACAAAACACAATAGAATTTTTTTTTTGAGTGACTCTGATATAAAAATAGAGAACGTCTGAGTAGGGGCTTATGTTAATCCCAAAAAAATTTCACTAGTATTGACAAATTTTGAGAACACTTGTAAGCAAGCACAACCTAGGCTGGAAAGTGGATACTACCTATTGAGTCCCTACTTGGATTGCTCCAAACACTAAAACAAAGTTGACAAATAGAGATCTTGGTGACATTGGCTCCCCCTTACATGACGTGGGCACACCAAGTTCTCTTACCCCCAAAGATCTAGAGACCTTGAGGGATTTTCTCTCTACAATGAATAGTAGAATGTAGGGTGGCTTTGGAGGTCCGACCTCCTACACTAGCAAGTAAAAAGGATTTGGGCTGCTACAAAAAATGGTTCGTGTTCTATGTTTCAAGGAAATATTGGTGCCTATACATGCAACAAGATTAGCTCAATTAAGAGGCCTCCAAGTCCCTTCATTATAAAGTATTTTGACGTATCTCACAGATACTGGGGATGGCACTTGTTGGCATAAGACATCCTCACGAGGTGATTGAAGACTTTCCAAACAATCACAACAATTTATATAGAAGACCGAAACAAAGTGTCACTTGGGTTGTTCCCTCTCATAGGTTGGGAGACAAGCCCTCTAAGGGATTAAACAAAAAAATGATGGATCTAGTTTCTAATCACTAATTTTGTAACACGTGAGAGCATACACCTACCATCTCAAGCACAAAAAACACTAGTTAATTAACCCCCCATATGAATAAAAAAAGGAAGTGATGGGTTTGGCTTATGATCATTGAGTTTGCATAAGGTGAGAGCATACACCTACCACCTCACAAAAAATTAACCCCCCTAATTATTCTATGTAAAAACAAACACAAAAAAAAAAGGAAATTAATTAGATCCCTACAAAACCACTTATTGGTAATTTAAGCATCTTGTCTTCAACAAACGAAAGTTTAAGTTTTATTTGAAGTCTTTGACATGCAAACCTGCACAAAAGCCAAGTCAACAAAAATTAACCCGAAAATCACAACTAAACCAAAAAGAAAAAATAACATTAATCTACTTAACGAAAGTTAATAAACAAAATTTAATCTAAACCTAACTAAATTAATCTAACTAAAAATTAATCTAAATTAATACTAAAAAAATTAACTTATATTAACTAATCTAAATTAATCTAAACCAAAACTAAATTAATCTAAATTGAATAATCTAACAAAATAAACTTATAGAATTAATCTAAACTGATCTAAATTAAAATTAATTTAAACTATCACAATTAATAATTAATCTAAATTATTCTAGATTTAAACTAGATTAACAAAATTAAATAATCTAACAACAAAAATAACAACTTATATTAATTAAAACCAAGCAATATCAAAACCAAGTATCACAGAGACATCACATAGACATAAGGAATCTTGGTGTTGCTTGAAAGGAGATTATTTATTTTGAAGCCATTGTTAGAGAAGAAACGAGGCCATGATATTGTGAGTACAATGCAGTCCAAGTCTTAGATGCCACAATCATCTATAAGGGTAGATCGCAGGATAGGGTAGAAAGGCACAAAATCCACTAAAGCCACCAGTCAAAGCTTTCAAAGAAGAAGTCGATGCATACAATCATTGCCGAGTCTCCATAGTCCAAGTTACTACCCAAGGTTGTACTAAGGGAAAATTCATTGCAAATTACAAAAGAAATTGTAGTTATTGTAAAGGAGAATCACTGAAGCTATTGCTTAGTAAAGGGAGATTGCAGGTTATTGAAGATCCAGCCGCTAGAGATCATGGAAGGATAAAAAAAATCACTGTCAACTATTGTCGATCTGGCAAGAGAACTAGATTGTTTTTATGTTTGAAGCTTCAAGCTATGCAAATATTTTCCCAAGTTGAAGATAATCACATATTAACAAAGAGAGCATTGGTCAAAGGTTCACAAATTAAGATGGTTTTAATCTAGCTTAAGAAGAATCAAATTAACACCCATATTTAGTGAATGGCATTTAATATATTTTGCTCGATACAAGATGGTAATAATAAGTCTTTGATAACCACAAACTCCAGCATTGGGCATTACAAAATATATAATTTCCAATTCAAAATTTCTACCACAAAAATTATGAAAGTAATTTTCCCAAAATACAAATGCAGAAATAAACACTTATGATAGAAATAACACTTTTGCCAAATTAAAGAGTAGGTAAACAATGATACATGCACATAGATTAATGTTTTTCTTTTGATTTTGCTTGATAGTATTTATTTTTTTTGGAAAAATAAATGCATCTAGATTAAATGCAACTGTGAAGAGGATATTTAGATATTTGAAGGGCACTTTGGATTATGGCTTGTGGTATCCTAAGGATATTGATTTCAAATTGAGTTCTTACACATATCTAGTTTGTGTTGATTGTGTGGATGATAGGAAAAGTACAAGTGGGGGTGTGTTCTTACTTGGATGCAGATTGGTATCATGACTAAGTAAGAAACAAGATTTAATTTCATTATCTGCGATAGAGGTTGAGTAAATTGTAGCAACATCTTGTTGCACACAAGTGTTGTGGATGAGGTAAACATTAAAAAGATATAAGAGTGGTGTATGATTAGCCTATCTCTATCTTTTATGATAATACAATTGTAATCAATTATATTTCAAAGAACCCCATGATGCATTCAAGGACAAAGAATATTTCAATCAGATATCACTTTCTAAGAGAAAATTTTTTGGAGAATGAAGTGAAGCTTGAATATGTGCCTACAAAGGATCAAATTGTTGACATATTCACTAAAGTTCTTCCTAAGGATACTTTTGAGTATCTATAGGAGAAGTTGGGGGTTATTGCCCCTCCTTCTTTGAACTAGATGCATATGGAGATGCATCAATCCAGTGGATCTATGGATTCATTCTCTATTTGGATCGATGTTGGTGGCTACGTCTCAGAGGGAGTAGGCAGTGATATTGTTGTAGTATGGAGTGAGTGTTGTCATTTTGTAGAGATTTTTGATTTGGTTGGTGTATAATCCTAAGGGGAAGTATTCAGAGTAGTACCAAATATCTTGGTTCAATGTCAAAGGGGGGGAACAATGAAAAATATTTTATCCTTTTCCATTGATGTCAAAGGGGGAGAGTCAAGTTAAAAATTCTATCTATACAAAGGGAGAGTAAAGCATGTGAAAAGAAAAAGTTGAAAGAGGGAGAGATAGGGAGAGAGAATCTTGTAAGGAGGAGAGAGTGTAGGAATGTTGTGTGGGTTGTCTAATCTAAAAAAAAAGGAGAGTGTATGTTGTCTTTTATTATTTTTTAACATCTTGTGTTTTCATCAATAAAAAAGGGGGAGATTGTTGCAAGAATGAAGGTGTTGTCATTGATGTCAACAAGATTGTGTTGTCACTAGTGTCAATTGTGTAGTGGTTGTGAGAGATTGTTGCTTTGATTAGTTACATTATATTTGATTAGTGGTTGAGAGAGGTATTGCTTTGATAAGATTCTAGTTATGGTTGTGGTAGTGATAAAGATGTTGAGGATATTGAGCAAATTGATAAAAAGAGGAAACAAGGTGTTGCAGAGGTGTTCTAGTTTATCTCTACATTTATTTTGGGTTGAAGATATAATTATGTGGTTTGGATATGTTGGTTAGAGTTGTTCAAAGTTTCTATATCTAGAATTTGGGCTTTTGAATTGATATGCGGAATAAGTTGCGTTCACCAGTGTGTGAACTGAATTTGTAGTGTTTCTTACAAAGGTGTCTGGGAGAAATGTTTTTTCTCTACATTTCTCTATAGTTTTTCTCCAGGACTTGTAGTTTTGAAGGCGATTTTATGGTTTTGATAGCTTACCTCATTCAAGTGATTTTGAGGTTTTACGCTTCAAAAGATGGTTTTTAGAGTTACAATATTTTGCAGTGTAGTTTGAATGTACTAGGCTTGCATATTTTGAAGGTGTGAGTTGGTGCAAATAATTTTTTGGATCTCAAGTGGTTTGTGGATTATTCTAGATTTTTTAGAAGTGTGGTGTGTGGTTCTCATGTTGTCCTTGGATTTGAGGAAGCATTTACTTCAAATTTTAATGGTGTTTGCATAGGTAACGATCAACTTGGTGTTTACACTACATTCGAAGATGTTTAAGTGTCGATGAAGGTGTAGCATGGTGTGTGAGTGTTGATTTGGGTCCCAATTAAGTTTTGTATCGATCCACTTTCATTCCTATCCACCATGATAATGCTTAGTGCTAACCTATTTTTGAATTTTAAAATGTGAGTTGTGTGTAGCTAACTTGAAGATGCTTTTCAAGTTGTGGATGGTATAAATGCAAGGTGAGTTGATGTGAGATGGAGTGTAGAATAGAGTTCAATGTTGTGATGCAAAATTAAGTGCAGAGATGTGAAATGCAATGCAAGCTATAACGCAAGATTGTTGAAAGTAGTTAGTTGAAGGTATCTTGATCTATTGAAAGTTGTGAGTGTTGTTGGAGCTATTATGGTGGATTTTTTGTTGCATTGAGATTATGTTCTCTATGTAACATTTTATCTTCTTTCTTCTTTCTACTTTGGTAGTGATCTTGGGTTGTGAGACCTTCTGAATAGTGTGTCCTATTCTGGCAATGAGTCCTTGTACCAGTTTTTCAATTACTTATATTGTGAGCTAATCCTCACTGTAGTTTTTCCCTCCTATGGTTTTCCATGCAAATTTATATGGTTTTCTCTTGTGTATGGTGTTGATTGTTTTAGTTTTTGTCAACTGCATTTCATGTTTAAACATTATAGCACATTAAGGGTTTAATGATTGCATGTGGATCTGATTATTGTTAAGGGTTTTGATTTTTTAATTTGATACAACTGATTCACCCCCCTCTCAGATGTATTGTTCATTCAACACTTACCTCTATATTTTTTAGTGCCTTTTCTCAATCTCCTCACAAATATTTCTTCCACTTGGTCAAGATCATATGGATCTAATCTATCATCTTTTTCCACTTTGCAGACTTTAAAAGTAGTTTCCTTATTTGTAGCATCTTGAAAAAACTCTCTCATTTCAAAAGAAGTTAAAGGCCAAAGCACCAAACATCTGGCCTCTAAAATAATTATCAAAATTTTGAGCTTCCTCAATACTAGAAACTTTATGACTATAAGCTTTAGGCAGAGTACATAATACCTTTTTCATAACTTCACTTTCATCCAGCTTTCCACCAAGACCATTGATGGCATTAACTTCATCAACTCTAAGCATGTAGGCAATAAGATATTCATCTTTAGACATCCTTAGGGTTTCAAATTTGACTTTATAGATCTACATATTCACTTGTTTGAATTTTCATCTCCTTCATAGATTCCTTCCATCTTTGTCCAAATATCTTTAGTAGACTTGTAGCTCATAACCTTCACAAGTTCTAAATCAATAAGACCACTCAAGATTGCATTCCTTGATTTTCCATTGTTGTCATATTCCTTGATCTCATCATCAATTGATGGTCTATTTTCAATCATAGTATAACCTATTTCAACAGACTCCCAAACACCAAATCCAAGAGAAACCAAAAAGGACTCCATCCTCGCTTTCTAGTAGGTAAAATTTGTTCCATCAAACAAGGGATCTTTAACACCTTTCTTGTGTGTCATCTAGATCTACCTCAAGCAGTTAAGATTTTGCTAAGAACCACGACTTTGATACCAATTGTTAGATTTGCAGGACAACTGAGAGGGGGGTGAATGATTTGTATATTTTAAAACATCAAAAAACCCTATTAACATTCAGATCTACCTTAACCCTCAAACCCTTATCCACCATTAATCCATTAACATGTATTAATAGGATGTAAACACATGTAAAGCAGTAATGCAAACATATCAAACACATAAGAACACCAGATTTATGTGGAAAAGAAAAGAAGGGAAAAACCATGGTGAGGATTAGCTCACTAATATATGAATTACAACACTGAATACAATAAGTCCCACTACCTAGAAAGATAAAGAAAGTCTCATTGTCAAAGGCTCACTACCAAAGGACTCGCTATCCAAAAGAAAGAAAAATAGAAGAAGGGATGGATCATTTCCAATTTAAACTACCAATAATGCATCTCTCATATGTCAAAGGTATAGTTTCACTAAAGCAAAAAAAACTCATGAAACAAACTAAAATGTAGACACCTTATGCTCACTACATTAGGAAGTCATAGGAATTAAGGCTTGCATTCAGATTAAAACACTTGATCACTTCCACATCTTTTTCAACACACACTCTACTCTTTTTCTACACAATAATTCACCTTGCATATAACAATCTATGACCTAAAATAATCTCAATTAGGTCAGCCTTAAGGAAATGTATATATACCTCAAATATGTAACACCAAATAGGTCAACACCAAATACTTCCACAAGATAAAGAAATGAAGCCAAACCATGCCACTACTTAAAATTGTGATTCAAATATACATCAACATGCCTCACAATACTTCTTCAAACAACACTTATCCTCTGCAATTAATGTTGGCATGCCAGGTTGGCTAGACCTACACTAACACTAACAAGAAACACCAAACACACCTCTCAAGGTTTGGAAACATCTCACAGACCACACAACAACACTTTGCAACATCCATACAACATATCAAAATATTCTAGCATCATTAGAATATTCTACACAACTACCTAAAACTCAAGAACACTTTTCATTTTGTGCAACCAAATATGTTGGGATAGACATCCAACACACCAGACACCTTTATGAAATAACTCAGCACCTAAAACTTCAAGGGGATGTATATAGAAATTATAAGCACATTCGTAGATTCACAACATCAAAACCTTCACTATGGAGAAATGCAGAACAATCTCATTTCTCCCAGATGCCTTGTTTTACCAAATAAACATAGTGTTAAATGCATCTTACACTGTAGTATGATCCAGAATCTAAAACTCTGGATATGACACCTATAAAAACCTTTGATCATTATGTCCAAACCGCATGGGCATGTCTTCAAGCATGAAGAAATGTAGAGAAAAACACTAAACACCACTTTGTCACACTTAACTCTCTTTTATTTAAATTTTCTCAAAAGCACTTAGAAACCAAGTGAGCTAAATTCATCAAAAACATTACTAACACCTCTAAAACATATCTACAACATCTACAACATGCAAAAATTTCCAATAGTTTCCCCAATCACAAGTCAAGCCATCAACCTCTGCAACTATACTAAAGTAATACATAAATGAGAACACTAGCAACATTGTGTTGACATCAATACCAACAACTTTAAACTTCTAAAAAAATTTAATGTAAGGGGTTTCCATCATCAACACCAACAGTATTCCAACACTCTCTTCATACAAGGGGTTGGCATCAATGACAACACCCATGAAACTCACAAACAACTGAAGCTTCCAAACTTCCAACATGATATCTATATTTATTACTAAAAATGTGCATTGATCTACTTCACCATTTTAACATGATTGATTGTAATCTAGCTACTACACCATTTCAATTAGGTTGGTCTATAGGCTATCCAATCTTTTAAGGATATCTATATTCATTAGTAGAAATGTATTATTAATCTACTTCACCATTTTAAAATGTCTAATTGTAATCCATCTCCTACACCATTTTAGTTAGGTGTCACATGGAATCTACTTGTACCACACCTAGCATTCATGCTACTTTTTGTAGATAGTTGTTGGGTAGTCTCTTATATTTTGCATACACATGCACATCTAAATCTCAGATTTGTTGTTGGGAATATCTACTATTGTTCTCATGATCCTCATGAGAGTAATTAGAAGGATTCAAATTTTATTTTGAGGGGACATTAGGTTTTTCTCACACTTTTTGATTCAGTACACATTAGGAGCTTTAAAGATAGTAGGCTTTAGTAACTTAGATTAGGTAGGTGATATTGGCTCACATAAGTTTACTTTTGTGTTTGTCTTGGATATAGTCTAGTTTCTTGGTCTTTGGTAGAAGTAAATTTTTATTATAATGTCATCCACTGAGGTTGAGTATTAAGGTGTAGTTCTTGCAAAATAGGATTTTTTGTGGCTTTAAAATATTATAAGAGTTTTTTCTACCATATGATAGTCCTATACTTCTTTAGTGTGATAACAAAAGTTCTATTTACATCAAACAAAATATCAAATTGAGCATCAAATTCTGAAACATTTATTAAAATACATGTGTTTTCATTCAACAACTCATCCATAATGGTCATCTCTCCTTAGAGTATTTCCCTACTAAGGAGTAGAGTGCAAAAACCTTCAATAAAAATTTGGCATCATTGTATTATCTTTAATTTTCATCAATTCTTGGGGTGAAGGAATTTGTCATCGAGAGGTCTACTTGTGTCCTCCTTCCTTCATATTTTACATCTATCTTTTGAAGAGGAGTGTTTTTTAATGATGTTTTCTCTTTTTCTCTGATTGGGAGATTATGTTTTAGTTGTACATGGATACATCATTATGTGTAGTTATCAAGACCCATTTCTTTCTTTTTATAAATTAGTTTTGTTTTTCCTTAAGTTTCACTTAGAAGGGGTGTTAGATTAAAAGGTAATTTCGTATTCAATTGTTTAATTAACTAGATCCTTTTTTACACTAAAATATTTAAGCTTACTTAGGTAATGTGTTTTTTCGTCTCATGTCATAGGATTAGGACACATGTCATGATCTAATTTAATCCCCACTCAAGGTTTCTCTTAGGATTAATTTATATTTTATCAAAGGTAAATCATTGTATATTATATTATAATTCATATTTTTTTGCTTCAATAAAGCTTTGGTTATTAGAGAGAGAGAGAGAGAGATTGAACTCCTTGCCTTTCTTAATAATCAACTAATCTTTGTCCTTCATACTAGGTAGATTTGTTGATAATAGAAAAATATAGTAATCTTTATGAATAAGAAAATCTTCCATCTTTAGATTCCATAGCTCATAATTTTTCCATTGAATTTTTCTATCTCTATTCTTATATTTCCCATCGTTCTAATTCACATATAGATCATCAAATGTATAATGCCCACTCCAAACAAAGTTCATCATATGAAAAGAGAATCCTAGGCCTTCAAACATAGCTCAAACCAACATGTGCTACCATGTGTAGAGATAAAAAGCTCAATAAGCTTGTACAAAAAAAAGTAGATGATATACAATCTTAAACAATAAAAAAATATTACATAATATCTTCACCTAGAAAAACCCATTTTGAGTAAAAATACCTAGCATAATAAAAAATTTACTCCTACGAAAATTCAACAATTATCCGATACAATAATGAATAATCTATTTCACCTTAAACATATGTGAATTTTTATAAACATATCAAAAGTGATTTCACACATTACATTAATCATACAAAATATAAATATAAAAACTTTAAAGTATAGGAATATTTTCATAAAATTCCAATATATTTAAAAAATTAAAACTGCATATTAGGTGAAATTTCCCGTGAAAAATATTCAACACAGATCTAACACGAATAATCCGGTAACAAGGTGAAACCTAAACCCAACTCCAGAAAAAAACCCTATAACGAGTATAGAACCTCTTTACAACACCGAAATCACAAAGACAGCTCCACAGTAAATAAAAACCTTCCTTTACTCCTCGTTTTGAATGGAGTTTGTTCACTTCATAAAAAGGAACATGTTCTTAGAATTTTACAAATAGGAAAAGTGCCCAAGCGCTAAAATGTCTCCCAAGTAAGACACTGACTTCCGTTGATGGAGACATTGCGTCACACTTGTCGCTCCCATCGCCAAGGCGACAGTGCGCCAAACATTATTTCAGATATTCTTTTCCCGTCCAGTCTTTGTGGAAAATGGCATACAATATTATATATGTTTTTATTAAAAATATTTGATTTTGACTGTTAAATTAGAGTCAGTCTATATACATTTAGATTTAAAGATTCCTTTCCTTTTCCATACGGTCCATTGAAAATAGTGTAACTGGAACAGGGTACAGGAAATTTGAGCAAGTTTAGTCAATTCGTTTAGTCTTTTCTAATATTACTTTGGCGAGTCTATGAAATAATGAATGAACAGTGTATAGGCATATGGGAAAATTACAAAAATCTTCTATACCTTGCAAGATTCAGTCAATGCAATTATTTAAAAAAAAATTGGACTTGACTTGGAGAAGAGACTTTCAATTGCCGTTCTCGAAGAAAAGCAACTGTAATCGTATTGAAATTTACAGAGGAAAAAATATAAATTAAACTAGCAAATTCCAATAACACGCGGTAACGTATTGAGTTTCCTTCCCTCTCCCTTATTTCTCTATAAATACTGACTGTTGTACAAAGTTAAGAGTGAATAGGGCAGCCTAATTTCTAATGATATACCTATATCAATTCCCATTATTTTGTTGCACACTTAAATAATATTTTTTTCTTTAAAATAATATTAAATAAACTATTTTATCTTTAAAAAATTATGCACATTTTAAAGAATATTGATAATGAAGAATTATAGACAACATTTTAATTTTCTGGTTATCTATTTTGAAAAATCAAACTGTTCATGTTGGAAATTTCTCCTTAATAGCATCTTTGGGATTTTTGAGATTGTAGCCAACAGAACCTTGATCTACCTCTTATTTATGTATCTCAAATATTTTTTAGCGTTTTCATTACAATGGTCATTACTATTTGTTATTGAAATTATAACAACTTGCTCATAAAAAGAGATTTGGAATGTTTCTATAATAGCCTTTTATGTGAGGTTTCTTAGGATCCTCATTTTTTTATGTAGTTATTGTATACACCTAAAAACGGTCATCACATTTAATTAATTAAATACTAGCTATTTAATTAATATTTCGACTATGTATAAATAAATTCTCAATTTATTTATATTGTTCTTATTCTAAATTCTCCAAAATCCAAAACATATTCTTCTAAATTAATTAAATAAACAAATTTCAATAAACTTGTTTTATTTAATTAATATTCATTAATCTTGATTAGGAATTTGACAACATGTCTACAACTTTTGTGCCACCTCACCAAGGTCACATGAAATTAAATAACTCTAATTTTTAATTAGAATTATCTTCAACCAATCTTTAAAAGCACATGGCTTATTCCTCACACACTTCCACCAATTTTAAAAGCACATGGTCTTTTCTTCCCACACTTCCACCAATTTTGGAGCACACGGTCTTCTCTTCCCACACTTGAGTCTTCCATCCATTTGGCATGTTTCTCATTGGTCAAGAGATTCTTCCATCCAAATGGCATGTTGCCTTTGGTCAAGGGGACAACATCTTGATTCTCTCCATCTCCACCATCCATTCTTCTTATTCGAATCTGGACCGTTGATCATTGCCACCTCACAAGATGCTTGGAAAAGGCTATAAATACAACCCTTTGGCATTGTATTTGATATCCACATTTGAAGTAGAGTTATCATGCAGGAACATCTTTGGAGTTTGGGAGCATTATGGAGTCTTATAATTACTTTTTACATCATGTTTTGCATCATAGTTAGATCTTAGACTAACACTTTGCTTCATAGTTGCATTTTATGTCCTCCATTGCATCATAGTTGCATTTTAGATTAGCATTTAAATAGTTTGCATTTGAGCATATGTAGAATCATGCATAGAATCATATAGATCACTACCATAGTATCCACTACCGTTTGTCCATTCATCATAAACATCATCATCCATCCATCATAGTATTCATCATCATTGTTTTCATATAGTTTCATGTAGGCATTTAATTGGCTTGCATGTTGAATGTTATCTCATTTCCTAAGTAGCCATTTTAATAACCATTGTGCTCATAGAAATCTAAGGGCCAAACAGTTTAATAAATCCTAAGGAATAGAGGACAATGAGACGTTCTTGAAAGATTCATTAAAAATGCAATTTAGAATAGTTTACTTTGCTTTGAATCTTTAATGTAAATCATTTCATTAAGGTTTATGTTGATTAATAACTTTACACATTTCACACACACACAATTTATGGTGCCCACCATGGGGCCTTGCCCCATCTTTTTTAATATTCTATGAAATTTATGTTCACAATTTCGGATGTGAGACTTCTAGCACTTCTTGCACCAATTCTAGCGCTTCTTGCACCCGTTTTGGCACCTTCTACACCTGTTTTGGCACCTTTTGCACCTATTTTGGCACCTTTAGTCTCTGTTTTGGCATATTTTGTCTCTATTTTGGTGTCTTTTGCACTTTTTGTGGCACCTTTTGTCTCTGTTCTAGCACCTTTTGTAGTTTCCCTATTTTTTTACTAAATTCAAAGCCTAATACTTTGTGTTGTTGTTTTGCAAGTTTCCCAGATTCGTTGTCAAAGACTCAAACATAAACTACTGACATATTGCAGGGGATGAAAGTGCTTTACTTGTTTCCTTTTGGTTAAGTTAGGAACATAACTTCATTAAAAGGTTAATGAACACCATGTTCTTCCTGCTTGATGGATGGTAGGCATATGCTCTCCCCTTAATTGGGTGACCAAAAATCCAGACCCATTCATGTTTATTTGCAAGTGTGAGTGGAGTATATAGTGTGTGTTCTCTCTTTGTTCATGTGGAATAAAGATTGATCAAACTACAGGTATACTTTCTTTCTTTTGTTTATCCTAGAGGGTCTACCTTGTGGGAAAAAGTAATCACCTAAGGGAACAACCCAACTGGTAACACACTAAAGCCAAGCGACTTCTAGCCAGTATATAAATGTGGATACTGGAACAAAGGTCAGTATGACGAGGATTGTTCCGACAAGAATGGCAATAATGGTCTCTCGGCGCATGGATTATCCCCCATGAATGGAATGCCCACACTAAAACCCTTGTTATAGTTTGACCAAAAAAAATTATCGATTCTTTGGTGCAGCAATGGTCATTGTGAAGGCATGCACATTCTCGCAATTTTCAGTAGAGATGAGAAATATGCCATGGGAGATTCATGGGTATTGATGCTTGGCTACCCTGAGAAGTGAGTGTTGTGGAGGGGAGCTAGTGGGGTCAAGCATCTAGTCATCCACTAAGAATAAGTGTGGTTGGGGTAAAACCTCTATGGAATCCAAAAGAATGTAGTCTTGAACAACTTTAGGAGTGTACATTTTTTTATTTTTCTTTATCAAAGTGTTTTCAAAACAAAACATCACATGTCGAAAGTGAAAACCCTGATTCAGAATTACATCCATTGAAACAACCAAGTCTCTAATTGGAAAATCCAAAAAATCAAACAAGCCTCCAAAACAAAATAAATAGTGTTATTCTTCTAATTTCGTGTATCTTGTAGACCTTCTAGCACATATGTGTTGCCTTCTAACACGTCTTGCACCTATGTTCACGCATATTGTCCAAATTACCAAAGTCAAAACTTGCTTACAGATCCTTGTAAAAACTTTCTAGCACCTCTTGTAAGTTCTGTAGTGCTTCTTGTACCTTTTTTGGCGCCTTTTTCTCATTCTATGGTGCTTCTTGCTCATTATGTGGCACCTTTTGTTCATTCTATGGTGCCTTTTGTTGATTATGTGGTGCCTTTTGCAAACCACAAAATAGTGACCTAGAGTCATCTCCTATCTGACAATCAGTCTCATCCCGAAAATCATCAACAGTGTTCAACCATTCCTTAGGTAAAACAGAGTCTGAAAATGTGTTATATCAAATGATTTCATGAAAGATTAAAATCCAACAACCCATGTCCAAGATTCTTAGTCCAAGAGAACACAAAAAATGTCTCTCAATACTCTACGAATTTAGAGAGAGGTTGGTCTTCAATTTTTACAAGAGAGCTTCAAAGAATAATCCCAAATTATACTCATTTTACTATTGTTAGAATCCAAGACTTTTCCAAAGATTTGATTATCTTGTTTCATAGTTTGAACCAAAATTTCAAAAATTTCTCAAAGTCCAAAATCTTTCCTTAGGTACCTTAGAATCTAAACTTGTTAAAATTGACCTCTACAAGTGGAATTCTCTAACCTAGACCAAGATCTAACATCTCAAAGTACCAAAATCATTAAATTTATCACACCTTTGATTATTAAGCCTAGTTTCATCATCAGGATTTTTCATCCTTTCATCACGAAACGAAGCTATATAGTCAAACCAAACTTAGTCCTATTAGAATTTGTCATTATATTTGACTTAGTTTTTATCCTTGGCACTCCTCCAAAACCTTAGATCAAATTTTAGGGAATACTATAACACTTGTATGCTTGTTCAAACAAGGTTACAGAAACAAAAACTCAAGGGAAAGGGACTTGAAAATCAAAACATTGAAACTCCAACCATTGAAATTCCAAACATCAAAATTCCAAACATCAAAATTCCAAACATCAAAATTCCAACCATTGAAACTCCCAACATTGAAACTCAAACCACCATGGCTAAAATAGATGAGGATCAATTGAATGCTTTAGCTCATCAAATGAAAAACCTTCAACAACAAATCTGGGATATGCAAAGGGAAACAAACACAAAAAGATATTTGTTGTCATACATCTATTCTTATCCATCTAACAAAAATTTGGACATGAAACCTTCTCCACCAACAACTACATCACCCAAATTCAATTTCTTTGAATTCTTGAAAAAAGTTAAATCAGAATCTCAAATCTCAGTCCTCAAAGACAAATGATATTGAATAATCTTACCACGTCTTGCATCTATCTTCACCTTCCATAAGCCAAAATATACCTCATGATTCTTTCACCAAAGTTAATGACTCCATCCAACCACCTTCTTCTATCATATCTTCTATGCCTAATGATTCATGTCAATCTCTTAGTCAAAACCATGCTAGCATAGGGGTATGTGCAAGATCATCATGGAAAAACTAGGCCCTTAAGTGGCAATAAAATTTAGAAATTCAGAGTTAGGCAACTTGACGTAAAAATTTGAATAAGTTATCTATATTATTTCAAAAATATGTAAGAATAGAATGTGTAGAAAATTGAATGTATTTTCTAAACTACTAAGTTTATTTAAAAACTAAATAAATCTATTCGGTGAAAATTTGAAATTTCAATGCAGTAGTACTTAAATTTCAAGGAAAAAATAAGAAGTAGGTTTTTGTCTAACCACCCTAACCAAAATAAAATGATAATTTTCTTTTATAAGATTTTAGATATAAGTAGGGGACTCATGTCCCGATGTGATGCATATTTTTTTGTAATTTTTTTCCAAGTAAATAATTAATTATGATTTTTTTATTACAATTTTTTAGAAATATAAAAACTCGTCTGTCTAACCACCTTAACTTGGTCAAAACTTCACGAAATTCATTTTTTTTTTTTAATCCTATATTATGTGAAACATAGAATGTGCCGCATGTTTTGGATTCAAAAAATATGATACCATTTGAAAGTTATAGATTTTTTTCAATCAACCTATCAATAAGGACTTTAGTTGTAATTCAAATAGAAAATGAATAATAATTATTTATTAAATTCAAAGTAAAGCATAATTTATATTGGTGGAAAGCTGAGAATCTCCTTTAAAAACCCTTTTCATTTCATCAATTTTAGGTTAAAAAAAAGTCATCAGCCACATGGGCCATCATATCACTTAGATATCACCACTTTTTGGCCCATCATGATCCTGCACATACCCATAGACTCCCTTACACATCAAGATCAAAATATTCTTCCCACTTCATCCGATGATAAGAAAACTCTACAAGTTCCTTCGATCTTTGACCAAGACCCCATCTCTCAAGAATTCTATGATGATCCCCTCCTTTCACTTTTCATCCACAATGATTCCTTTCCATCCCAAGAGAAAACTATCCTTTTGAGTTCTTCTTCCACCCCATCTCATGATTCCATTGCATCCCAAGAGCATGATAATTCGTCCATTCTATCTAATGATGTCCTATCACCCGATGATCAAGATATGATTTCTACAAAATCTCATGATTCCTTTCCTCATCAAGATCAAGATATGCTTCCATCTGAGGATATCCCGTCATTTCATGAGGATGTTCATCCTTCTCAAGATCAAGATATTCCTTTCACACCACTACATGATGATTGCACACCTAATAAATACCAAGCTACTCCATCTCCTACACCTCGTGATCCTTTTCCAAGTCAAGATCAAAACATTCCAGCATCCCCATGTCAAGATCCTATCACACCTATACAAGCTATCCTTGAACCACACACCTACCAATTGGGATCCTCCACCTTTATCCAATCTAGTTTACTTCCAATACCTATCCTTTCATCCATATCATATCCTCCCCAAAATGGACTTGCATCTTGTTTCACAAACAATACATATCCCATTGGTAAGCAAATGTGTCAAAGTATGAACTACAAAGGAAAATGATTAGGCCTTCATGAACAAGGTATCCTAGAACCCCTTTTTTCTCAAGAAAACCCATATTACCATGGCCTTGGTTATACACCTAAGTGTCCTATTCCATCAAACCTACCATCTATCTTAGGTCCTCATCCTAATCTACCAAGCCTATTGTCTATCTTAGGTCCTCATCCTAATCCACCAAACCTTCCATCTATCTTAGGTAATCATCCTAGTTCATCAAACCTTCCATATATCCTAGGTCCATATCATATTCCGCAAGAATAACAAAGGCACACATCCTTGATGCCCTTTCAAAATTCTACCTCTAGCAACTCATCCATGATACCTCCATACCATTCATCTCCATCCATCTCTCCTATTGCTCTTGGAGGAAATTTGGGTGCCAAATGTCAAAAGATTCCATATCAAAATCCACATGTATCAAAGGATCAACATGTCTCCTCGAAGAGGCATGCAAAAATAAAAGAAAATTTGATCCAAAATCAAAAGAAAAGTCAAAAAGGCCACAAAGGCCCATCAAAGCAAAAAGAAAAATTTCTAAGACTACAAAGGTCCATAAATCAAAAGGAAATTTCAAAAGGCCACAAAGGCCCATCAAAGCAAAAGGAAAAATTCCTAAGACCACAAAGGTACATAAATAAAAGAGAAAAATCTCAAAGGCCACAAAGTCCCATGAAGAAAATATCAAAGTCAAAAATCATGTGGATTCCTAAAAGTCTCATAGAAGCAATGAAATCCAATTTGGCATCCAAATCTGCTAATCCAAAAGCTTCCTCCAATCTTCCATCTAAAAACCCATCACCTTCCAAATCCATTTTTCCTCCATCACTCCACCACCCTTCAAGGTGTGTGCCAATGTTGATCTTGCAATCCTTTTCGTCTATCCATTAGCAAGCCTTCCCACCTCCTATACATTACCCAACATTCATCCCCCATTTTTCTCCTTTAATCCAAACCTTTGGATAAGTCCTTAGTTCTTCCATCATACCTTAATAGACCAACATTTATGAGTCTAATCCCCATTGCCATGGTTTATTAAAGGGATATTTGGTCATGAAACTTAATGCTTAATTCCTTCCATCTTCCTTTCATGCATGTATTATCCTCCACATTTCCCACCTTTGATCTTGAAAAAGTTAAGGATCTTCTTGAACATCATATATCTTATCCTATACGCTCTATCCATATTCCATCATTCTTTCAAAATACATCCTTTCTTCCTTTCCTTAGTCTTGATGAGGAATAGGGGAAAAATACTTGAGATTTGTGTTTGTATCTTATCTAGTTGATCTTGATCATCCCATTCATTATTCTTATCCTCACATTTTATTCCATTCCATATCTCCTAGCTTATCAAAATCCATGTCATCATGTCCCTTTGCAACCTTGAATCTTATCATACAAATTATATTTGAGCCTAGCTGTAAAAAATTATCCAATCCTCATATCTTTTTTCAATCAATCATCAAAAATCATCAATCTTATCATCATCATGCCTTATGAAATCAATCATTCTTGGCATCTTAATCAATCAACCATTATCATCTTTCGATAAGAGGTATGTTGCTTGTGTGACATGTTTTGAAGTGAATCTTTCATTTTGATTTATCATTTATCCATGGTTGCATTATCTCTATTGTGGGGAATCTTGTTCCTTCAATCAGTCATATCATCTCATTTCATCTTAAATATCCTGAGAAAATCAAAAAAAAAAAAAAAGATCAAAAAAATCATAAAATCTCAAAAAGTGCAATAAAAACAAGTAGTGAAAACCTAGCAACAAGCACTATTTGTGATAGGTTAGTTTTTCCATCTATTTGAGCATGACAACCATTTTCTTTCACCGTTCTCTTTCGCCATCCATTTGCCTATCATCGGAAAGCACCATGTACATATCCTAGCATTGTGATCGTGTCTCACCCTAGACTAGGGGAAAAATCCTAAACTCACTAGGGGCAATAAACTTTGAGCTTGAACCAATGGAAAAACAACATTATTACAATGCAACCCAAAACATGATCATTGTACAATTCAACATGGAACCTCAACATGAACACATCAACCATCCAAATCAATCAAACCAAAAATGAACTTCAAATGGATGATGTTCTTTTTGAATCATGGGTTTCTCACATTAAACACAAATGTTCAATTGTTGTACTTTGATTTTTGTTATCATATCTCTAGATCCCCTCAATGATGTATCGAGCTAGAGAAGCTAGGAAAGAATGATTTTTCTTTGTTTGTTATTTGTGAGTTGATCATTATTACTATGCAAATTGTCATAAGACGTGCTCTACAAAGTATCACTAATGAGATTCCAAATTTGCATAGGAAAATGGTTAACTCTTGTCTATTTATGCAAGCAATACTCAGGTCATCTCAATTTAATTATACTTAGATGCTTGTGTTAACTTGCACTATCAAACATCATGAAGTAGTACTTAGGTCATCATGGTCTAAATATACCATCAATGTTGGTACTCACTTTCAACATTTTAAAGGCCTAATGATGATAAAAAGCACAACAAATCAGTTGTTACGAATGGAAATTTTTGCATACAAGATCTACATGGTTAGAGTAGATTGCATCCATGTTAGTTTGTATCTATATTTATGGGATTTCCAAAGCTGCAACAATGATGTTATCTCTTACATTAAGGGATTGAGTACACTTGACATTGCCAAAAACACATCATTTTCATCACTTGCATTATCATTTACATCACATAAATAACATTCTCATTTAGTTTCATATCAGTTGCATCATCATTTGCATACATTAGAAAACATTACAACATCGTTCATCCATCCATGTATCACATCATAATATTTGCATCAAAAAACACAAAAAGACATGCATCACATCTCATTTAAATAATCAAAATCATTTCATATAGTGGCATTAGGAAAGTGGTTCACTAAGATTAAATGAGTGAGTCTCTTCAGATTTCCAAAAGAATTGGGAAATATATCAGGTATCGTGAAAAGCTTAATTTAACAAAGAATCAATTGATGGTGACCTTCCCATAACTCTTGGAAGTTGGATAGATTCACTCATTTAAGCTTAAAACACAATCATCTGCATAATCATTTACTTCACATAATCATAATTCATCATCACACACCATTTGCATTGCATCCATACATAATCAATATAAACATCACATTTTATCACATATCATTATTACATAATCAAATCCATCTCACATCATTTGCATAAATCCATAAAACATATAGAATCATCCATCATTGAATCATTATATCATATCATCATTGCATACATTCTCATAGAATTAGGTACCATCACACAATCATTTCATATACATTCATTCATTCATTACATCATTTATTGACATCAGAAAAGTACAAAAATAAAAACCACCACATAACATATCATAATCACCATCATAATATAGAAATTAAATGCATATCATAATCACCATCATAACATAGAAATTAAATGCATATCATATCACCATCATGCAGAAAATTGCATAGCATCAGAAAATAGAAATCACACGCATCCATCATAATCATCATCATCATATAAACATCATATAGACACATAGATCATCATCATCACCGCATATCATATAACCTCAAAATCATAATGTCAAAGTGTACAAGGATATCCAAAGGTATAAAGGGATACATCAATATCAAAAATGGTAGTGTATCATAATGTCTCAAATCAAGAGGTACATCATCAATGTCTCAACTAAATCAGTGCATACACCAAGTCTCGGTACATCATCAAGTCTTAGTACATTAATCAATTAGAGAAGTCAAACCACATCGCCCAATCAAATCTGAATCCGCCTGCACCAGATGCAGAAATCCTCCTATGATCATAACATGTCGCAAATCAGAAATCCTATCGATCAATCAAAATCAATTAGCCTATCAATCTAATCAACTCTCGTGAGACTTTGATCAAATCTCGTGAGCATCAATTTATCAACTCAACCTCGCTTATCATGAGGTTTATCAAATCAATCAATTCACCTTGCCTATCATGAGGTTCATCAATCAACTCAACCTCACCTATCATGAGGTTCATCAATCAATAATAGTCTTTTATGTGAGGTTTTTTAGGATCCTCATTTTCTTATGTAGTTATTGTATACACCTAAAAACAATCATCACATTTAATTAATTAAATACTAGCTACTTAATTAATTAAATACTAGCTATTTAATTAATATTTTGACTACGTATAAATAAATTCCGAATTTATTTATATTGTTCATATTCTAAATTCTCCAAAATCCAAAACATATTCTTCTAATTTAATTAAATAAACAAATTTCAATAAACTTGTTTTATTTAATTAATATTCATTAATCTTGATTAGGAGTTTGAGCACATGTCTACAAATTTTATGCCACCTCACCAAGGTCACATGAAATTAAATAACTCTAATTTTAAATTAGAATTATCTTCAACCAATCTTTAAAAGCACATGGCTTATTCCTCACACACTTCCACCAATTTTAAAAGCACATGGTCTTTTCTTCCCACACTTCCACCAATTTTGGAGCACATGGTCTTCTCTTCCCACACTTGAGTCTTCCATCCATTTGGCATGTTTCTCATTGGTCAAGAGATTCTTCCATCCAAATGGCATGTTGTCTTTGGTCAAGGGGACAACATCTTGATTCTCTCCATCTCCACCATCCATTCTTCTTGTTCGAATCTGGACCGTTGATCATTGCCACCTCACAAGATTCTTGGAAAAGGCTATAAATACAACCCTTTGGCATTGTATTTGATATCCACATTTGAAGTAGATTTATCACGCAGGAAAATCTTTGGAGTTTGGGAGCATTATGGAGTCTTATAATTACTTTTTACATCATGTTTTGCATCATAGTTAGATCTTAGACTAACACTTTGCTTCATAGTTGCATTTTATGTCCTCCATTGCATCATAGTTGCATTTTAGATTAGCATTTAAATAGTTTGCATTTGAGCATATGTAGAATCATGCATAGAATCATATAGATCACTACCATAGTATCCATCACCGTTTGTCCATTCATCATAAACATCATCATTGTTTTCATATAGTTTCATGTAGGCATTTAATTGGCTTGCATGTTGAATGTTATCTTGTTTCCTAAGTAGTCATTTTAACAACCATTGTGATCATAGTAATCTGGGGGCCAAATGGTTTAATAAATCCTTAGGAATAGAGGACAATGAGACATTCTTGAAAGATTTGTTAAAAATGCAATTTAGAATAGTTTACTTTGCTTTGAATCTTTAATGTAAATTGCTTCATTAAGGTTTGTGTTGATTACTAACTTTACACATTTCACACACACACAAAATGGCACCCACCATGGGGCCTTGCCCCGTTTTTTTTAATATTTTGGGAAATTTATGTTCACAGGTTCGGACGTGAGACTTCTGGCACTTCTTGTACCCGTTATGGCGCTTCTTGCACCCATTTTGGAGCCTTCTACACCTGTTTTGGCACCTTCTGCACCTATTTTGGCACCTTCTGCACCTATTTTGGCACCTTTGTCTCTATTTTGGCACCTTTTGTATCTATTTTGGCACATTTTGTCTCTATTTTGGCACCTTTTGCACTTTCTATGGCACCTTTTATCTATGTTCTAGCGCCTTTTGTAGTTTCCCTATTTTTTTACTAAATTTGAAGGCTAATAATTTATGTTGATATTTTGTAGGTTTACCAGATTCATTGTCAAAGATTCAAACATAAACTTGTGACATATTGCAGTGGCTGGAAGTGCTTTACTTGTTTCCTTTTGGTTAAGTTAGCAACATAGCTTAATTAAAAGGTTAATGAACACCATGTTCTTTGTGCTTGATTGATGGTAGGCATATGCTCTCCCCTTAATTGGTTGACCAAAAAGCCATACCCATTCATGTTTATTTGCGAGTGTGAGTGGAGTATATAGCGTGTTTTCTCTCTTTATTCATGTGGAATAAAGATTGATTGAACTATAGGTATACTTGCTTGCTTTTTTTAATCCTAGAGGGCCTGCCTTATTGGAAAAATTAATCACCCAAGGGAACAACCCAACTAATAACACGCTAAAGCCAAGCGACTTCCAACTGGTATATAAATATGGATACTAGAACAAAGGCCAATATCACAAGCATAGTTCCAATGAGAAGGGCAACAATGGTCTCTCGTTGCATAGATTATCCTCCACTAACAAAATTCTCGCACTAAAACCCTTGTTATATTTTAGCCAAAAACCTTTATCTATTCTTTGGTGCCGCAACGATCATTGTGAAGGAATTCACATTCTCACTATTTTTAGTAGAGATGAGAAATATGCCATGGGAGATTCATGGGTATTGATGCTTGGCTACCCCGAGAAGTGAGTGTCATGGAGGGGAGCCAATAGGGTCAAGAATCTAGTCATTTGCAAAGAATAAGTGCAGTTGGGGTAAAACCTACGTGGAATCCAAAATAATATAGTCTTTCACAACCTTAGGAGTGTACATTGCTTGACGTGTCTTTATCAAAGTGTTATCAAAACAAAAGATCACATGTCAAAAGTGAAAACCCTGATTCAGAATTACATCTATTGAAACAACCAAGTCTCCAACTAGAAAATCCAAAAAATCAAACAAGCCTCCCAAAAAAAAAAAAAAATGTTATTCTTCCAATTTGGTGTTTCTTGTAGACCTTCTAGCACATATTGTCTACCTTCTAATGCGTCTTGCACCTGTGTTCACGCATATATTCCAAGTTACCAATGTCAAAACTTACTTACAAAGGCTTGTAAAAACTTTCTAGCACCTCTTGCAAGTCCTGCAACACATCTTGTACCTATTTTGGTGCCTTTTGCTTATTTTGGGGCACTTCTTGCTCATTCTATGGCGCCTTTTGTTCATTCTATGGTGCCTTTTTTCTGATTCTATGGCACCTTTTGCAAACCACAAAACAGTGACCTAGATTCATCTCTTGTTTGACAATCAGTCTCATCTTGGAAATCATCAGCAGTGTTTGACCATTCCTTAGGTAAAACAAAGTTTGAACATGTGTTGTATCAAATGATTTCATGAAAGACTAAAATTCGAAAACCCAAGTCCAAGGTTCTTAGTCCAAGAGAACATCAAAAATGTCTCTCAATACTCTATGAATTTAGATAGAGGTTGGTCTTCAATTTTTACAAGAGAGCTTCAAAGAACAATCCCAACTTATACTCGTTTTACTATTGTCAGAATCCAAGACTTTTCCAAAGATTTGAGAATCTTGTTTCATAGTTTGAACCAAAATTTCAAAACTTTCTCAAATTCCAAAATCATTCCTTAGGTACGTTAGAATCTAAACTTGTTAAAATTGACCTCTACAAGTGGAATTCTCTAACCTAGACCAAGATCTAACATCTCAAAGTACCAAAATCATTAAATTTATCACACCTTTGATTATTAAGCCTAGTTTCATCATCAAGATTTGTCATCGTTTCATCACAAAACGAAGCTATATAGTCAAATCAAACTTAGTCCTATTAGAATTTGTCATTATATTTGACTTAGTTTTTATCCTTGGCACTCCTCCAAAACCTTATATCAAAGTTTAGGGAAAAATATAACACTTGTATGCCCTTTCAAACAAGGTTACAAAAACAAAAACTCAAGGAAAAGGGACTTGAAAATCAAAACATTGAAAAGCCAAACATTGAAACTCCAACCATCGAAATTCCAAACATCGAAATTCCAACCGTTGAAATTTCCAACATTGAAACTCAAACCACCATGGCTAAAATAGATGAGGATAAATTGAATGCTTTAGCTCATCAAATGAAAAACCTTCAACAACAAATCTGGGATATGCAAAGGGAATCAACCACAAAAAGATATTTGTTGTCATATATCTATTCTTATCCATCTAACATAAATTTGGACATGACACCTTCTCCACCAACAACTACATCATCCAAATTCAATTTATTTGAATTCTTGAAAAATTTAAATCAAAATCCCAAATCTTAGTCCTCAAACACAGATGATATTGAACAATCTTACCACATCCTGCATCTATCTTCACCTCCCATAAGCCAAAATATACCTCATGATTCTTTCAGCCAAGTTAATAATTCCATCCAACCACATCCTTCTATCATATCTTCTATGTCCAATGATTCATTTCAATCTCTTAGTCCAAACCATGCTAGCATAGACTCCCTTACACATCAAGATCAAAATATTCTTCCCACTTCATCCGATGATACCAAAATTCCACAAGTTCTTCCAATCTTTGACCAAGACCCTATCTCTCAAGAATTCTATGATGATCCCCTCTTTTCACTTTTATTCCACAATGATTCCTTTCCATCCCAAGAGAAAAGTATCCTTCTAAGTTCTTCTTCACCCCATCTCATCATTCCATTGCATCCCAGGAGCATGATAATTCTTCCATTCTATCTAATGATGTCCTATCACCAAAGTCCATAAGATGTTGAATTCGATTAGTCAAAGCCTTACATTCATTAGTAGAATGACCGTGAACTATATGATAAGTACAAAATGAAGTCTTGTAGCAAAATTTCTTTTGTGTTCTCAGAGGGAGAGATATTAGACAATCTTGGAGTAGTCTCGCCAAGATACTCTCTAGATCGAAAGTCGAGGATGTTTCATTATTTCGCAACAAAGATATATCTTTCTTAGATGTACAAGGTGCCATACCTACACAAGACTCTTTAGATTGTGAGAGTTTGTTCTCTCCTTTACTGGAGGTTGTACAATCTAATGAATTCAAATCTCTAGTGTTTTGCATGATGACATTGACACTAAGTGAAGATTTATTTGTTTCTTTCAAAATATAACAATCAAGACCACTAGTTTTTATCAATTCAGGATGCACTAGTGTTAGAGTTGTTTTAGAATAATCTTTTGTAATATTGTTGATATTGAGTGAAGGCTTGCTTGTTTCTTTTGAGGGACAATAACCAAGACGACTAGTCTTTTCTTGCATGTGAGGCTCTATAGGGACACATATACCTTGTTCTCTAGCACCACATCCTTTTCCACTATACCCAAGTTGTTTCATAAGTTCATTTCCTTTTCCATAAAGATTCTTCATCTCTTTTGGATTCAATGGTTGTTCATAATCAGTTTCATTAAAGTTTGTTGTGTAATTTGTTGTCTTTTGTTCTAAAGTGGTTGAGGTGGATGCTTTTGAAGGGTCGATTCCAAATTTTTTGTTGACATTACTGCTTTTTCTTTTCCCTTTTCAGAGTCTTTGTTTATGATATTGTATTATCCCATGAATGTTGGTTCAATATCTAAGGAACCCCAATCATCTTCTAATAGCTTCGTGACTTCCTCAATGTGTTTTTCTTTGTCTTGCATGGGTTCCATTTGCGTAGTTGGTGTTAATGTTTTCAAAGTATTTTCCTTATTTTTCTCAATATTTAAACAATTGTTTGGTTTAGGGTCATCTTCAAGTGTGTACACTTTATAATTGTAGACATACTTCATTATACGATGAAGAGTAGAAGACACCCCATTCATTGCATGAATCCATAGCTTGCTTAAAAGAAGGTTGTATGAAATATCATGAGGCATAACATGGATCAGTGTTTCTAATGTGGCCTTTCTAGCTATAATAGGCAATGTGATCACACCAAGCGGTTGTTTTCCTACATTGTCAAATCCCTTAATAGATAAAGAATTAGCTTGAATTTTTTATTTATCCACACCAAGCGTATCCAAAAGGGTTACACTACACACATTAAGGGACGAGCCATTGACAATAAGGGTTCACTTTATGCCTCTTCCCTTGTAGAAAACTGTAACCATGAAAGCATCATTTTGTTTTTGCACTTCCAAAGGGGGGAGTTCACTTTGGTGGAAAAAAAAGCCAATGTTTATTCCTTGAATCATGGATGTTTTGTCATTCAGTTTTGCACTAGAGGGGACCATAACTTGTTGCAAGGAAATTTGAATCATTTTATGGTAATGAGAGGATTCTTGAATAAAGTACCATAATGATATCTTAGCAGGAGTATTCTTTATTTGTTCAACAATATTGTACTTCTTTCCACTTTGTGGAGGCAAATGAGGAGGACCTGGTAAGATAGGGTTAGGAAATGAGAGGGATGTTGAAGGTGTTTATCTCTTGGTTTTGGATTGTTTCTAGTGTTATATGTATGAGCAACGGTATTATGACTCAATTGTTGTGAAACATTAGTCTTAGGTGGGTAAAGGATAAGTTTGGGTTTGTTTTGAGTTTGCGGTCATTATGAGGGTGTGTAAAGAATTAGAAGATTCTTAGGTTGTCCCAAAGTGTATGTAGGAGGCCCATTAATCAAGGGGATGTAATGGAAACTTGCACATTCATAACCTCAGTGGTCTTGGTTTGATGTATTTCTAATAAAGGACAATCTAGTATCATCTTTTCACCATAATCCAAGGAAGTTGCATCACTATTGTTGTTATTTTCTTGCACCATGATATCCTCCCTAGGAGGAGAGTTTTTAGGAGAACTACAAACCAAATGTTCATGACATTCAAGGAGTGGTTCTTCTAAAATGATTTCATCGCAAGTCGGGGAATGATCAATGGTTGAATTGTATTATTTATCAATGATGGCATTCTCTTGTTCACTAATGTTTTCCCTAGGGGAAGAGAGAGACATTATATTCTCATGACTTGTATTTTCTAACGTCAAAATATCTTCTTCACAAATAGGAGAGATACTAGGAGAAAAACAAATGTGACTATTATAATAGTCCATAATTTCATTCCTTTGTTTCGTAATGCTTTCCAAGATAGGATAGGTAGGGGAAAGATCATAAAGAGGGTTGTTATGGACCTTAAAGGTTTGATCATCTAACACCAAAATATCCTCATGATTTACAATATCATCCTCTTGTAGTAAATCATTATCACAAGAAAAGGGAGAATGGAAATTAGGTAAGGTGATTTTTAGAAACATGTCTATGATTTAATTCTCTTGTGCTATAATATCTTCCAATGTAGGAGAGTTTATAGAAGAGAAACTTTCAGCAATGTTATGATTCTCAATGAGTGCATCTTCTAACATTGAAATACCTTTGTCACATGTAGGAGAGGTATTAGGAGAAGAGCAACTATAATCATCGGGATTGTCTATATTTTCATCTTCTTCTATCACATCATTCCCACAAATAGGATAGATAGGAGGGGGTGTAAGTTTAAGGAAAGAGTTAACATTTCCACTCTCTTACACTAAGAGACTCTCATAACTAGGAAATGTATTGAATGAATGACTAACATGCTTATTGGTAGCTAACTTTTTCTTTGCAAACTTGGAAAAGATTGAAACTGACATTTTTAGCAAGTAGTCTAGAGAAACTCAAAATGGAAAGAGACTTAAAATGCAATGTAAATACCTAGAATGAAATGACTAAATGCAATTTTCAGATTTCAAACAAGGTAATTGACTGATTACACTATGCCACAATTTGAAAATGAAATGTTGTAAATACAAATTTGGAAAATTAAGCAATGCATGAAATGAACCAATTTAAGCTAGATTTAGTCAAATACATTTAACAAAAACTCAACCAACTAAAACAGATAACTAATGGCAAAAAATAGAAATGCATAAACAGGGTTTTTAGTGTTGTAAAAGGTAGTTTCGGATGTGCAATGGGACTAAATCACCAAGAGGTGCGTATGAGTCCTAGTGAGGGTTCTTCTCATAATTTAAAAAAAAAATTAAGTATTTTTTATGCTTTCTAGTTTGTATGATTTTTAGACTAAATGCAAATGCAATTTTTAGATGATTTGAGATGATTTGAGATGAAAAAATGTCACCTATATGCACTTTCACTAATGCAACATTTAGAAACCCTAGAATGCCAATTAATTAATACAAAATGCAATGCAATGTTAACACAAGCAAGACCTAGGATGATCATGCACTCCAAATCATAAATTGAAATGTTCTAAATGCAAGTTCGCCAAAATGAAACAATGGAAAATGGGAGATTACTTTCGTATGGCTTAGAACATAGAGAAAAACCCACTTTCCACTTATTTCATTGAAGGGAAACCCTAGAGCTCTCAATGTAAAGGAGAAAGAGATCTTGCAGTAGGGATGATCTAAGGTCTAATTGTAAACTAATGAGGGGTTCACCACCAAGCTAGGGCTTGGTAAAAAAAATGAAATGCAAGATCTAATGCTTAACCCTAATATGATGCAATACTTGACTAAATGACCTAGAAAAGTTTATAAATTTGAATACAAATGTGAGATATCAAAAGTGTGCACCTGGAAACCTGTAGAAGACTGGAATGAGCTCTGAAACATTAAAAATCTTAAAAAAATTTCCTACTAGGACTCATACGCCAATTTGGGCGTATTAGTCCTAGATCTAGGTTTCTATGTAGGAACTAAAATTTGGCAAATGGGTATCTAAAACTGCAAAAACCTAGAAAAATTCCTGTAGTGGGAATCATATGCCACTCGTGGTGTATTAGTCCCAATGTGCTTTTTCTAAAGATTAAGGTTGATCCTTCTATCCAATCTCTTCTCTTTCTACCACACCTTGTTTCTAGATTTGAAACCCTGATCTCGAACTTGTAGAAGACTTTCTGGGATGTAGCAAATGAGGTGACAACTCTAACAATTTCCTTCAAGCTTGTAACCTAATCTTGAAAGATCCTTAATGCTCCAAGACACCTAGATCTGCAATCACACATATAAAGAGGAGAAAAACTTGTTGGTTGTTAGTGAATAGGGGTTTTCCTTTGTCAAACCCCTTTTAGGTAATTAAACCAAATGATGAGATAATGAAATAAGGACATGAAACATGAACAATGATACCTTGAATGATGTCTTGTAAATCTATAATCTAACATGAAATGGCCATGAAGGATGTAGATCTAGATCTTAAGATATGTGTAGAACAATGCTTGACCTTGGATCTTGAATGCAACACCACAACAGTAGCTTAATAATATGCTTGATACTTGATAATATTGACATGATGATGTATCTTGAATCGCTGCAATAATTGATGAAGAATTTTTCCCTTGAATGCCTTGGAAAATGATCTTGAATGCTCTCTTGATGATCTTGTAAAGTCTTGGAATTCTTAACTCTTGAGTGTTTGACTTGATATCATGAACGCTTCCATGAAATAATGATTTGAGACCTTGTATATATAGGGAATCCATCTAATATCCCACTAATTGGATCCCACTAGCCAACATCTATGAAATTTGAACTTAAGACCCATATTTTCCCACTCAAAACCCTAAAAAGGGGCCAAATGGGACTCATACGCCACACCTGGCATATGGGGGTCCCACCTAGGTGGGACTCATACACCCAGGGTGGCATATGGGTCCAATAGGGCCTTTTTAGGTGGCAAAAGTGTTGGGGAGTTAATAAATTAAGTTTATTTGTTGATATTGTTGAGATTTTGATTAAAATATACCTTGGGATGCATAATATAGAGTCTGAGGGGCCTATTAATGATGATATTAAGGTCATAAATGTAAAAGGGCTCAAAATTCAATGTGAAAGTGTAAATAAATACACTTTACAACACTAAACTAGGGGAAAATTGGGTCTATTTAGCTAAAAAGGGCTCCAAATCGAAAAACCAACTTGCCTAGCCCAGACCTGAACTTTGGGTCTGTGGAGTGACAAAAGCATTTCTTAGTGCTCTTCATTCATGATCCTCATCCTTTTAGAGTGAGGTAAGTTAGGGCAACCCTCCGCTCTTGGCTCTCTATGACTTGGAGCCTTGACATGGTTAGTCCCCCTCTCTTACATTTTTGGTGAACTCGACGTGAACATCGTCTACCCATTTGTCTATGTTGAGTCTTTTCCCTCGTATCTTGTGATTGTTGTAACCCTGAGTGTTGTGAAGGTTTATGAGCATCACAACCTAGTACACAACTTTCAAGTACATTATTAGGATAAGTGTGTGACACCTACTGATGGATAAGGTGAAGGTCACTTCTAGTTTCACCCACAATTTTTCCACTAGTTTAGCTAATGAGTTTACCACTGATTTTTCTAGAAACTACACTGATGAGATGGGTTTCAAGGAAGAGACCACTCATGTGCCTACTCCTCCTACATTCCCTACATATTTTTCTGTAGATGAGGATGATGTGGTGCATATTCCTACATAAACCTTATGGCATTAGATAATAGATTGCTAGACCTTGTGCATCAGTTAGAGAAAGTAGCAAACATGGTGAGAGTTGCTAGGGTTGCAACCAAGGTGAGATAATTGTTAGGGAAAGATCGAACAAGTGTAGAATTTCTATGTGGCCTCACTGATCTAACTGAAGCTTATGTCCCTTCGTATAGGCCTAGACCGAGTACCACTCGAGGATAAGTTCTCACTTCCTATGAAAGAAAATCAGGTGTTTCAATACCCACTACATCTATATGCATGGCCAAAATAGGGCCCTTGATCAGTGTCTCTTCTACTCCTTGGGTTTAGTTTCACCCCTCCTACTACCCCTGGTGGTGGAGGCTCTGGTGGAATGGGTGGCAATGGCTTTGGTAGCAAAGGGGGCATTGGTGGAGGTGGCTCTGGTGGAGGCCTTTTCGGTGGTGTTGGCTTTAGTGGAGGTCATGATGATGGCTTTGGAGGTTCTTCCAGAGGTGGTTCTAGTGGTGATGGTTCTAGAGGCTCCACTGGTCCTTTGTCATTTATTGACCTTTTTTTGAACGTACTGATTCAAAACATGGGTCGAATGCAACAATAGCTGGTGAGTCTCTCCTAGGCCTCTACCCAACCTATCTTTCAACCCTTCTTTTAACATAGCCCATTGTTAATGACAATCTTAAGTACTCCCTTCCCATAAGGAATGGAGATTCCCAAATTCGAAAAGTATGGTGACAAAGGTGACTTGGAAACACATGCATCCACCTTTAATGTCATGTGTACAAACTTCTTCCATCATGATGCATTGATGGAAAAATTATTTCCTTGATCTCTTAAGGATACAACACTCGAATGGTATTGTTCCTTGCATGACAACTCTATTTTCTCACTTGATCAACTTGTAAATCAGTTTCTCTGACAGTTCTAAGCCAACAATGGATCGAAGATGACATTTTTGGATCTCATTTGATGCAAGCAAGGGGATAATGAGAAGATAATTGATTTCATAGTGTGGTATCAAGCACTCTTTTCATAGATCTTATACCCACTACTTGATTTTGACGTGCAGAAGGTGTTCATAAGGAACTTGTAGAGACATTGGCAAGAAAAGTTTCCCTTATGAAATACCCTTCTTTCGCACACTTTTGTGCAACATTACGAGAATATTAGTAGATGGTAGTTCAGTTCAGGGCATGCTCCTTGTGCTCCCATTCAGAAGGAAAATCTATTGTATTGATCTTGGGAAAAGATAAGGCAGTTGTGAATGTAGTAGCTACAACGAATGATAATATCCTCAAACATAACAAAAAGATCACAAAGTTAGTAGAATCTTATTCTTCCATCTTATAGAATTTGTTGAAGGATAAGATCATAACCTTATAGAACCCTAAACCTCTTAAGGAACCTTACCCTGATTGGTACAATGCAAATGCCTTATTTTAGTACCATCGAGTCAACAGACATGATATCAAACATTGTATGTGCCTATGTCACGAGATATAGAAGACCACATCGAGGAAAAAAATATTCGTCTCGATGGGAGTAAGAAAAATGCAAATAAATCAGTGGTGAAAGCAAATAGTGAGTTGCAGACATACATAGACCCATTTGCATCTCATTCTGCTAACTTAATTATTGATCCCTTTGATTTTACCACTCAACCCTTAGCATATGTCAACATGGTTACGGTTACTCCTTCCTCATAGCTTGCGACTAGTTTTTTAGACATGACATTCACCTCGCAAGACATGCCATTGAACAATAAGCCCTCTCCCCTCCACATTCTTGCTCACCTCAATGGAAACATTATGACAAGGGTCTTAGTTGACCCTACGAGCCGAGTGAATGTCATTACAGAAGAGACATTGTTGCTAAATTCATTGTAGAGGTAGGAGTACGAATAAATGAATTCTACCATCCATACGCATGATGGAATTTATCTTAGGCCATATGGCTCAATAACCCTATTCATCCTAGTTGGACCTAGGGTCATGGACATAGTCTTTGATATTATCCTAGAGTTAGATTTGTTCAGGATGAAGTTAGGCATACCTTGGCTAGCTTCCATGAACGGAATTGTCTTCGTCATTCATAAGTGTTTGAAATTATCCCATGAAGGTGATTTGCACATCATGTACTAGTCGTTGGTGTCCTGTGGGGACTACTCATTGGATCATTTTTGGCCCACTCCAGTCGATCCGCTTCCCCTGAGAATGGATCTACTTTATCGAAACTCTGTAAAGTATAAGACAGGGGGTAAGGGGCGATTGAAATTGACCATTCCAGTAGTGCAGCAGCAAGCTTCCTCCTCTTATCAAAAAGCAAAAGATAGATGCGAAGATAGTGCGAAAGTGAATTGAGGCAGCAAGAACTTTAATGAGTTAGACTCCTGAAAGCAGTGAGTTGATGGTTTCTACAATTTTCTGATTAAGGTTGTGGATGTGTGTAAGTTGTTGTGGTGGACCTTCTATTGCATTGAGATAGTGTTATTTGTGTAATATTCTTCTTTCTATCTTTCTATAGTTGTAGGTAGTGAGCCTCCCATTTTGGATAGTGAGTCCTATTTGGATAGTGAATCCTATCTTGGGCAGTGAGCCTCTTGTAAATGGTTTTTCTATTACTCTTATATTGTGAATTAATCCTCACTATTTTTTTCCCTTATTGGGTTTTCCACGTAAATTTTATGTTTCTTGTGTTGATATTGATTTATGTTATTTGCACTTCATACTTATACCTCATAATAGATTAAAGTGGATGTGGAGTTAATAATTGTTTGAGATTTGTGAATGTGATTGGTGACAACTGATTCACCCCCCCTCTCAGTTGTCTTGTGTATTTCAACATGAAGATCTACTTGTGTGGTTTGGATATGTTGGTTCAAGTTGTTCAAGGTTTCTATATCCAGAACTTGTTCTTTTGGATCAATGTGCAAAAGATGTTATGTTCACCAGTGTGTGAACTGAATTTGCATTGTTTCTTACAAAGGTGTCTGGGAGAAATTTTTTTTCTCTGCATTTCTCTGCAGTTGTGCTTTAGGACTTGTAGTTCTGAAGGTGAGTTTATGGTTTTGATAGCTTACCTCATTCAAGTGGGTTTGAGGTTTTACACTCTAAAATATGGTGTTTTGAGTTACAGTGTTTGCCAGTGTAGTTTGAGTGTACTAGGCTTGTACATTCTGAAGGTGTGAGTTAGTGTAAAGAGTTTGTTGAATCTTAGGTGGTTTGTAGAATATTATAGATTGTTTAGAAGTGTGTTGTGTGGTTCGCAAGTTGTCCTTGGATTTGAGGAAGTGTTTACTTCAAATTTTAATGGTGTTTGCACAGGTAACATTAGACTTGGTGTTTACACTACATTCAAAGATGTTTAAGTATTGATGAAGGTGTAACGTGGTGTGAGAGTGTTGATTTGGGTCCCAATTAATTTTTGTATTGGTCCATTTCCATTCCTATCCACCATGAGAATTCTTAGTGCTAACCTATTTTTGAATTTGTAAAATGTGAGTTGTGAGTAGCTGACTTGAAGATTCTTTTCAAGTTGTGGATGGTATAAATGCAAGGTGAGTTGATGTGAGATGGAGTGTGGAATAGAGTTGAGTGTTGTGATGCAAAATTAAGTGCAGAGATTTGAAATGTAGTGTGCAAGATATAATGCAAGATTGTTGAATGTAGTGAGTTGAAGGTATCTTGATCTCTTGAAAGTTGTGAGTGTTGTTGGAGCTATTGTGGTGGATTTTTTGTTGCATTGAGATCGTGTTCTTTGTGTAACATTCTATCTTCTTTCTTCTTTCCATTTTGTTAGTGATCTTGGGTTGTGAGCTCTTCTAGATAGTGTGTCTTATTTTGGTAGTGAGCCCTTGTACCAGTTTTGCAAATTACTTATATATTGTGAGCTAATCCTCATCATGGTTTTTCCCTCCTAGGATTTTCCACATAAATACAGTGTTCTCTTGTGTATGGTGTTGATTGTTTTAATTTTTTTATCTATATTTCATGTTTAAACATGATAACACATTAAGGGTTTAATGAATGCACATGGATTTGATTACTATTGAGGGTTTTGATTCTTTAATTTGATACAACTGATTCACCCCTCCTCTTAGTTGTCTTGTTCATTCAACACTTACCTCTGTATTTTTCTGTGTCTTTTCTCAATCTCTTCAAAAAGTTTGCTTCCACCTCATCAAGATCATATGGATCTGATCTATCATCATTTTCCACTTTGATGACTTTAAAAGTAGTTTCCTTGTTTGTAGCATCCTGACCAAACTCTCTCATTTCAAAAGAAGTTAAAGCACCAAACATCTAGCCTCTAGAATAATTATCAAAATTCTGAGCTTCCTCAATAGAAAAAACTTATTAACTATAAGCTTTAGGTAGAGTTCTTAATACCTTTTTCATAACTTCACTTTCATCTAGCTTTCTGCCAAGACCATTGATGGCATTAACATCATCAACTCTAAGCATGTAGGCAATAATATCTTCATCTTCAGACATCCTTAGGGTTTCAAATTTGGCTTTATAGATCTACATCTTCACTTGTTTGAATTTTTCATCTCCTTCATAGATTCCTTCCATCTTTTTCCAAATATCTTTAGTATACTTGTAGCTCATAACCTTCACAAGTTTTGAATCAATGACCACTCAGGATTGTATTCCTTTCTTTTCCATTGTTCTCATATGCCTTGATCTCATCATCAATTGATGGTCCATTTGTAGTCATTGTATAACCTATTTCAATAGACTCCCAAACACCAAATCTAAGAGAAACCAAAAACGACTCCATCCTCACTTTCTAGTAGGTAAAATTTGTTCCATCAAACAAGGGAGCTTTAACACCTTTCCTATGTGTAATCTAGATCTACCTCAAGCGGTTAAGATTCTATTAAGAACCACAACTCTGATACCAATTTTTAGATTCACAAGACAACCGAGAGGAGGGAGGTGAATAAGTTGTATATTTTAAAACATAAAAAACTCCCATTAACATTTAGATCTACCTTAACCCTCAAACCCTTACCCACCATTAGGCCATTGGCATGCATTAACAAAATGTAAACATGTAAAGTAGTAACACACACATATCAAACACATAAGAACACTAAATTTACATGGAAAAGACAAGGAAAAAACCAAGGTGAGGATTAGCTCACTAATATATGAATTACAACACCAAATACAATAAGTCTCACTACCTATAAAGATAAAGAAAGGATTATTGTCAACAGCACATTGCCAAAGGACAAAGAAAAATAGAAGAAGGAATGGCTCATTTCCAATTTGAACTGCCAATAATGCATCTCTCATATGTCGAAGGTAAAGTTCCACTAAAGCACAAAAAACTCATGAAACAAACTGAAATGTAGACATCTTCTACTCACTACATTAGGAATTCATAGGAATTAAGGCTTGCACTTAGATTAAAACACTTGGTCACTTCCACATATTTTGCATCACACACTCTACTCTTTTTCTATACAATAATTCACCTTTCATATATACCATATGTGACCTAAAATAATCTCAATTAGGTCAGCCTTAAGGAAACATATACACCTCAACTATGTAACACCAAATAGGTTGGCACCAAACACTTCCAAAATATAGAGAAATGAAGCCAAACCATGCCACTACTTAATTGGGACCCAAATCTACATAAACACACCTCACAATACTTCCTCAAACAACACGTATCCTCTACAATTAGTGCTAGCATGCTAGGTCAACCAAACCTACACTAACACTAACAAGAAACACCAAACACACCTCTCAAGGTCTGAAACATCTCACGGACCACACAACAACACTCCAAAACATATATACAACATCTTAAAATATTTCAGCATCATCAAAATATTCTACATAGCTATTGCAACTACCTAAAACTCAAGAACCTTTTCATTCTATGCAACCAAACATATTGGGATCGACATCCAACACACCATACACCTTTACAAAATAAATCAAGACCTGAAACTTCAAGGGAAGGTATATACAAAAATTATAAGCATGTTCTTAGATTCAAAACATCAAAACTTTCACTGTGGAGAAATGCAGAGCAATTTCATTTCTGCCAGATGCCTTATTTTACCAGACAGACATATTGTTAAACACATCTTACACTCTATTATGATCCAGAACCTAAAACTCTGGATATGACACCTCTAAACACCTCTTTTCATTACGTCCAAACCGCATGGGCATGTCTTCAAGCATGAATAAATGTAGAGAAAAACACTGAACACCACTCTATCACACTGAACTCTCTTTTATTCGAATTTTCTCAAAAGCACTTAGAAACCAAGTGAGCTAACTTCATCAAAAACATTACTAACACCTCCACAATATATCTACAACATGCAACACTTTCCAATAATTTCCCCAATCACAAGTCAATCCATCAACCTCTACAACTATACTAAAGTAATACATAAATGAGAACACCAACAACAATGTGTTGACATCAATACAAACAACTCCAAACTTATAACAACTCTAATGCAAGGGGTTGACATCATCAACACCAGTAGTGTTTCAACACTCTCTTCATACAAGGGGTTGACATCAATGACAACACCCAAGAAACTCACAAACAACCGAAGCTTCCAAACTTCCAACATGATATCTAGATTTATTACTAGAAATGTGCATTGATGTACTTCACCATTTTAGCATGATTGATTGTAATCTAGCTACTACACCATTTCAGTTAGGTTGGTCTATAGGCTATTCAATTTTTTAAGGATATCTCAGTTAATTAGTAGAAATGAATTATTAATCTACTTAAAATGACTAATTGTAATCCATCTTCTACACCATTTTAGTTAGGCATCACACAAAATCTACTTGTACCACACCTACAATTCATGCTACTTTTTATAGATAGTTGTTGGGTAGTCTCTTATATTTTGCATATGCATGCACAACTAAATCTCACCTTTGTTGTTGGGAATATCTACTTTTTCTCATGATCCTCATGAGAGTAATTAGAAGGATTCCAAATGTACTTTGGGGGAAATTAGGGTTTTCACACACTTTTTGATTTAGTAAACAATAGGAGCTTTAAAGATAGTAGGCTTTAATAACTTAGATTAGGTAGGTGATGTTGGCTCACATAAGTTTACTTTTGGGTCTATCTTTTGTCCCAGATATAGTCTAGTTTCTTGGTCTTTGGAAGAAGTAAATTGCTATTATAATGTCATCCACCAAGGTTGAGTATTAAGGTGTAGTTCTTGCCAAATAGGAGATTTTGTAGCTTCAAAATATTATAAGAGTTTTTTCTACCATATGATAGTCCTATATTTCTTTAGTGTGATAACAAAAGTTCTATTTGCATCAAACAAAATATCAAATTGAGCATCAAATGATGAAACATTTATTAAGATACATGTGTTTTTCATTCAACAACTCATACATAATGGTCATCTCTCCTTAGAGTATTTCCCTACTAAGGAGTAGAGTGTATAAACCTTGAATAAAAATTTGGCATCACCTCATTATCTTCAATTGTCATCAATTCTTGGGGTGAAAGAGGTTGTCATCGAGAGGTCTACTTGAGTCCTCCTTCCTTCATATTTTACATCTATCTTTTGAAGATGAGTGTTTTTAAATGAGGTTTTATATTTTCTCTAATTGTGAGATTATGTTTTAGTTGTACATGGATACATCATTATGTGTAGTTAACAAGACCCATTTCTTTATTTTTATGCATTAGTTTATTTTTTCCTTAAGTTTCACTTAGAAGGGGTGTTAGAGTAAAAGGTAATTTCGTATTTAATTGTTTAATTAACTAGATCCTTTTTTACAGTAGCATATTTAAGCTTACTTAGGTAATGTGCTTTTTTGTCTCATTTCATAGGATTATGACACATGCCATGATCTAATTTAATCCCCACTTAGGGTTTCTCTTAGGATTAATTTATCTTTTATCAAGGGTAAATCATTGTATATTATATTATAATTCACATTTTTTTGCTTCAATAAAGCTTTGGTTATTATAGTAAGTTTTTTTTTTCTTTTTCTATTGAAGGTGTTTGATTGTAGGTGATTAAGTGAGCTATAGGGTAGATGAATCAAATCAAACAATAAATTATTTTTTGTGGCTTCTTATTATCAATTGAACAAATCTTATATATATATAGAACTCCTTACCTTTCTTAATAATCAACTAATCTTTGTCCGTCATACTAGATAGTTTTGTTGATAATAGAAAAATATAGTAATCTTTGTGAATAAGAAAATCTTCCATCTTTAGATTCCATAGCTCATAATTTTTCCACTAAATTTTGCTATCTCTATTCTTGTATTTCTCATTGTTCTAATTCACACATAGATCATCACATGTATAATGTCCACTCCAAACAAAGTTCATCATAGGTAAAGGAAATCCTAACCCTTCAAACATAGCTCAAACCAACATGTGCTACCACATGTAGAGATAAAAGGCCCAATAAACTTGTACAAAAAAATGTAGACAACATACAATCCTAAAGAATAAAAAAAGATTACATAATATCTTCACCTAGAAAAACCCATTTTGGATAAAATACCTAGCATAATAAATTCTTTACTCTTACAAAAAAATCAACTATTATCCAACACAATAATGAATCAATTATTTCACCTTAAACATATGTGAATTTTTATAAACATATCAAAAGTGATTTTACACATTGCATTAAGCATACAAAAGATAAATATAAAGACTTTAATGTACAAGAAATTTTTCATAAAATTTCAATAAATTTAAAAAATTAAAATTGCACATTATGTGAAAATTTCCCTTGACCATTAAAAGTGAAAAATATTCAACACAGATCTAACATGAATAATCAGTAACAAGGTGAAACCTAAACCCAACTCTAGAGAAAAACCCTATAGGGGAGAGGACTCAATAGTTGTGCACCCTAACTTTGTGCTTCTAATTATCTTATGTGGAAATTTCAAATCACTCTCAATTTTTTACAGCAGTTTACTTGGCAAGTCCTCTACTTGTAAGTTTCATTTCAGTGCCACATCAACATGCTTTTTGTCAAGGTGTCCAAAAGGGCCCAAAAACCAGTGAGACCAATACTTGTGCATTCACATTATGGGTAGTTGAGCGCTAATGTGGCATCACATGATTGGTTGCTTTTAGATCAAATGAATACATTTTGTTTAATTATGGGTAGTCAAGTCACAACTATTAAACATTATATAAACAACTATTGAAACATGCTCAACTACTAGATCCTCTCCTCTAATGTGTATAGTACCTCTTTGCAACATTGAAATCACAAAGACAACTTCACAGTAAATAAAAACCTTCCTTTACTCCTCGTTTTGAATGGAGTTCGTTCACTTCATAAAAAGGAACATGTTCTTAGAATCTCACAAATAGAAGAAAAGTCAAGGTACCTGGCGATTTTATCATTGTTTCTACCCACATAACCTAGATTATTTTTAGAAGTGCCCAAGCGCTAAAATGTCTCGCAAGTAAGACACTGACTTTCGTTGATGGAGACATTACGCCACACTAGTAGTGGTTGATTTTGACTGTTAAATTAGATAATATTTAATGAAGAGTCAGTCTATATACATTTAGATTTAAAGATTCCTTTCCTTTTCCATATGGTCCATTGAAAAGAGTGTAACTGGAATAGTGTATAGGAAATTTGAGGTACTTTAGACGATTATTCCAGTCCTTTCTAATATTACTTTTCCATACAATTTGGAAAGAGTGGGACTGGGAGAATACTTGCAAGTCATTGAAATAATGACTAAATGTATAGGCATATGGAAAAATTACAAAGATGATCTATACTTTGCAAGATTCAGTCACTGCAATTATTTCAAAAAAGTTTGACTTGACTTGGGGAAGAGACTTTTAATTACTGTTCTCAAAGAAATCAACCGTTATCATATTGAAATTTAGTGAGGGAGAAATATAAATCAAACCAGAAAATTCCAATAACACGCGGTAACATATTTGAGTTTCCTTTCCTCTCCCTTATTTCTCTATATATACTGACTGTTGTACAAAGTTAAGAGTGAAAAGGGCAGCCTAATTTCTAATGATATATATCAATGCCCATTATTTTGTCACACACTCTTCGACATTAAATGATTTTTTTCTTTAAAAGATTATGCACATTTTAAAAAAAATTGATAAGAAAGAATTATAGACAACATTTTAATTTTCTTGTTATCTATTTTGAAAAATCAAACTGTTCATTTTGGAATTTTTTCCTTAATAGCATCTTTGGGATTTTTGAGATTGTAGCCAATGGAGCCTTGATCTACCTCTTGTTTATGTCTCTCAAATATTTTTTAGTGGTCATTACTATTTGTTATTGAAATTATAACTGTGAACCTAATAAAATGCTACTCCTGAGTGTGAGATGCTAGATAAAAACTAATAGTGCAATGTGAAGAGAAGTAACAAGATAATAGGGCACCTCAATAAGATTAGCCTAAGAAAAATATGAAAGCAAGATAAACAAATGAAATGCTTGTTATACCTTCATATTGTTGCTCCCTTGGTTGGCCCTTGATTTTGAAGTCTTGTGTGCTCCTTGGATGGCAATGAAGTTGAATGAATGAAGATGAATTGATGCAACATGGATTGATGGTATAAGTGCTGAAGTGGATGAGAGCTTGAATGACAATTTTGCAAGAGTTTATTTGCAAAAGACTTAATCCCCCAAAATGAAGGAAATGAGGGGGTATTTATAGGCTAATTGGAATTCTCTAGAGAATTCAACGGTTGGGATTGATCCAACAAAGATCAAGATGAAGGGCTATGGTGAGTTGAGGACTCACAAGCCCTCACATCTTGACATGTGGAAGGTGATATGTCTTAGGGTGGGGTGATGTGGAAATGAGGTGGAAGAGAAGGACAAGAGGTGGAAGGGAATTACTTGAGGTGGATGAAGGACAAGTACCTTTGAGGTACTTTGGGGGATGAGAAGATTTCCTCAAAAAGGAACTTCTTGTCCCCAAATGAGGATGAAAGAGACTTTTGAGGAATTTTAGAATTCCTCAAAAATCTCCATGGGAAAAAGGGAACTGTGTGGGAGAAATAAATGTAAATTAAAAATTTACATTCAATGGAGGGTTCATTGGATAAAAGGAGGTTCCTAAGAAGCTGGAGATTTGTTACATGTGGGTGATGTGACAAGTCCAAGGTTCTCGAAGCCCTTGGCACATGTGAAGTGACAAGTCAAGGCTTCTAGAATCCTGCATGGGGATGAGGAAGACCTTGGAAAGACAAAAGTGAATTAAAAATTCACATGGGGAAGAGAGGATTCTTGGGAAAATAAATGTGAATTAAAAATTCACATGGGGAAGGGAGTGTAGGCTAAAAATGGTAAGTGGGAAGGTTGACTAGAAAAGGTAAGCCAAAAGTGGCTAATGATTCTGATTAAGGTTGTGCAAACACCTGATTAAGATAATTAATGAGGGATTAGAGGCAAGTGGGAGATTATTGAGGATGTGACACTTAATCAAAATTAAGTGGTGCACATCCTAATCATAGATTAATTAATTTAATCTAGATTAGAAGAGGGTTATGGAGAATGTGACAAGGAGAGAGAAGAAGGAGAATTAAAAATTGATTTTAATCCAAATGGGTTAAAAGACTAAATTAAATAATTTGTCATATTTATTTAATTTAGAGAAGAACAGGGTGTAAGGTAAAGTATTTACATACTTTAGGAACCTTAGGCAGAAAATGAAATAATGATTAAATAAATTATTTAATCACTATTAATGAAATAGATGAATATAATAGAAAATTTTGATCATATGGAAGTGATCAAATTTGGATGTCTACATTTTGCCCCTCTTCGAAGTATTGTTAGAATAATCGTGCTTCAAAGAAAACGAAAGTGCAGATGACTCTATAGAGGATTTGATTGAAAAAAGATGCCCCAGCATAGGGAGAAGGATCTGAGACGTCCAATTAGTGAGGAATGGATGAAGATGCCCCAATCTTGGAAGAGATTGACTATGGCAGGTCAAATTGGTAAATGTGAAGGGTATGCCCCCTCGAGGGGGTGACAGGGGAAGAAGAAGGGTCCTGGGCAACATCTCGATAAGAAGAAATGGATGGTATAGTTGAAAAGAGGGCAAAAAATTATGCAAGTTTTCCTTTCGAACGGAGTCAATCGGATAAACGGGGTGCAAATGACGGCCCCGGGAAGAGAAGAGATTAATCAGAGGAATAAAAGGGTAAATAAAAGGTAAAAAATACCTTTTAAAAGTTAATATAAGGTAATTTTGAAAATTACCTCACCTCATTTTCACTGTAGCAGTTGAGAGAAGAAGAGAAAGAGCAAGCAGAAAGGAGTGAAGATGTCAGGAGATAATGACATTGAGATCGTCCACCGGATAGATGAGGTTTGACGGTCATATCGACAGGAGGATGAGCCCCGTCAAGTAGGCAACAAAACCCCTCAAGCATTATTTTGAAAATTTAATGCACTTTTACATATTTTATCAAGAATATAAAATATGGGTTTTGTGGGCAGGAAAATTTGAAAAAATAGGTAGAATTTTTTCTTTTTAAAAAAGATGTTTTAGAAGGGAGGGGAAGAAAAACGTCGAGGGGCGTATACGCCCCTTGACGGGTGGAGCCGCCCCAGCCGCAGGTGCCAACACCCCGCGATGGGGCGGATCTGCCCCTCAGTGGGGCAGATACGCCCCGCTGCAGGGGTGTTTCCGCCTCACGGCGGGGCAGACAGTGCTGCCTCGGCCGCGAGGGAAGAGCGACCGTGCCGCCGCAGGGGGCGGGCACGGTCAGGGCGCCGCCCGGGGCAGCTTTGCCCCACTACAGGGGGCAAGTTCACCCCACTGCAGGGGGCGGATTCGCCCCGGCCTGCCGAGGATGCTTCCGCCCTAGCAAGGGGGGCTGCCCAGCCGCACCACCGCCCAGCGCAGGCAGGTCACCGCGAGGGCGCCGCCCAGGGCATGTTCGCTCCTCTACAGGGGCAAATACGCCCCGATCAGCCAGGGGTGGATACGCCCTTGCCGGTCGAGGGCGGTTACGCCCCGACCGGATGAGGGCGGATACGCCTTGGCCGGCAGAGGGCGGTTACGCCCCGCTGCATAGGAGGGGAGAAAGAAACATAGAAAGAAGGAGAGAGAGAGAGAAAAAAAAGGTGGGAGGAAGAGAAATTGTGAGACAAAAATTTTTTAATAAGGAGGAAATTTTTGCAAGATTTTGTCAAATTGTAGACTCACGAGCGGAGGCCGGAGGCATTGGCGTTGTCAATTGAGGCGATGACCGGAGCAGACCATGCAACTTTGGAGCGGGCAAGGTTATTGCACTTGGTGCAGTTTCCCGAGATGAGGGCTCATCGGGCGATGTTGACTGCCTTGATAGAGAGGTGGAGTTCGGCCACATCGACGTTCCATTTACCGACTGGAGAGATGACTGTTACACTCGAGGATGTGTGGCGTATCCTGAGGCTACCAATAGCGAGATGGTTAGTGTATGAGGAGGAGTTGAGAGGAGCTCAGTTGGATGAGACTGTGCTGATGTTATTTGGGCGGGATGAGCTGCCGATAAAGAGGGGAGGTTGGATATAGACAGATGCCTATCGCTGGGGGTGCCGAAATTACCGTTGTTTCTATGTTGTTTGATCAGCAGGATTTTGTTTCCAGACCGGAGTAGGTGTTTCTGCAGCCTACAATATATGGGGGTGATTCGACATATTGTCGAGTGGAGGGATGGGCAGTTTTCCTGGGGGTCATGTGTATTGGCCCAATTATATCGGGACATTACGTGATTTGCTATCGAGGGGTGCAGAGCTTGACACACTGAATGCTACTGCAGGTATGGGGATGGACGCATATTGCGGTGACGAGGCCTATAGTGATCAGAGGAGGAGACTTGGATGAGAGAGAGCCAGTGGTGTGGCAGTTCGGGGTAACCAGGGGCTACGTCTTATGGTATGAGATACAAGGAGAGGTGGAGCAGTGGAGGAGAGCATTTGATGATTTACGGAGAGAGGAGATTATATGGCGGCCATATATGTTTCGACGGTTTAGAGGATGGAGGACTGAGGAGGAGAGACAGCGAGGGTTCTTCATGTGTAGATGTTTCTTGATTGGGAGCCCAGGGTACATAGTGGAGCTGCATCATCCAGACCGAGTGGTACAATAGTTTGGACTTGTACAGGATATTCCAGGAGCACAGGTGATGTTTCATCGGCTTACCAGAGAGGTACCTTGGGGGGTGGCATTGGCAACAAGAGACGTGAGGGCATCATGGGTGATGGCAAGTGGGGTGCCCTATCCAGGGAGGTGGGAGGGTCCAAAGGATGCTAGCATGACAGATCGATATGATCGGTGGTTTCGCAACCATCAATGGGAGAGGGTTACATCAGAGATGCTTGTTGTGGGGGCCCTAGAGGGGGGGCCAGAGGATGAGCAAGTAGGGGGACAGGAGGAGGCGGAGCAGGGCAGACAGGAGGATGATGGTCATGGGGCTGAGGGACAGAAGGATGAGAGATAGGAGGATGAGGGACATGAGAGTGGTGGTGTGGAGGAGGGTGTTGTTGGAGATCAGTCGACGAGGAGGGGTAGATTCTGGAGGAGGAGTTGGCTGAGGAGGCCAAGGGGGCCGAGGAGAGCTGTGGTAGAGGAGATGGAGGTAGGAGGAGCTGATGGGGGGGAGGAGATAGAGGCAGGAGCTGATGGGGGGGAGGATATGGAGGTGGTGAGGTTGGAGAGTGAGCCGGAGGTGGAGATGCTTCGGGTGGTGGAGGGGAGAGCTGCTCAGCCAGGGATTGGCGTTAGAGTACGATGGAGGTGGGTGCAGGTGAGAGCAAAGCAGGAGGAGGGGGGAGCCTCAGAGGCGCCGGTGGATGTGCAAGCTGGAGATCCACAGGAGAAGGTAGGGAGGGTGATGGATGTTAGAGGACAGCCTGGGGAGAGGCCTGAGAGCAGTCAACAGAGGAGAGTTCAGCCAGAGGTGTAGGAGGGGAGGAGACTGATGAGGGTGGGGAGGAATGGATAGCCACATAGGATTCGAGTGCGGAGGCAGGTAGAGCAGGTGTAGGAGGAGAGAGAGGGGGAGGCGATGGATCTGGATGTATAGGTGGTGGAGCTGTTAGTCGTAGTACCTGCAATTGCAGTAGAGGATCCAGAGATACTACTAAGAGGTGCCCATGCGAGGATATGGGTGTTAGAGGAGGATGTGAGGAGGGTGGAGGCAGAGGTGTCGAGAGGGGATATAGTGTTTGATCATGTTGTGAGCCATCTAACATCAGATATACTGGTGGTGGAGAGGGAGAGGGAGGAGCTATGGGTAGAGATGGTGAGAGTACAGGGTGAGCTGGCTTGGGTGATGTGGGATCGAGATAGGTTAGAGGCAGCTATGATAGTTGCGCAAATGCGAGGTCAACCGAAGGCAACTGGAGAGGGGAAGGTGGAGGTGGAGGTGTTGAGACTTCAGGTGGCAGGATTTCAGGAGGAGAGGACCATACTACAGGAGAGGGTATCTACAACAGAGGCATCTGTAGAGGGGACAAGGGCAAGACTCGAGGTCGCAGAGGTTGAGTTAGAAACATTGCAATGGGAGAGAGAGAGTGCACAGGGCCAGAGGCAAACACTATAGGAGGAGAGGGACAACTTATGGAGACAGGTCCAGATCTTGTATTTCCAGAGAGACACAACAGTGGGTCGGGCAGAGAACGTCGAGAGGGATATAGCATAGATGCAGGCACGTGGAGGGTAGGGTGATGGGACTGTGCTAGAGACTATTCAGGTAGAGAGGGAGAGAGCCACAGAGCAGATACGACTACTAACAGCGGGATAGGAGGCATGGGAGAAGGAGCGACGGGCCATGAGCAAAGCGCGGGATAGGTATAGGCATGAGCGGAATGTCGCTCGGTATCAGGCTGAGCAGAGAGATGATTATATGTAGGAGGCAGTGTACTGAAGGTGTGCATACGAGCCGACGGTGCCAGACCTGACACAGCGTATAATGCAGTATGTCAGGCAGATACCCCAGATGTTGGCACCGTCCCAGTCTTTAGGGACACGGACCAGAGGATACAGTGACTTTCAGCCAATGCCCTCTTGATTTGGGACCCCAGGACATGAGTCACAGGGGACTCCGACACACAAGGGACGAGTATCTAAGTCTCCTTAGAGGTCGGATGTGGGTAGCTCAGGACAGGCAGATGACAGGTGACAGGATACAGGTGTTTTTGATAGGTACCAAATGGTGGTGATGCACCTTATTTTGAGTATGATATGTAGGTGATTATGTGGTGATTATATTTTGGATATGGACATTGTATTATTTTGATGATGATATGTGATGGTCCCCATTGATGTTATGCCACATTTTGGTGATGGATGGTATGCATATGGTGTTTTATGTGATGTTCCTATGATAGTGGATGTATGTTATGCATATGTATATGACGTTTTTGTGTTGATGTGGATGTTTTACTTATGCATGTGTGATTATGTTAATGATTTATGAATGGTAATGTAATTAATGATGTGAGTAATATGGGTCTTATATGGAGTAATGCAGTATGGATAGGTTAACTTAATGAAAATGAATGGATATAAATGGATAAATGAATGGATGTAAATGGATAAATGAACCTAATGCAAATCGATAAATGGATGTAAATGGATTAAATGAACCTAAGGGATTGATGTGAATGCAAACGGATAAATGAATGGATGTTTAATGTAAATGGATGTTAATGGATAAATGAACTTAATGAATTGATGTGAATGCAAATGGATAAATGAATGGATGAACCTAATGAATTGATGTGAATGCAAATGGATAAATGAATGGATGAACCTAATGAATTGATGTGAATGCAAATGGATAAGTGAATGGATGTTAATGGATAAATGAACTTAATGAATTGATGTGGACATAAGTATCAATGGGTAGATGATATGTGTAGGATGTGGGGGTTGTAGTACCTATCAAAGACCGTAAGAATCCTGAGAAGAAAAGTTAGTAAGAGTGAATGAGATTTTGCACAACTAAAACCATGAGTCATAGATGTAGGAGCAAGATAGGATGAAGAGGGAATATGCAACATGAGATGAAATACAATGAGATGAAATGCAACATAAATGCAATTTTGCCATCCTTTCAGAGCACTGATTTTTTACTATAGCATAAGACATCCGGCATCAGGGTATGTAGACCAAGACAGATTGATGTCTAATGCATAAAACAAACACGACAAACAAAAAGACTATCCCAATACCCCAAAGTCGCGATGACTTCGGTCGGGCTAGGTATTGGAATAACCACAAGCACAAAGGGATGCCCCCAAATAACACAGGATCTGAGAGGAATCCTGGTGGGTACTATGTGGAGTATCCCGGTAGACAGAAACAATGAAACAGTCAAGAGATGTCCCTATGTTAACTAGGCAAAACACACCTTAATATGAAGGATTATGGCGATCTTGACTAGTGATTATAGGAAGCTCAAATGATAAACAAAATCCAAAAGTACTAAAAGATCGTAATCAATTACAAGTGTCCTTTGCCATAAGATCCCAAGGATGGATGGGGTTGATGTGGTCTGTTAGGAAGGATGCATCTTGTTAAGACCGATGATGGATACTAAGCTAAAGTGACCTAGATGACATAGGATAATTGCTATTGGGCAGATTTCTTGATACGAGAAGATCTTGTTTGTGAAGAATTAGCGAGGATAGGGACATACCTGACAACAAGATGATGAGGACAAGACACAACCTAAAGACCTAGGGTCTCAGGGGTTGATCAAAGATTAGCCTTGCCTACATGAAAGCGCAGAGCCCTTGTAGTTCAGGAAAAGACCACGATGAAAGAGCGGAAAGTGGACTGATGGAAACCGATGGACGACCAAGACAAACACAAGCCCCGGGGGCAGATCAAAAGATCAACCTTGCTAACGTCCAAGCATAGGGGAAACATAGTTAAAACATGACAAAAGACTGAGGATGGACAAGATCAAAAAGTGGACCACGAGGACAAATGATGAAGGACAAAATGCCTCAGGGGCTGATCAAAGATTAGCCTTGCCTACGTGCAAGCACAGAGGCATCGTAGTTCGAGAGGGGATGAGGGATAAAGCAGAAAGAGGGTGATGATGAAAAAAGATGGCGGACAATGATCAAATGAGTGGACCACAAAAGAAGACAATGAGAAGCCCCAGGGGTGGATCAAATGATCAGCCTTGCCTACGTGCAAGTGTAGGGCAACGTAGTTCAGAAGGAGACACGATGAGACCAAGATGGAGATAGACAAGAAGAAATGACACAAGCTCAAATTAAGATAATAAGCTCAAGGTGTTGGATAGCATATGACGGTCGTCCAATGCTCAACCAGACGTATACCAAGCGACGAGGTGATGTGAGCGGATGGAAGAATACGGGGATGGAGGAATCGGCAGATAAGTCATAAAGTAACCAGGACGCAAGGTAGATAATGGTTAGACCCTATATGAGAGGCACATGTTGCCAGGTTTTCACCAATCGTACGTATCCAAGGCACCACGCGGAGGTGGTTTTCACCATAGGATGAATTATTTCTCTTTACTATTTTTTGATTTTTTGATTTTTTTGTATTTTTACGAGGAAGGATACCCCAGCTGATCTAAGTATAGAACTTCTTCATATGCATGATGTTGATGGGCTCCTCCAACGGTTCCCCTTTAGGGGTGGAGAGTCTATAGGTGCTAGAACCATATTTTGTGGTGATGACATAAGGGCCCAACCAGTTTGCTTCAAACTTACCCTTTTTCTCTTGATCTTGTTGATTCCGGTGATTTTCTTTAAGGACCAAGTCACCAATATCGAATTGGTGAGGGCGGACTTTCTTATTATAGCTTATTTTGAGCCGGTGCTAATAGGCTTGCAGGTGCTTATAAGCCTTGACCCATTTTTCATCCAGGAGTTCCAATTGTGCCAAGTGTGCCACTCGGGTGTCTTTGTCAGTGATGAGATTCTTGAGGGAGATTTGGAGTGAAGGGATTTCAACTTCAATTGGCAAGATTGCGTCAGTGCCATAGACAAGAGAGTATGGAGTAGCACCGATAGGGGTGCGGATGGATGTACGGTAGGCCCAAAGAGTAGGAGATATGGAGGTGCCAATCCTGACCAGTACTATTGACCATCTTCTTGATGATTTTGATCAATGTTTTGTTTGTCACCTCTGCTTGCCCATTACCTTGGGGGTAATAGGGGGTAGACGAACGATGCTGGATGTGATATGCTTCACAGAGGGATTTCATGCACCTATTTTTAAATGGCTTGTCATTATCGGTGATGATGGTGGAGGGGATACCATACCTGCAAAGGATATGGTAGAGGATGAATTTGGAGATCTGGACACCAGTGATTTGAGTGAGTGGTATGGCTTCCACCCACTTGGTGAAGTATTCTATAGCAGTGATGATGAAGGTGTGACCATCAGATGATGGAGGGTAGATCTTGCCAATCAAGTCGAAACCCCATTGTGAAAATGGCCAAGGTGTCATGATGGGTTGGAGCTCCTATGCTGGAGCGTGGATCAGATCTGCATGTTGTTGACATGGGAGGCACTTTTTGGCATATTCACAGGCATCCTGTTCCATTGTAGGCTAGTAATATCCTGCTCTGAGAATCCATTTGGCTAGGGCCATACCATTAGAATGGGCCCCACAAATACCGCTATGCACTTCGATTAATGTTGTGCGGGCTTCGGTTTCATCTAGACAACAAAGGAGAGTTCCATCATACCCACGTCGATAAATCGTATCACCAATGATGGTGTAACGGGCAGCGCGTTGAATGAATGATTTGCATTGGTTTTGTGTGAGATCAGGCGGGAGGGTGTTATCATGAATATACATGTAAATATCTTGATACCAGGGGGATTCAAGACCTACAATAGCACACACCATGTCACCCTCAGGGATATCGTATGCGGGGATTAGAAGTTGCTCAACTAGGAACTAGCAATTGGTGCAATCTTTAGGGATGTCGAGGAGAGAACCAATGGTAGCCATAGCATCTGCTGCCTTATTCTGGAGTCTCGGGATCTATTCAAATTGGATGGAGGTGAATTATTGCTTGAATTTGTCCACCATACGTTTGTAAGGAAACAACTTTTCATCTTTGGTTAGAAATTCATCGTTAACCTATTTTATGACCAACTAAGAATCACCAAAAACCTGTAGATGAGTGATGTGCCATTGGACTGCAATTCTGAGGCCTGTGAGAAGGGCCTCATATTCAGAGATGTTATTGGTGCAGGGAAAAGCTAGTCTGAATGATTTCGGTATGTAGTCACCTTGGGGGGTGATAAGCAATATTCCTACCCCCGATCCATTATGAGTGTGTGATCCATCAGAGTACAGTGTCCAAGTGGTGGCTTCTGAGACTGCAAATACTCCTTCGTCTGGAAACTTAGTTTCTATGGGATAAGCGTCCACCAACGGGGCATCTACCAACTGATCAGCTATTACTTGTCCTTTAATGGCCTTTCTATCTACATATTCTATATCAAATTCACTAAGGAGCATGATCCATTTAGCCATTCGCCGCGTCAGGGCTGTCTTGGATAGCAAGTACTTGAGGGGATCCACCTTGGATATCAATTTTATGGGATGGATGAGCATGTAATGACGTAATTTTTGGGTGTTGAAGACCACTGCAAGACATGCTTTCTCCATGGATGAGTAATTCAATTCATAACCGACCAGTGTTCGGCTAATGTAGTATATTGCTCGCTCTTTAGATGATTCGTCATGTTGTGCCAGCAATGCCCCTAATGCAACTGTCATGGTAGAGATATATAGCAAGAGGGGTTTTCCAGGGATTGGTGGCATCAAAATTGGTGGGTGACCTAGGTACTCTTTGATCATGTCGAAACCCAACTGACACTGTGGACTCCATTTGAAGGTGATACTCTTCTTCAGAAGGTGATTGAATGATTGACATTTATCCGCCAACTGGGCTATGAACCGCCAGATGGATTGCAGTTTTCCTTGGAGGCTTCTTAATTGTTTTAGGTTTTTTGGTGGAGGCATATCCATGATGGCTTTCACCTTAGCCAGGTCAACCTCGATGCCTCTTCGGGACACTATGAAGCCCAAGAGTTTCCCTGATGTGACACCGAACACACTTTTTTGGATTCAGTCAAAGCTTGTACTATTCCAAGCGCTCAAAGATCCATTTCAAAATGGCAGGGTGTTCTTTTCTAGTTCCATATTTTTCCAATAGGTCATCAACATAATCTTCCATGATGATGTGGATGAGGTCATGGAATATAACTGTCATCACCTGTTGATATGTTGCCCTTGTGTTTTTGAGACCAAAGGGCATGACATTGTAATAGAAAGTACCCCAAGGTGTTGTACAAGCAGTTTTATGTTGATCTTCGGGGGCAATCTGGATCTAATTGTAGCCAGAGAAGCCATCCATGAGGGATAGCATCTCATGCCCTGTAGTAATGTCGACTAACATATCAATGTTAGGCAAGGGGAAGTCGTCTTTTGGGCAAGCTTTATTAAGATCTCAGAAATATGTAGAAATCCTGATGTCTCCATTAGGTTTAGCAACAGGTACTATATTGGAGATCCAATCAAATTAATCAATGGGTCTGATAAAACCAGCATCCAATAACTTTTCTAGTTCTTTCTTAACCAATAATGCCACCTGCGAGTGCATCTTGCGAAGCTTCTGCTTGACCGGTTTGGCCTCCGGACTGACATCCAAATGGTGGACAACAAGATTAGGATCTAGGCCAGGCATATCAGAATAAGCCCATGCAAAGTTGATAACCCCTTCTTGGAGAATTTGGACAATGGTGAGATATTCTTCTTTTGATAAAGATTTAGCTACGTAGGTGATCCTTGGAGTTTCTGTTGTCCCCAAATTTACCTCTTGTGTCTCTTCGATGAGAATAGAATATTTCTTAGATATGTGTGTTCCCACAAGGGGAAGATGAACGTCCCCATCTTCCAGTGTTGTATTATGATTTTCACTATCAGATTCATCCTTTATTTTTACTTTTTCCCAGTCAAAGAGCGCCTCGGGGAGGTTTTCGCTCGATGACCTATTTTTCTTTTGTTTCTTTTTATGTTTGCGGTTAGGGCATTCATCTTCCCCCAATCCCATGAGATGTACATACGTATCTTCTGAGGGGAATGTGCCAATGGGTGTGCTACCTTGTAGGTCATAGTCAATAAGTTCGGGGTGTTTAAGGGATAAGGTGATGGTGCAAACAGACAAGCATTCAAACATGGTGGGGAGGTCAATGTGATCCAAATCATCATACATGTGTATGATGGACTCTTCCTCCGATATGTCTTCGAGGGAACCATTGTCAATACTAACGTTGTTAGAAGTGTTAGCGGATGTTGTAGGACCCTTCTATTTAGTATCATAACCCAATCCCAAATTTCTTGGTCGGATGGTAGTTGCTTCAATGGGTAGACGTTGTCCCTGTTCTTCTGTACCAAGGCCTCCGCCTTGGTAATGATATTTTTCAACAAACTTGGATGCCCATGGATAAGCCTCTTGAAAGTATTCCATAAGGGGGTGTGGTGGCTCAGGTTCCTCTCTGTAAACCCATTGACTAATATCTTCGTCCATTTGATCTTGAAGGGATCCCCGATTATTGAATGTGGTTGAACCCATCTTCTTAGAGCTGAGTGTGTAGTTCTTTTCCACTTTTGGTACTGATGGAGTGGGTTGCCCATATGTACAGGGTGAGGGTGGCATGGTTGCCACATTCAGTTTGGTATGCATTTCATATTCGCCTCATCCTTTGTTTATGATCTGGACCTTGGTGACGACGGAAGTAGGTGTGGATGATGGTGGGGATGAAGTGTTTAGTGTATTGGTGGATGGGTTAGAATCAGATGTTGGGGATGCCCCCATTTTGACTCCGAGGTAGTAATGTGAATGTGGGAAGCAGGCTTCCAAGGCATGACAATATTCAAAAGGTTGGGGATCAACTTGTATGGTAACTTCCACACCTTGAAATGGGAATTTTAAGCATTGATGATAGGTGGATGGGACTGCTTGCATAGAATGAATCCATGGAAGACCGAGAAGGATGTTGTATGGAAGCTCAAGATCCAGAACATGACAGATAGTGTATTGTACAATAGGGCCTACTTGAATAGGGAGGCAAATAATTCCTTTAGAATCCCGCTTCGCGTTATCATATGCCTTGATGGTGATAACCTGATTTTTTAAATCAGCCTGGGTGTATCCAACATGTTGTATGAATTTTAATGTGTAAAGATATAGGGCTGAACCATTATCTATTAGTACCCTTTTTACTTTTTGAAAATTTATGCCAACCTCGAGATGGAGGGGGCGGTTATGGCTTGAATCAAGGCACGACATGTCTTTGTGGCTAAAGGCTAACTGATAGGTTGATGAGAGATTGCCTACCAGTGCTTGGAATTGGGTAGGATCCATATCATCGGGCACTTGAGTGCTTTGCAAAGCCTTATTCAAGATGTCTTGATGCATGGGAGATGACTTAAGCAAATCTAAGATGGATATTTGGGCCGCAGTCTTGCCTAGATGGTCTAGGATGTTATATTGTGGATTGATGGATGACCGTTGGGTAGATGGAGGAGTTGCGGGAACTGTGATGCGGATTCGTCGAGTTGTAACAACACATTGTGGATCTTTTCCTTTGACATGTATCATGGATAGACGTGGTTCTACTTGTTCTATATATGAGACCACACTTTTGTAATCGTATGGCACATTTTTATAGCTGATGTTATTGGTGCTGTTACCCTGCTTGTTGTTGTTGCTAGTTCTAGGATTAGAGTTGGAAGTACTAGGACCCTGATTGTGGTTCGGAAAAGCATTCTAATAGATCTGAAGTTGAGCATTGGATGAAGGTGTTGTGTTAGCATCAACATGTATTTCACCTCGATCGATGAGACCTTGAATGTAGGTTTTTAAGCCTTGGCATTTATCTTAGGTATGTCCCTTAATCTTGTGAAACTCACAATATTCATGGTCTCTGAACCAAGCAGGCTTGGGTTTAGATGTATCAAGAGGTTTTGTGATAGGATACGTGATGGGATAATTAGCTTGAAGAAGCTTGTTAAACACCACACTAAGGGGTTCTCCCAACTAAGTGAACTGCCGTTTGTTTCCCCCTTGGGGGACGGATATGGCGTTCTGGACTGACGGTTGTTGCTAGGGTGGATATCTTTGTGTGGTGGTGGCTACTTGGACATGTTTGGTGTCAGTGATACCATCATTGACATCATTTTTATTTCTATTCCAATAGTGAGGTTTATCTCCAAAGGAATTTTCTCTATCAGAATTAAAATGTTTGACTTGCCCTTTTGCAACAAGGGCTCGTTCCAAAATGGGGCCTTTCTCCACAAGTGACGCAAAGGTGGTGATGCAATGGAGTTGGAAATTATGAGCCATATCTGGATGGGAATTTTTGATAAATAGTGTGAACATGTCTTTTTCTAATGGTGGGGATTTCATCCTACTGGCTAAGGCACGCCATCGCTGCAAGTAGTTTGTGAAGGTTTCTCCCTCACGTTGTTTTTCTTTCAAGAGATCAAGTGTATCAATATCCTTCTCTAAATTAAAAGAGAAGTGGGAGACAAACTGTTCGGATAATTGTGCAAAGGTTTTGATAGACCCCTTTTCAAGGCCCATAAACCAGCTAAGGGTGACTCCTTGTAGACTTTTAGGGAAAAGTCAGATAAGATAATTGTCATTATGCATGACCTCTTGGAAAAGGGCATAAAATTCTTGAAGGTGGGCCCTAGGGTCTCTGGTTCCTTTGTATTTATCGAATTTTGGTATCTCAAAATGTTTGGGAAAAGGAATCAAGGAGATGGAAGGATCAAAAGGATAAGGACATATGTCCTCAAACTTGAATGTTTGTTTTCCTGCTCCAGCTTGTAGGTCTTTTAATGTTGCCTTCACCTCTTCCAAGTCCTTATTGATGGGAGTTGTAGGAGGCAAAGTGGATTGATTATAGGGATAGTGTTGTGGATATGATGATGATGGCCCTATCATCGTTGAATCATAGACGGTTTGAGCCGGATAGAGGTGTGTTTGCTGATCATAAGTGGAGTGATAGTGGGATGACTGATTGTGATGAGTGGGAGCCATTTGTTGTTGATAATAGGGAGTGAGGGACGGGTCCTGTTGTTGTGTGGAGTTTTGGTGATATGTGGAGGTAGGACCTCTTTGTTGATGTGATGAATGTTGTTGGTAATAGGAATTGTAAGGTACCCCCTGCTGATGAGTTGGTTGTTGTTGAAAGTTGGGTGAATATGATTGGTATTGTTGTGCAATGATAAGTTGTTGTGTGGCATATGGGTATGGATTTGATGTTTGTTGGTGGAGATGATGTTGAGGCTGTGAAAGATTGGTGTGAAGTGGCGGTTGAGTATGTGTTTGGTTTTGCGTATTTTGATGAGGGTTTGTATGGGATGGAATAGTGTATGTGCTAGTGGGATGATAGAGGTATTTGGTAAGCGGGTTATGGTGTATTTGCATAGGGATGTGCACATGTTGTTGTGGAGGTTGTTGATGAGGTGGATGAGATAAGAATTGTTGTTGTTGAGGCGGGTGAGATGGGATGTGTTGTTGTTGTTGAGATGTATGTTGCACCACTTGATGTGATGGTTGTGTGAGAACGAAAGAGTGATGTAAGTGTTGAGATGAAGCTATAACAGTAGGAACATGTTGTGGTGGTGCCGGTAGTGTGGTGGATTGGTGTGGATTATTTGGAGGTTGTTGGAATTGAGGAGGTAGCACATTGGTAAGTGGAGGTGTGCCCCCAATATTAGAATATGGGGGAGGAAGCAGTGGAGCAGATGGGATGTATGGTGGCATGCCATAGGCATGGGGATCATTAGGATCAGATGGTGGAATAGTAGATGTTGTGGTTGGAAGATGAGGATATTCTTGGACTTGATGGATGACAACATTTCCAAGTTCAGGGTGGTACCAATTTTCAGTGGGGGAACCTTCGGGAATGTAGGAATTTTTTGGCACATTTTGTGAGGTTTGTGGGTCGACAAATGTGGGAAGGCCATATTGCGATGTATCAAAACCAGATGGTGGCTTAACTCCCTTCATAAGCAAGGTGGCAAGGATTTTATCCCCACATTCATTTAGGAGACGATCTGTCATTTGGACATTGGCAGGATTACTGAGATATTCGTCAACAGTGACTTCGGGTTGATTGACCATGTTTTCGTCACTAGGTGGTGTGATGTTCTAAATGTAGGTGTTTGATTGAGATGAGACGCCGTTATGAGGATCGTGTGGAATGTTATTAGGATCTTGAGGGACATTTGGTTAGGAGCCTTGAGTTTGTTGGTCTGCCATTTGCTTTATTGTTTGTGAACGGGTTTGAATGGGCATGAACGTGTAAGACACCTTAGCGATTTAAGATGCAACTTCCAAGGATGATCAAGGTGATGATGTGGATGGATTGATTTAGATTGGGTAAGGGATTAATTGATGATGTCCCAATTTGATGATTTGGATGATGATTGGATTTGATGAGATCAAATGGTGATTTGGATGATGATTGGATTTGATTGGATCAATTGATGATGTATCAATTGGATGATTGGGATTGGGATTGATTTGATTGGATCAATTGATGATGTATCAATTAATTTGATGATTTGGATTGGGATTGATTTGACTGGATCAATTGATGATGTGGATTGTGATTGGATTTGATTGGATCAAGTGATGATGTATCACTTGATGATTGGATGATGATTGGATCAAGTGATGATGTATCACTTGATGATTGGATGATGATTGGATCAAATGATGATTTGGATTGATGATTGGATGATGGAAGGGATCCTAGAACCTGATTTGGAGACCACCCTAGGTGACTTGTAACGTGGATTAATCAGATTACATCAATTATTATGACGCCTAATCCACCTTGAGATGGAAGGGGATTGATTTGGGCCAATGATGTTGACTTACAACACAAGTATTCCTCAAGATAGAAGTGGATTAATTAGGTTGAAGACAAGGATTGATTATGTAGGATGATGATCAAACTCAACGCCTTGGTCAATTTGGGAGATAACTCTTAAAATAAGGTTTTAAGGAATTTTGTGATGAGGGATGATGATGAAGGCAAATGGAAGATGTGTTGTTGGAAATGTTTTAGGTAAGATGAGTATCCCAAATGGTGGAATGATCAATGTGAATGTGAGTGTTTTTAGAAAGGTTAAATGGAGGTTTGAAATGGTTAAATTGATGTTTGGATTGGTCAAATGAGTGTTTAGGATGATCAAATGGTCAAATGGAGGCTTTGGGGATTCGAACGGAGGTTTAAAAGGGTCAAATGGATGAAATTGTCTATTCAGGGGGCGTATTCGCACTTCTACAGAAAAGGTTGAAACAATGGGGCATATTCGCACTTCTGCAGAAAACGCTGAAACAGTGGGGCGTATTCACACTTTTGCATAAAAAAGGCTGAAACAGTGGGGCCTATTCGCACTTCTATAGAAAAAAGGCTGAAATAGTGGGGCGTATTCGCACTTTTGTAGAAAAAAGGCTGAAACAGTGGGGTGTATTCGTACTTCTGCAGTAGAAAATGTAACTTGGTTCAGATAAGGGATTTTGGCAAGGATTCAAAATGATTCAATGACGGTTTGACTTGTCAAAAATTTACTTGTTCTTCATAGAAAAACACTTTGAACAAGCACAATCCTATGATTAGTGTTTAAAGGGGTATGGCCAGCAAAGGTCTTACTCTAGGATGAACAAGGTTTCTAAGGAGTCTTCGATATACGATTGATACGTGGGGCACAAACCGTGAACACCAGTCCATCACAAGCATGAGTCGAGAGCCCCAGCGAGATACTGAAAGGCTCGAACCAACTCTTCACGTCTATCTAGGTATCACCCTAGCTTCAATGCTTCACCAATTACTATGCAACCAGATTGAGGTACAACTTTGGCTCTCCCCCCTTTATATACCCTACTAGTACGCGTGGTTGGGATTGTCCCTTGGGGTGATGAAATCCCCAAGCAGGTCCCTCTAAGAAGAAAACACTAACTGTTTCCAACTACCCCCTTCGGATCAGCACAAAAGTGCAAAGGGAGGAGATGAAAGTGAGTTAATGTCCCCTTAGGGTGATACAACTAAAACAAGCACAACAAGCAGCCAATTTACTTTCCCCTAATTATGCTAAATAAATAGGTAAAACATTAAGAAAAGATTTTCAAAGAATAAAATAAAGGCCCTTCTCGACTGTGCTGTTAAGGGCAGATTCACCCTTCTACAAAAAAATGTTAGAAATAGTCAAAGGGAAGATTCGTCCCTCTGCAGAAAAAAATTAGAAACAATCAAAGGGAAGATTCGCCCCTCTGCAGAAAAACGTTAGAAACAGTCAAAGGGCAGATTCACCCCTCTGCAGAAAAATGTTAGAAATAGTCAAAAGGGCGGATTCGCCCCTCTGCAGAAAAACATTAAAAATAGTCAAAAAGGCGGATTCACCCCTCTGCAGAAAAATGTTAGAAATAGTCAAAAGGCAGATTCACCCCTTTGCAAAAAAATGTTAGAAACAGTCAAAAGGGCGGATTCGCCCCTCTGCAGAAAACCGTTAGAAACAGTTAAAAGGCGGATTCGCCCCTCTGCAAAAAAATGTTAGAAATAGTCAAAGGGAAGATTTTCCCCTCTATAGAAAAACATTAGAAATAGAGGGCAAGTTCGCCCCTCTGTAGCGTCCGGGAGGACAAGTTCGCCCCTCTACGACCTGAATCTGTAAACAAGCTAACAACAGAAAACGTGAAAGAAAGAGACCCCTTTGTGGGTCCCACTGAGTGTGCCAGAAATGTGAACCTAATAAAATGCTACTCCTGAGTGTGAGATGCTAGAGATAAAAACTAATAGTGCAATGTGAAGAGAAGTAACAAGATAATAGGGCACCTCAATAAGATTAGCCTAAGAAAAATATGAAAGCAAGATAAACAAATGAAATGCTTGTTATACCTTCATATTGTTGCTCCCTTGGTTGGCCCTTGATTTTGAAGTCTTGTGTGCTCCTTGGATGGAAATGAAGTTGAATGAATGAAGATGAATTGATGCAACATGGATTGATGGTATAAGTGCTAAAGTGGATGAGAGCTTGAATGACAATTTTGCAAGAGTTTATTTGCAAAAGACTTGATCCCCCAAAATGAAGGAAATGAGGGGGTATTTATAGGCTAATTGGAATTCTCTAGAGAATTCAATGGTTGGGATTGATCCAACAAAGATCAAGATGAAGGGCTATGGTGAGTTGAGGACTCACAGGCCCTCACATCTTGACATGTGGAAGGTGATATGTCTTAGGGTGGAGTGATGTGGAAATGAGGTGGAAGAGAAGGACAAGAGGTGGAAGGGAAGTACATGAGGTGGATGAAAGACAAGTACCTTTGAGGTACCTTGGGGGATGAGAAGATTTCCTCAAAAAGGAACTTCTTGTCCCCAAATGAGGATGAAAGAGACTTTTGAGGAATTTTAGAATTCCTCAAAAATTTCCATGGGAAAAGGGGAACTGTGTGGGAGAAATAAATGTAAATTATAAATTTACATTCAATGGAGGGTTCATTGGATAAAAGGAGGTTCCTAAGAAGCTGAATATTTGTCACATGTGGGTGATGTGACAAGTCCAAGGTTCTAGAAGCCCTTGGCACATGTGAAGTGACAATTCAAGGCTTCTAGAATCCTGCATGGGGATGAGGAAGACCTTGGAAAGACAAAAGTGAATTAAAAATTCACATGGGGAAGAGAGGATTCTTGGGCAAATAAATGTGAATTAAAAATTTACATGGGGAATGGAGTCCAGGCTAAAAATGGTAAGTGGGAAGGTTGAACAAAAAAGGTAAGCCAAAAGTGGCTAATAATTTTGATTAAGGTTGTTCAAACACCTGATTAAGATAATTAATGAGGGATTAGAGGCAAGTGGGAGATTATGGAGGATGTGACACTTAATCAAAATTAAGTGGTGCACATCCTAATCACAGATTAATTAATTTAATCTAGATTAGAAGAGGTTTATGGAGAATGTGACAAGGAGAGAGAAGAAGGAGAATTAAAAATTGATTTTAATCCAAATGGGTTAAAAGACTAAATTAAATAATTTTTCATATTTATTTAATTTAGAGAAGAATAGGGTGTAAGGTAAAGTATTTACATACTTTAGGAACCTTGGCAAAAAATGAAATAATGATTAAATAAATTATTTAATCACTATTAATGAAATAGATGAATATAATAGATGATTTTGATCATATGGAAGTGATCAAATTTGGATGTCTACAATAACAACTTGCTCATAAAAGAGATTTGGAATGCTTTTACAATAGCCTTCTATATGAGGTTTGTTGGGATCCTCATTTTTTTATGTAATTATATAAAATTTCTCTCTCTATCTTACTAATTGTTTATCCTTTATACTCTAGACCTCTCCCTCATTATCTCCATCCCTTTATCTAACTCTCTCCTTTGAGCTCAAGAATTCTCTCTCTCTCTCTCTCTCTCTCTCTCTCTCTCTCTCTCTACTTTCCTCTTTCTCTCTCTCTCTTTCTCTCTCTCTCCCTCACTACTTCCCTCTATCTCTCTCTCTCTCTTCCCTCTATTCTTCTCTCTAACTCACTTATGTTTATCTCTCTCCCTTCCTCCCACCCATCTTACCTCTCTACTTCTCTCTATCTTACCTATCCCTACCTACCTCTCTTTCTCTCCCTCCCTACCTCCCTCTCAATCTCTCCACCTTCCTCCTTTCTTCTCAACTTCTCTTTATATCACCTCTCTCACTCCTTGTCCCTCCCTCACTCTCCACCTTCTCTCTCTCTCCTTCTCTATCTACTTTTCTTTATGTCTCTCTTCATCTCTACCTCCCTCTATTTCTCAATCTCCCCACCCCTCTCTCTCTCTCTCTCTCTATATATATATATATATAGCACATCTCTCTCTTCCTTCTCTCACCCACCTTTCCTCTCTACTCAATATTTCACATATCCCTCTCTCTCTCTCTCTCTCAATTATTCCTCTCTACCTCTCCCTCCCTCTCTCTCTTACTCTCTTTGGCTCTCTCCTCTAATTCACTTTATCCCACCACTCTCTTCAAACAAACCTCTATCTCACCCATCGCTCTCTACCTTCCTCCCTCACTCCATTTTCCCTCCTCTCTCACTTTCTCATTCCCTCTCTACTTCTTTGTATCTCTCTCTCCCTCCCTCCCCCTCCCTCTCTCGCATATCTCTCTTCATCCTTCCCCCTCTACTTATCTCTATATCACCAACCCTCTGTCTCTCTCCCCTTCCATCTCTAATTTTATCTATCTCAACTCTCTCTCACTCTCTCATTCCCTCTCCATTTCTATCTCACATTTCTCTCCCTCCCTCCTTCCCCCCTCTCTCTTTATCTCTCCTTCCCTGTCTACTTTTATTTATCTCACCTCTCTCTCTCTCTCTCCCTCCCTAATTCTACCTCCCTCCTTCCCTCTCTATTTTTCTTTATCTCTACCTCTGTCCTTTCCTCTCTACTCTTTATCTCACCTCTCTCTCACTCCATCCTCTCCCTCTCTTTGTCTCTATCTCCCTACCTCCCTCTCTCCTTACCTATCTACTCTCTATCTCCCATCTCCATCTCTACCTTTCTCTTCCTTCCATACCTCACCATATCTCTCTTTCTCACTATGTCTCTCTTTATTTACCTCTTCCTCCCTAAATAGAGAGCTTCAGGTGGAGGGATGAAGAGTGGAGATAGAGAGAAGTAGAGATGGAGAGAGACAAAGAGGTAGGTAGAGAGAGGGGAGGAGGGAGGGAGAGAGATAAGAAATGAGAGAGTGGTGAGATAAAGAGTAGAGAAGGAAAGAACAAGTAAGAGAGAGAGGAATGAGGGAGAAAGCGATTGGTAGAGAGGGATAGGTGAGATAAAGAGAAGTAGAGAAAAAGAGAAAGAGGGAGGGGGGAAGGAGGGAGGGTGGGAGAAGGAGAGGTGAAGAGAGATATAGGTGAGATGGAGAGAATAAAAGAGATAGACATAGAGAGGTAGAGGGAGGGAGAAGAGAGATAGAGAGAAGTAGAGGAGGGTGGGAGGGAGAGGTAGGGAGGGAGACAAATGTTAGATAAAGAGGTGTAGAGAGATTATGTAGGTAGAGAGAGTGGTAGGGAATGATGGAGGGAGAGGTAGGTATAGAGAGGGAGAAGGGAGATAGAGATAAGTAGAGAGGGAAGGAGAGTTAGAGAGAGGGAGGAATAGATAGGTAGAGGGAAAGGAGAGATAGGAAGAGGGGGAGGAAGGTAGAGATAGAGAGGGAGTGATGGAGAGAGAGGTAGGTAGAGAGGGGGAGAGGCGAGCTAGAGAGAAGTAGAGAGGGAAGGAGAAATTTAGGGAGTGGTAAGGAGGAAGGGAGAGAGAGGTAGGGAGAGGAGAAAGGGTGGGAGGGAGAGAGACATGGAGAGATAGAGTGATGAGATAGAGAGAAGTAAAGATGGAAGGAGAGAATGAGAGAGAGGAGGGAGGGAGTGAGAGGTGGAGAGGGATAGGTGAGATATAGATTAGAGAGAGAGGGAAGGAGGGAGGGTACGAGAGGTAAAGAAGGATAAGTGACACAAAGAGAAGTAGAGAGAGGAGGAGAGAATGGTGAGATAGAGAGAAGTAAAGAGGGAAGGAGAGAGAGAGAGGAAGGGGGAGGGAGAGAGAGAAAGAGGGAGGGAAGAGATAGGTAGAGGGAGGGAGAGGAGAGATGGAGAAAATTAGAAAGGGAATAAGGGGGGAAAGGAGGGAGAGGTAGGGAGGGAGACATATGTGAGATAGAGAGGTGTAGAGAGAGAGGGAGTGATGGAGGGATGGGTAGGTGGAGAGAGGGAGATGGGATATAAAGATAAGTAGATAGGGAAGGAGAGAGAGAGAGAGAGAGGGAGAGAGAGGAGAGATGGGAGGAGGGTGGGAGAGAGAGATGAGAGATAGGGAATGGAGATGGAATGAGGGAGAGAGGGAGAGAGAGGTGAGATAGAGAGGTATATAGAGAGAGAATGGTCAAGAGTGATGGAGGGAGAGACAGGTAGAGAGAGGGAGAGGGGAGATAGAGAGAAGTAGAGGGAGGGGAGAGAGAGGGAGAGGTATCATGTAGATATAGAGAGAAGTGAGAGATGGGTGAGATAGAGAGCAAGAGAGGTAGAGAGAGAGTGGTAGGGAGTAATGGAGTGAGAGGTAGGTAGAGAGAGAGGGAGAGGAGATAGAGAGAAGTAGAGGGGGAAGGAGAGATAGAGGGAAAGGTAGGGAGGGAGAGAGAAGTGAGATTGAGAGAAAGGGAGAGAGAAATAATTAGAGAGGCAAGGAGGGAGGGAGTGAGAGGTAGGAAGAGAGAGGTGAGAGAAGTAGAGAGGGAAGGGGAGAGTGAGAGAGAGGATAAAGAGATTGATCTTAAGATCAATTGAGAAAGGTAGAGAAATTGATGCAGATAGGGAGAGAGAGAAAGATGATTGGAGCCTACTTATTACTGATTTTTGACCCGTTGATTACTAAAATTTGACTAAATTTGAAAATTATAAGATCTTCCAAAAACTAGAATTTTCATTATAACTTTTAGAGATCTAAAACCATACTCAAACATCCTAAACCTACATACATGAAATATAACTTAAAGTATAAGAAAGTAAATTTACATATATAAATGTTGAACTTATACTTAAATGTTTATTTCATATATATAGTTTCATCAAAAAAGAAGGAGAAAGAGAAAGAGAAAGAGAAAGAAGTTTTTTCAAAGTAATGCATAACACAAGCACACTATAATGTGCTCATGTTATGTGTAATCACATGTTCACAAGTGTGTTATAATTCACTCGCATTATGTGTAATCACATAACACAAGTTTGTTATAGCATGTTCGTGTTATGTGCATTCACATAATGTGAGCATGTTATAACACACTGACATTACGTGCAATCACATAATGTGAACACATTATAACACACTCGCATATATGTGCATTCACATAACATCAGTGTATTTTTGTTTGCTTTGAAAATTTTCAAGCCTTTGGCTTTCATTTACCATGGGCTTCCAAACCAAAGGCTTAGAGTGACCTTTCAACATAAAAAGACATGTTTTTTCAAATTTAAAAATGTTGCATCTTGATAAGATTGGTTGTCATTGATGTCAAAAGTGTGTTGAAGATTGTATAGGCTCTAGAGATGGTTCATGTACATAGATATTAGTTGGTGCAAGTTTTCATTGGAGTGTATGGAAGATTTGTAACTAGTTTGTTACTTATGTATGATACGGAGGTGGGTACACATTTTCTAATGTGTTTTCATCATGTATACATTGATATATTTCTATTTTGGTGTATCACACTCACCAACAAGTTGCAAAAGTTGTGTCCATGGTTTTCTAAGTGTATACTTTAAGGAAGTGACATAGTTTTTTGGTCTACATCCTTCCATAGAAAAAGGTTTAGAAGATAAGTAAATGAAGATTTGAATGTGTTATATCTAGATTTCAAGTCATAAATCCATTTGTAGTAAAAGTTACAAGGGAAAAAGTTCTAGTTTTTTCTCTAACAGTGCAAAGTGGTGATGGAGGCTTGTTGCAATGTTTTGCATTCCTTCAGTTATGATGCTTTGGCAATGTGGTTTTGTGTACATGTTCAGTGATGTCCAACACATGCTATATTGAATATTCATGTGGTTTGGTGCTCCACAAGTTTAGTTTTCAAGTGACAAACTATTGCAGTTGATTATGAATGCCTATTCTTCTATAGAACATAAGTTTGGGTACTTGCACTAGCAGAAGATTGTATAGATTAGTGTGGAAAATAAAAATTTCATACGATCTATGGATTGAGGTGAATTGAGGTCTTTCTTGTTTCTAGTATTGCATAAACAATTTCAAGTCATTTTGAGAAGTTTTGTTGTTGTTGAGGCTAACTAGTGTATGCTAATGATTTTTGCCACTAATTCAAAATTGAGTGGAGTCTAATAAGTGTTTGTAGATGTTGTATGAGTCATGTCAAGTCATTTGGGAGAGATGTAAATAATGCTTCATCATGATTGTATACTGCTAATGAAGATGTATGCTAGCATGTTACAAGTGTCATTATTTTTTGTTTATGGCTAACTTTAATATGTATTTTGTAAGCATACAGATGATATATATAGAAGATCAAAGATGTGAACATGATTAATTGAAGTGTGCAAAGATGTCTGAGTGCAAGAGTAGGGCATAACAAGATCCAATACATACCTAATGAGCATAATTAATGACTATCAATGGTTGAAGCCATAATATTAGTCATATTTCAGTTGTTCTTTCTTTCAATTAGGGAGTAGTAGCTTCCTTCAGTTTAAACCCCTAAAGAAAAGTTTAGAGAGTAGAAGATTCTTTGGGTTGTAACCCAAAATCAAATTGTAACCTATTATTTACTTGTGAGGTTCCAGATTAGGACACTAGATCCTAGTAGCATTTATCACTATGGTTTTTCCCCTATGGGGTTTTCTATGTAAATGTGGTATCATTTGTGTTCTTGTGTAGATGTTTATCTTCTTTCATGTTTTGATTAAGTAGGTGAATGCTAAATTGGTTAAAATCAACATCAACAATTATTAATTGGGATTAAATTTTAAAGCATATTGATTCACCCCCCTCTCAATATTTTGGTGTGTTCAACAATTGGTAGCAAAGAAAGGTTCCTTGATACAAGCATACTAAATAAGGTAGATCTTATCTTTGAGCACATGGAGAATAAAGTAGTGTCCAAGAATAAGTTATCTCAAGAAAAAGAGGTCATACTCCAAAAGGAGGATGATGAATTTGAATTTGAATTGAATAAAGAAGATTGTCTAGTGGATTATTGGAACACTTTAAATCGTATACCATCGATAATATTCCTTGAAAGGATAATCATCATGCAGATGCAATGGCAAGTGCCAATTCCATTGTCTCTCCTGATGATCCTTCTATGGATTTTATGTTTTTCATGCACACAATTCTAAAACCATCAATAGAGGACAAAGTGAAAGAAGCATTAGTAACAACTATTGAAGACCCTCCTAAATGGTACATGCATATATTTGAGTACTTAAAAGAAGGAATCTTTCTCGAACCAACCACTAAGCACACCAGAGCTCGTATTTGTAAAATGTCTACTTGATATGTCATCTTAACAATTTTTTTGTATAGATGATCCTTTGATGATCTTTTTCTTCGATGCCTTAAACAATCAAAAATCCATATAACCCTTAACAAGGCTCACACTAGTGCTTGTGGGGGAGATTTTGGAGGAAGACAATTGTTCAAAAATTAATTCGCATGGGATATTGTTGGAGACATATGGAGCAAGATTTCTTTGAGTATATTAATAAATTTCATAAATGTCAAGAACATAACAATTTGATCCATGCTCCTCTCTCCGAAATTTGTGCCCAAGTTCCTATTTGGCCATTTTTGGTTTGGGGTTTGGATCTCATTGTTAAGATATCTCCTATGTATTCTTTAGGACACGCGTTCATAATTACCACAAAAAATTATTTCACAAAATGGGTAGAAGCTATTCCTCTTCACTCGACAACAACTAATGCAATATGTTGTTTCATATTGGAACACATTATTGCTTGCTTTGGCCTTCCTTCCACATTGGTTTTAGAAAATAGAACTCCATTAAGAACAATGATGTGAAGAAGTTTTTGGAAACATTCCACATTCAACATCGCTTCTCAACACCATACTACCCTCAATCTAATGGCCAAGTCGGATCAACTATTAAAAATATCAAATAAATCTTGGGAAAATAGTAAGTAAACATAATAAGGATTGGCACACTCAGTTATCTTATGCGTTATGGAATTATCGCACTAGTATTTGAGCACCTATAGGAAACACACCTTATAACCTTATTTATGGTGCCAATGCAATCATACCTTTAGAGTTAGAAATCCCTTCACTAAGGATTTCTCTTAGAGGGTTTATTTATGACACTACGTATAAATAAAAATGATTACAACAACTTGAAATGCTTGATGAACAACATATCGACACTCTTGAGAATTTTCAAGCTTACTCCTGTAGTTACAATGATAATATCATTCCTCCTCATTTAACAAAGGTTATTTGGTGTTGTATGATAATCAACATAATGTTAATTCCACCTTCGGTGAAAAAAGGAAAATTTAGTCCAAATTGGTTAGCACCTTATGTAATTGATGAAAGCTATGGGTTTGGTGCATACACATTAACGAAAATAGATGGAACACCTCTAAAAGAACCTATCAACATTGTGCATCTATGTAGATATTACATGTAACATTTCATTTGAATAGTAGGTATTAAAGCATGTTGTTAGATTTAGTAGATATTTTTCTATTTTATCTCACATTGCTTCATTCTTGACAAATATATCTTAAGTGTGTGTCTTGAAATATGTAGAGTAATTTTTCATTATCTAGTATTATTACTTTATTATTGCATACTATTCAAATCTCATGTGCGTTGTGTTAAATTAGATCATTAAATGTATCTAATTTGTTAATTAGATCTTAAGTGCATTTTAATTTAACACATAACACTTAATCAAAATGTAGTATCTAATATAAACATTAGATGTTTAGTTAGATCACATTAAAACTTAGGTCATGGAGACATTCATTAAATACTCTTGCAAAAGATTATTTAATAGATCACATAGCCATCTAAAGTCAAAACAAAAAATTTAAATGCCTATATATATCATGAAATTTTTATATACATCCATCTCAAATACAATAATGCTAGTGGGGCCTATGGCTATTAGACTCCTCAGGGCCTGGTCACAATGCCCATTGTGAGATGGACAACCATGACATGCTCTTGTAGCTCATTTGCTCCCATAGGACCCGTGCCTCACCCTGTGCAATCCCCTCCCATACCATGGCCACTAGATGCTCCTGATCGATGCGATCTCTCTTGGCATGCAGTCTAGTGATCCCCTATAACCTAATGAGTTTCAATCAACCAGAACTCAAGAAACCCAGAGCTCCTTGTATGTAGTATATAGCAAAGAAATCTCACCTCTCACTCTATCCTCCCTTACAGTGAATAAATCAATGCACCTCGTAGCTTCCTCGTATGCACCCCTCAATCTCACAAAAGGCTCAAAAAGGTTAGCATGTCGCTCAGTTCTAGGTGGGGGCATATGCTTTGCCTACATGTTAGGATCTGGGGGAAAGGAAGGGGCCATCTCTATAGGTATTGTGACAATAGAAGTCTCACCACTCTCACATACACACTACAAGATGATAAAAACAATAACAAAATATTAGAGAAAGCCATGATATACATATATACATAAAATAAAAAATGTAATAGCATATAAAATTACCTTGATCCTAGGACCATCACTCGGGTTCTCACTAGGGGATAATGGGCCTCTCGTGTGCTTGAAGTGTGGAAGGTGCGGTAACATTGGCCTCCCCACACTCATGAATGTTGATGCCTCTAGTAACTACTAACTGTGATCGGGTTACTCGTGAATAAGGTACATACCTCTCCTTAGGGGCATTTGTGGCCTCATCCATATGTATAGGCATGAATTTTCACCCCTTACACAAATTCCCCTTTTACACTTCCTCACCTTAGAAAACCAAATCCAAAGGAGAAATTCAATATCAGTAGGCTGTCTTCATTCCACTTGGCATCTATTTATTATGTCGATAGAAGAATAACTATCGAGGATGCCTGCATTGCATGCATATGTCCATGTGGTGCACTTACGTCCCTAATGGATTCCTATGTCTAAAGTTGGTAGAGGCGTTACACTTCCTATTGGGAATGATTTATAACATCCCTCTTCGACCAATCAACCCAAAAATGCCTGATTCTTGCTCATTCTTCCTTCAAATTGGCCCATTCTCACTTCATTTCATCCTCTTGCACTCTCTAAGCATTCTAGCAATCGCTTCTTGCATTCTCAGCTTTCAAGCAACACTTTGTCACTCCATAGAAGCAACAAAAACACTCCATCAACTCCGTAGAGAAAGTGTGGAACAAGCCATTGCAGCAGGGGCTTGAGGTTTGCAACACTTCCCTTCATCGCAATTGAGGTTGTGGTGATTGTTCAAGTCCTCTTTTCTCCTCCATTAGCTAATGAGCTCTTGGTGGAGCTGGTAAGCATTTTCACTCCTCTCCTTTATGATTTGGTTGAGTAGCTTAATGTTGTTTCGTAGTGTTACTTGCTTCTTCTCCTTCTCTACTTCTTTATCATACATTTTAATATTGTTGCTAACTTGGCTATCTATGGAGGTGGAAACATCAAAATGAGGATTTGACTGAGGCAAACCCCTATATAGCCCCCAACAGTTTTCCCTCTTTCTTGTGTGTAGGTGGATGTGCATTTGGAGATAGTTGGCGAACGAGCATCTTTGTGAGATTATCTTTGTCACCTTAGCTTTCATATACTTGCTTTACCATATTTGTTGGTATCTTTCCTATTTTATAGTTCTATTTTGTTCCTTTAGAAGTGACTAGCTAGGTTGTCAGCTCATTTTCCAGTGGTTCTTACTGTACTTTCGATCCTTTGGTCATCGCACGCTGTCATCCCAGAACCGTGCTTCTATCCTCGGACAAAGAGTTATCTGAAGTATAGTGTTGAACTCAAAAACCAGCTCGCCTAGCCCCATTCTAGATTTCGAGTCTACAAAGTGATCGAAGGACCTTATAGTCCTCATCATTCTCATCCCTCATTTCAAGACACCCCTTTAGAGTGAGGTAAGTTAGGGAAGCCTTCCGCTCTTGGCTCTCCATGACCTAGGGCCTTGAACATGATTGGTCCCCCTCTCTTACACTAGCTCATCAAAATCATCACTCATCTGCTCAAGATCCTACTCAGACACACCCTCGAAGTCATCGACCATGTCCTCCTCCTCTACAGCTCCATCGACCACCTCCTCTCTCACATCTCTCTGACCTGGAAGAGGTCCAACATTGCCTACATGATGATCTTGAGGGAAGATGTGCATCGGTCCAAATATCGCCTACCAACACTCATAGGCTATAGTGGTGCCTACGTCATCTAGGTTCGATGTTGGGGGCACATCATGGTCCTCATCATTTGTGTTGCTGAATTCCACCTAATTCACCATGCTATGTCGAATGTCTCCAAGTCTAGAGCCACTGTGTGCTGCTCTCAAGTAGGTGGGTCGGGGATTTGATGGTACTTGGACCTATCTGAATTGTCACATCACTCAATCATAGTAAAATGGAATAACTATGTGTTCATGCTGACCTAGCAAGATCCTATCATGTTGCATCTAAATAAATTATCACATGCCATTAGGCCACTAGGGTATAGTGAGGTAGGGACTCCATTATACCTCCTCCACCTTTAGATAATCAAATTGAATACACTAATATAGTAAATCTCCAACCTCCTAGGCCCATCTCAAAGTGTAGTTGAAAGCTCATGGGTAACCCAAGGCCTCTATTGTGGGATAGCTTGCAGGTCTCATACATTTGATATTCTCGAAGGCCCACGCCTATAGGAGTGTACAATGTAGGGTGATCCCACAATAGTGGTTTACAATTTTTGGCCAAACTGGACACTGAAATAATTTTTTTTAACTAAATCTTCACATTCGAGCACATATAGCGGCTAAACCATGGGGAATTTGAAGATGATGCAAACTAGAGTCTCATCACATTTTGTCTGTAGATTCTAAAAATATCTTTTTCAAAAATTTTAGAATCAAATTGCATTTATTTTTCCATCTCCCACGAAAACTAGTTTTTTTCATAAAACAACATTTTAAAAAAGTGACGCACACCATATAATGCATAACTTATTTTCCATGAAGGATAAAATTCTAATTCTTTCAAATTTAGATTTTTAACTTCGATATCTAGTGCTTCCACTTGGTTAGATAGTTTTTTATTGAATATTTTTTCTTTAATCAAGTTTTGAAATCAAACCAATTACAATTCAGACATAGCGCGACTGTATAATGCGTAACTTTTTTTGTATATATCAATTTTTTTTTTGTTGGATCAAGGAATTCAATATTTGGTGCACTCATTTTTAATTTTTTTTTTTGATAATTTGCTATTTTTCCACATGTGCAGAACAAAGACCTCCATTTTCAATGAAAAACCTATGTTTAATAAAACTAAAAAAACAAATACATAATAAAATCAAAACATATTAAAATTATATTCATTGGATAGCTCATTCTGAGGACTACCTGATTTCAGTTGGGTTCATGAAGTCTCCCCCATTTTAATCCTCAACCCAAGCTTCAAAGGGAAAAAAAAATGGTTTTTTTTGTGCCAGAGAGTAAGGAAGTGGGAAAAGGGGGGTTCTAGCGAACCCCCTTCAATATGCATTTTTATTTTGTTTTTTGGGTGGGAAATGTGGGCCCAGTAATTAATTGTTTTCCTTAAACCTTAGTTCGGTCGAACCCCTTTTTGGTTCAGTCAAACTTGTAGGTTCATTCGAACCCCTAAATCCATTTTTTTTTCCATGGGGTCATTTTTTCTCAGTTTTCCTTCCTCCATCAAATTGTAAACCACTATTGTGGCTTCACCCTGTACTATGTTGTTAAGCTCTTTGTACATGAACTGCCTAAGATCATAATAGAGGTGAGCTAGCATACTGCGACCCTATGCATACATTATCCAATGTCACTCCATCTCATGAATGGTGTGGACGAGGCCACTGTCTAGGTGTGTGCCTTGTCCATTAGGAACAAGTACCAATGCCATGGTAACAACCATGATTCATTGCATCAGTGGCATGAGTGTGCATGTAGGAGCCATCTCAACTCCACATGTGGCCTAATCTTGGTCGACCTGATGTGGCGATCAGTGTAATAATCAATATCTCGACGCATCTGCATGTGTGAACAATCCTCCTCAATATGGACTATCTCACTCCAGATGGGTAGTTTGAAGATACGATGAATGTCCTCAAGTTTCATTGTCATCTCTCCATATGATAAATGGAATGTAGACGTATCTACGTCTCATCTCTCTACCAAGGCCATCAACATCACATCATGGTATCTCATCAGTGGCATGGTATAAGTCTAGAATAATCCTATCTTGCACAAGGTATCAATCTCCTCCATGGTCAATTGGTTAACCTGCTCTTGGAGAAACAAAAAGCAATTTACCCCCTAACTGTTGGCATGTGCGAGGTGGGACCTGGAAAAGAAGAAAGAAATCATTAATAACAAGCATAAAAATAATCATCAAACAATTAAAAATATCCTAAAGTTACTCTAGGACACTTGGACCAATTTTGGATGGAGGCGGCCAGGGATCTTGGACACTTTAGCCATTATGGAATGCTTTGTAGAAAATCAAGACTCTTTGTGATATTTTTGGACAAGGTCTTAAAACCTCCTAGAAATACGAAAAAAATTATATAAAAGAAAACATATGAAGATAAAGCATAGAGTTCACTAGACTCACGGTGTCTCTCATCACACCAGATCCCACCTCATCTCTCAAAACGGTCAGTCTAGAAGGCCTGTATGCTTGTTTGCTCGATAATTTTACTCACTCTACAACAAGGTAAATTGTCAAAAGGTAAATGTCAAAATGATAGAGAGAAATGCCATTTTCAATCATATATACTTAATTTCATTAAAAGAAGCATATTTTACTCTAAGTACATTTCATTCAAATCAGCATATTGTGGGCTAGTGAACTCCGTTTTCAATGTCATTTGTTGCATTGGATTTGTGGTTTCATCCTCGATCTTATGCAATGTCTTTCAATATGTGGTGTTGTAGACTAGATACCCTATTCTAGGTATTCAAATCATCAAGAAAAGCAATTCGATGTGGTCAGATTGCTACCTTGATTCCACCTCCATAAAGCAAGTGAAATCTGGGGGGACATACATCTACCCTCGAATTTTATTATCTATAGAAGTTTGATTTTGAATGGCTAACAAATCAGTTTTGTAAAATGTGGTTCCTAACATTGTGGTCTTGTAGATGACTACAATGGGGGCTTTATTCTCCTTATTTGTAGAATATCCATAGTAGTATCCTTTTTATAGAATGATCTAAGTCCTTTAGCTTTCATATGCACGTAGTGTCATATGGCAACTAAAGTGGGGGCTAAATGTAGTACATAGAAAATTGTACTCCTATTATGTGATAGTATAATTTCACACTTAATTTAGACCTATTTTAGTGACCTCAATTTTATGCCTTTGTATCCTTCTTAAATAGGCCCCTAAACCCCTTTATTATGCATCCCAAGGCCTATTTTAAATATTTTTTCAAACTACAAAAGGCTTTGAACATATGTGTTTTATTAAATTAATGCCTTGAAATTAATGGATCCTGATTATCTAGATCAGGATCCATTCTCCCAAGGGCGAATGGGTCCCCTTTAGGATCTCAAAACCAAATTTTAAACATGTTTCTATGCAACATTTCAAGATCCCAAATTCATGTTTTAAGTGTCGGTTTCCAAGATTTAATAATTGAGAAATTAGAAAGGAATCCTATAAAGCCTAGTCTTTTCATCATTTTACACTAGGTTGAGAAAGTGATCAAGAATTTATCCACAAGATTTTCATTCAAGGTCAAGAATAAAATTCAAGCAAGAAAAGTTGAAGTCTTGGAGCAGCCTTTCAATTGTTTTTGTAGGTCTTCACTAGCTCATTTTGTGAAGATTGATCAAGCATTGTTCATGATTGAAGATTGATGCCTATGGTGGATCATGATGGATTCTAGGTTTTGGGACATGCAACTTGCCATTTCCCTTGATCTAATGACATGTTTCCTAGTGATCCAATCTTCTATATTCATTCTACTAGCTACCTAAAGCAAGGTATAATCAGATTTTTGATCTATTAGGATATTTGACTTCTCCTAACTAGGTCTTGTGTTGATCATTCAAGTTCATCTAGGGATCTTATTCTAACACAATTGAATAGGGTTTCTTTGCATGTTAGCTCAAAACAATCTTAGACGCACATAAGATTAGGGCTCACACACATTTTTCAGATTCCAGATCTGTATTTTTCATCAAGGTTTAATTACCAAACTTGGGGTTTGATCGAGGCAAAACCCCATACAAAATACCAAATTTTCAGTTTTTGATGTAGGTATAGAGTTGAGAGCGAGAGTTGAAAGGCACAAGATGGAAGAGCACACCAAGAGCTACAAACCCTAACTAGACCCATTTTCCCTAGGGAATCTATCCTTGTGGACTTTTAACAACAACATTTTGATGACAGGTGCAAAAATACTAAACCATCTCAGATTTATTTGAAAGTTTTGTTGGTTTTTTTAGATTAAGGTTTAATCTCATGATTCCAAGTGCTACTTTGCATTTTTGAGTTGGTTTACTATTTTTAGTCTTTCTCCCAAAAGTGTTGTTTCAACAAGTCTTCCCCATCCTAGATCATAAGAAAAACAACAAGATTTCCTTCAAGATTGACTCACCTAAGAGTTGAAAGTCAACCTTGGTTCAAGGGATCTCTTTTTCCTAATGAAATAGAGGAAAACAAGTGCAAGATACCCCATTTGGTCCTTTCTATTTATAGTAAAATTGGTGAAACCCTCATTTTAACGAAGCACCATATGTTTCTATGTTTCAACTTGTAACCATTCAACACACATCAAGGGTACCTGCTCAATGTATATATAGTCAAAACACAACATGGTCATTCAATGGGGACCAATAGAATAAAAAATAAATAATATTTGTATACTTGTCATATAAATCATTTCTTGAACATCAATTTAACCATGTTCACATTTAATCACAACATATATAACGCACATTATTGACTTTAAGGATAATGATAAACCAAGCATGTAAATATATAAACTACCAACAACTGACATGTTGAGGAACCCCATCCTGAACATGTGGTGGTTCATACACACCATTCAAGGCCATGACACAATTACCACCAAAATCATGAGGAAATGGTGAAGCTAAAACACTGATCTCACATTAACAAGATACAAATGGCATGGGAACTACATATGTGATGTATTGACATTATTTTTCTAGATGAAATGTACTTATGATCTTTTGTGATGGTGAACCAAATAGTGAGATGTTGCATGCAATAGTTTGTATATTTTCATTTTATCAATTGATATTTATGTGAAGATGCGATATATGCATGGATCGTTCACACTAGATATGTGTGATGTATGCTTAAGCTAGTCACTATTATATTTGTGTTGTGCATATGAGCTAGTCCTTACTTTACCTTTGGTGCATTTATGAACTAGTCATTATTGTACTTGTGATGTGTGTATGCACTAGTCATTGTTTTACTTGTGATGTGAATATAAACTAATCAGCCTATGTATAAGTACATGTATGCTTGAACCAATCATTGTCTGAACTTGGGATTTTGGAATGAAACCGATCGCTATATGGTTTGTGTGTGGTTGTACACTAATGATAGGTATAGAACCAATCATTAATAGAAAATAATTATCGTTATATTACAGCTAGACTAATCTAAAAGCATAAACTTTATTACTAGTCACGATTTAAATGATAGATTAGTGATCTCATAGAAAAGGAGAGGATGAACTCTTTCTATTATTGATGTAAGAACTATAAAGCCTTTGATTTCCAAATGGGATATGCAGGTAGAATCATCAAGAATGAACACTTGAGATTTATATTTGGATCTAGAGATGATATTAGTATTGGGGCTTATCACTTTCAAGTGTAAGTATATAACTAGTCTTGTGGAGCTGTCATCACAATTTTGAATGGAAAACTTTTGAAATGGAGCTGTTATCACAATTTTGGAAAACTTTTGAAATTGACGCTTCTAAGTTAGATGGAAGATGCTTGACCATCTAAAGAGGTGGTTATTACAGTTTCACCATCTACTTACTGTATTAGACACCATTCTTCGTTTGACTTAAAGAAATGTTTTGTATTTATATAGTTTTTTTTTATTAATAGAAAAGATAAAGTGTGGTCAATTTATTTGGAAAGAACGTTGAAATTTTGTTCAATGCAATAACACGAAGGTTATAAGAGAAGAGAGGATACTCAGATCTTCTTGAGCTTTGCCTTTACATCCTTGGTGATTATTACTCAGTTCAACAAGATGCATACTCTGTCAAGAATGTGTTTTATTCTGTTTCTTTTTTTATTGCCCTGTAGCTGCGCAATTACTGATGAGGAAAGTCTTATAGACTTCAAGAATTCCATCACTTCGGATCCTCAAAATGTCCTTTCCCATTGGATCCCTACTGTTCACTTCTGCAATTGGACTGGAGTTACCTGTGATTCAACAAGCAACAGAGTCCAATTGCTTGAGTTGCCAGATAAGCAATTAGAGGGTTCCATCTCCCCTTCAATTGGTAATCTCTCGCTCCTCACACAACTTGATCTCATTAACAACAGTTTTGTAGGCCAAATTCCACAGGAAATAGGGCGAATTCAAGGCCTAAAGGTTCTCTATCTTTCAATCAATCTATTACAGGGCTCCATTCCAAGGAATTTGACTTCCTGCACGGAGTTAGAAGAGTTGTCCCTGGGTGCTAATCGATTGACTGGAACGATTCCTGCAGAGTTTAGTCTGCTTACAAATCTCCGAGGGCTTGAGCTTGGTCCCAACAATCTTTCTGGTAATATCCCTTCCTCCTTAGGAAATCTCTCATACCTGGAAGTATTGTATATGGAAGATCTTGACCTTGAAGGTCACATTCCACCTGAATTGGGAATGCTAACTAACTTGACCTACTTTATCCTAGTTGAAAATCCCCGTTTAACAGGTCCAATTCCTTCATCAATCTCAAATAGTTCAGGCTTAGTAGAATTGGCCCTTTATAGCAACAGCTTGACTGGTACTATCCCACCAGAATTGGGCAAGCTCTCTCGGCTTACAGCTCTATATCTATGGGACAATCAGCTGCGAGGTACCATCCCAGCCACAATTGCCAATTGTACACATCTGCGTAAGCTTGATTTGGAGCTAAATCATCTCACTGGAGCAATACCACTGGACCTGAGCAGGCTTTCAGATCTTCAAAGGCTGAGCCTGTCATCGAATCAATTTGTCAGCGGCAGCACTGTCACCATCCCCATTCTTACTTCCCTTCGGAATTGCACACGCCTCAATGAACTCTGGATTGCTGACAATTATTTGACTGGATACTTGCCAGAGCAGCTACCCACAAA
>CM021107.1:556649048-556696160 GCA_007115665.2 Sequoiadendron giganteum | reverse complement strand
TTTGGTGATGTTCGGAATTAACATGTTTCGTTAGCATCATGTTATTTATTGGGTGATTTGGATAGTTATATTTTAAAAAGATTTTATAAAAGTCTTATTGTGATGTATAGATTAGCATTCTGAATAACTTAGTACTATTATTGTGATGTTTTAATATCTTTCAACATTCTACATGTTTATTGAAAATTTGTAATGTGTGAATTGTATGTTTGATGTCATTTTATATTTATACGATGTGAATTCAATCTTTGTAATTATTATAACAATTTTGTTAAAGGTTGTATCATATTTTTGTTGGATTTGAAGTTTTTAAATTTTTTTATAATCTAGAATACAATACAAATAAATTAAAACAAAAATTGTGAGATTTTAGAATACAATGCAAAATGCTATGAATTTTTTATTTTATTTTGAGGGATCGATTTTTTTTTTCTAATAAGAAGGATAAATATTTATTGTACTTAAACTTAAGTAAAAATCTTAAATACAATTAATCTGTAAATATGTTGAGAAAATGTGTCTCAACCTTACAATTACATAAGGTACTATTGATATGTTATTGGTTGGGGAGTTTCCCCCCACAAGGGGTCCAAGAGGACCATCCCCTTAGTTGAGGGTCTAGGGGTAGCACCCCAGAAAGGAAAATTTTATTCATATTTTATTATTGTAAATCTAGACCGCTCATCATTAGGTCCTAGATCTGATGACTCATATTTTATTAGCTTTGCTTGCCCTAGAAGGCAACCCTATTTTATGAGTCTGCATTGTATTATGGCTGTGCATTGTGATTTATTCTGAGAGTTTGATAGGGATTGTGCTACCTCTAGATCTCTGGTTGATGATACTTCTTTGAGAAATTTTCTCTAAAAGTATATTGTAATCTTTGTGATTTTTGAATAATATATTGGGTGGCTTTTCGAGTGTGGGGTTTTTCTCCCGAAAGAGTTTTCTCCATATAAATCACTATGTTGTGGTATGCATGATATTTATATTTATTTTTGTTTAAGTTTTTGTAACTATCAAAGATCTGTAAAAGTTTTGCACTATTTTCCTCTCAATACTAGTGGAGGATGTTGTTCTGCTACCTTAGCTTCCTTACAAAATACACTAGTATAAGCATCCAAATGAGCTATTAAATGACCAAACACAAATTTATAGCCTTATCAATGAAATACTATATATTTATATTCTTAATAAACAACTTCGTCAACAAGACTGAAGATATTTATGTCTATTGATCATTTATTAATATTCAAAAGAACAAGAAGCTACACTTGCTCTTGTTACCTTGAAAGTTGTTGCACCAAAGGGAGCTACCAGAAGATGGTGACTCAGGGATACCTTCATAATCATGTGTTGCTTAGTCAACTAGTCTATTCAAAAATATAGATTTTGTTTAGGCAAATATTGTTTATTAATGCAAGTTATAAGGCATAGGTCAAGGGTAACTCTAGATTTTGTATGCAAGGAAGAGGTCAATTTTGTATGTGAATCTCTTTTGTGCATGGGATACTTTACTGTATATGGGTGTATAGGAATCTCTTTTTTAAATTTTATGCTATGTTCCTATAGTTGGTTGGGTTTGTACATGGGATGCTCTATTGTATATGGCTAGTATGGGATGCTTTGTTGTACATGGGATGCTTGGGCAAATGTAGATTATGTAAAAGTGACTAATAATAGTTGATGCTTTGTAATGGGGGATACTAGCCCATCTCAAGCTAAGGCAGTGATCTATATGTAAATAGTCTCATGAATCCTGTTGATTCCACTATATCTAATACAAAACAATAAATAATATTTTTAATTATTATTATTGATTTTAAAGCAATATAAATATAATAATATAAAATATACTAATAATATTATTTAAAATAAAATAAAATAAAATTTGATCAAAACTTAATAAAATACAATCTAACAAATGTGATTATATGAGTCATTCAACAATTACAAATTAATTAATTTTTTAGGAAAAAACATTTATACATGACACTATTTTCTTTGTGATTGTTTCATAACAAGAGCACATGTATTTGTTATGCAAGTGGAGAAAGCATGTTAATCCAATTTATTGAATGAGTTATGATATGTTATTATATTTTGTATGAACATTCCTTCAAGATTATTTTCTATAAGACATGATGACATTTAAAACTTGTTGCATATATGGTCCTATTACAATAATATGAATTAAAATTATACTTATTATGGTTCCTCCTATACACATCATGTAATTGAGGGAGTCCTTATTTTATGAAAATTAAAATGGGTTGTGTTGTGAAAAGTACAACAAGTGTTAAGTGGTCAATTTTAATTGTATAGGAGGAACCACAATAAAAAATGTGATTATACAAGTCATTCAACAATTAAAAACTAATTAACATTTAAGAAAAAAAATTTATACATGACAACATTTTATTTGTGATGGTTTCATAACAAGATCGCACGTATTTGTTATGCAAGTGGAGAAAACATGTTAATCCAATTTATTGAGTGAGTTATGATATTCTGTTACATTTTGTATGAATATTCATTGGAGATTATTTTCTATAAAACATGACGACATTTAAAACTTGTGTTGCATATAAGGTTCTACTACAATAATATGAATTTAAAATTATAATTATTATGGTTCCTCCTATACACATCATGTAAATGAATGTCTAATTGTTATTGTGGTTCCTCCTATACACTTAAAATTGACAACTTAACATTTGTTGTGCTTTTCACAACACAACCTATTTTAATTTTGATAAAATAAAGACTTTGTCCTTTTCATAGTTCTGAAGTGTTATCTTTGTTCTATAAATTCAAATTAGAATCCTTGAAATGGCTAGTTTTTGAGCCTTAATTCCTCCTTGGGTGGATATAGGATCAAAATTTACCCTAAGTTCCTTTTGTAAATTCTTTGAAAAAAACCAATGAAAAAAATCCTCTTCCGATATTGCCCTTCCAAGTGGATATTATACCTCAATCAAAAATTATGTTAAATGACAAGAAAAAATCCTTCAATATACTTCAAATTTTGAATAATCCACTTGAAAAATAATCTTGTGGAAATTCAACCTCTAATAGATATCTCCATTTGAATCTTAAGCCTTAGTAGTACCCACATGCAAATGGAATTCCTAGAAGAACTAAGTCTTCATTAAGAAAAACATGGAAAGTGATTTGAAATAAGCCTACAAAAACTTGATATCCAACTAGCATTTTGAATTGGTTATTCCAAATAAATATTACACTTCTAAAATGAATTTTAATAATATTGACATTAATATGAATTTCACATCCATATGATCTTTTGCAAATAATACTAAAATAATAAACTTTCAAATTTTGGAATGTTGGATATGTGTTGTCATTGATGTCAGCCTTTAGAGTAGATGAGAGATTGTTGAAGAACTACATGTTATCATTAGTGTTGTCATTTATTTCAACCTCTATTCTAGCAAGTAGGTGTGACAATACTGCAAGTGTTACAATAGTGTGTCATGTTTTTTGGTTGTATGAAGTGTGGTTATATGATTGTGATGAGAAATTGTTTGTAGTATTGAGAAGGATTTGTAGAAGTTCTTGTTGTGATAAGAAGGTGCTTATATGATGTTGCAGTTGTAGCATAGTCACTTGGTTTCCAAGTGATTTTGAGAAAATTTACCTATAGAGTGTATAGTATGATAGACAAGTGTTTAGCATTATGCTCCACATTTCTTTAGTATTGAATATATGCTTGTGCAGTTTGGATATGTTGATCAGAGATGTTTATAGGTGCTATATCTAAAGTTTTAGGTCTTAGATCATGTGATAGTGGAAGGTGTGTTCACCAATGTGTAGGTTGTGAGAGAAATGGAATTGCTTCACATTTCTCTACATTAAGGTTTCTTGTCTTGTAGATTTGGGAATGTGCTCATATTGTTCGTATCTAATTTCTCTTGGATGGTTTGGTGTTCTTATGTTCCACATGGATTCATGAGTTGTTGCTTGTTGCAATTTTACTAGTTGCACAAGATGTCAATGTTATTCAACTTCATGTGGTTGCACCAATATGTTTGAATATTATAAGGGTGTTGGAATATTCTAGAATGTTATATGATGCTACTATGTGGACTTAGAGAGGAGTTAATGTGGTTGCTTGTAGTGCTAGTATAGGTTTGTCTAACCTGGCATGCTAGCACTATTTTTGGAGGTGCTATGTTGTTTTAGAAGCATGGTGAACTCAATGCTAGTGTAGGTTTGATACTAGTTAACCCTTTGTGTGGTATTCCTTTATCTCTTTCCATCAGAGAGGTGTTTGGTGTTGAACTATTTGGTAATTGCATGTTTTAGGTGCATACATTTCATTGAGGCCAACTTGGAGATATTTTTCAAGTTACAAATGGTTGTTGGAGATGTTTAAGTGTGTGCTATAGAATTTGATAGTTTGTTGAGATTTAAGTGTGAGCTTGAACACTTAAGGCTACTTGAAGCAGTGAGTAGAATGTGTCTACATTTCAGTGTGCCAAAATTTACTAAAGATAGTTAGTTGGAGGTTGTAGATGGTGCAAAGTTGTTGCGGTGGATTTTCCTATTGCCTTGAGATAGTGAATCTCTCTATAATAGTCTTTTATATTCTTTCTATTCAGATAGCGAGCCTTGGAAGTGAGCCCATTTTTTTTCTTTTTGGATAGTAAGTCCTTTGGGAAATGAGCCCTTCAATAGTTAGCCTATTATATTTAAAGTGTTTATATTTATATATATTGTGAGCTAATCCTCACTGTGGTTTTTCCCTTGGGATTTCCACATAAATTTGGTGTTTTATTGTGTGTGATTGGTTATGTTTCATTTGATACTTTCATGTTAATTCTGATTAAGGGTTTGAAGGCTAATAATTATTTGAATGTTAATGAGGGTTTGATGTTTTAATGCACAAGTGATCCCCCCTCTCAGTTTTCCTATGTGTCTAACATGAAACTCCATCTACACATTTTCAAGCATAATATTTCACATGCACTTCAACCATATTTTCTTAAAAATCTAGTTTTGACCCTAAATCCTACAATTGTGAACACTTGACCTCCAACTAGACAATTTTTTATGTAATGAAGAAATTCTCATTATTTCTCCCAAACTATGTAAAGGAAATTGGAAAGGAGAAAATACTTCTCAAGTGGATATATCTCCAAAATAATTAACGACTAATTTATCCCCTCTTTATAATAAATGCATGATATTAGCTTAAATATAGAATCTTAGTCAACTGATAAAAATAAAAATAAATTATCATGAACTTGCAAATGGATGAGTGATAGAGCACATTATGATGAGGACAACAACCACCTAAGAATTTTATATCTAAGTAGAATTAACAAAGGGAAGTACTATAGCTATCAATATTTCATCATATAAAGTACGCATAGATGAAAACACTACAAGTTAGTCACTCATTTAATATTATAAATACATTTAAAAAGTTAATGGATATGGAATTTAAAAAGCCCTAACTTAACTAGAGTTAAAAAATACATAAATTAACCATAGAATTTCATAGGAAAACATTCAAGATAGTAAAAAATCACATAGAATTATGAAATCTAACAAAAAAAAATACAATGCTACTCAAAATTATAATGGACTCGTCATAATTTTGATACTAAACTGTAAAGCCCTAATTTTTAGGTTTTGAAAACACTAAATACATTCATATACAAACTAAACTAGTTTTATTGATAATTGTAGGTGTCGACCACATCCTTCATAAAATCCATTAAGTACAAATTTGAAGTAGTGCGCCTAGATTCAAAAATTACCATTATATGGAGTACTATCATTAATAGATACTTAAATCATGTCAACCAAATAACATTCAATTGAAGGATGATCAATGTAGATGTCATTGGTATAGCCTATAAAATAGTGAGGAATAGATAAGAAAAGGAAAATACATTTATAACATTGCGATAATTCCTATAACTCATGATAAAATGTGCTCACTAATATGATCCAAATAGAAGATAATCTTAAGGACAAACAAATAATGGTCAACCTAATAGTTGACATCATCAAGGATCACTTTAAAATCCTATTTAACAAGGAATTTAGGATGGTTGAAATGGAAAATATGTACAATAAATATGAAGAGGCTTAGAGACATACCACAAGCACATGAAATCTAAATGCCTGAAACACTCTAAGGCTACCATTGCTAAAATACCAAAATCCATGTACATAAGTGACTTTCAATAAGAAATGGGAGACATTTCCACCCTATTAAAAAAATTTATGGGACTACTAACAAAAAATACCTTTGAATTGTGAATGTACATGTACATCATGATAATCATGAATGGTGATATCATGTTGCATTGGGATGAAATTATAAGTGATAATTTTTAATCCTAGCTTACAAATATTGGGACAAAAGGAAATTTCTACATGAAATCATACCTAGTATATTCCCTAGCAAGAAACGTCAAGTTACAAGGAATGGAGAGCAAAGGTGTGATGGAATTGAAAAATAGTGCAAGTTTTGGTATATAACCACTACCCTTTTCTATAGTATAATTTTTTTAATCTATTATAGGAGGGTTGATAATGATTTTTCATGTCAATATTAGAGTTTCTAAAAGAAGATATAGATTAAATATTATTAGACACTACTAAATTCAAGAATAACAAGTATGGGAGATTGTTTATCTAGTTCACAAAGTTTTCCTACATCACATTTGATGAATTCACTAGTTTAACTTACAACTTCTGAAGGTATCCAAATGAAAAGATCATTTTTCTCGAGATATCTCTAGGTAATTTGTGGAGACTCATATGTGCATCTAGATTCCAAGTATAGGATAGGGATACAATCCCTATGGCTCTTTGAAACTCTTCTTGTGCAATATTATTCTATGAAAAAGTGTTAGAAGTAGAGTTATAGTTATGTAATCTCTAACAATATGATGCCAAGCCAAATCTTATCCTTTCAATAGAATAGAAAAGTGGGCATCACCAAGATTTAAACACATCGACCATTTTAAGGAATTTTGGGAAATATATGCAAATAGAGAATTTTAAAATAAAACTATTGCAAACCAAAAAAAAATCAAATGATGTTCTTCAATACTTTAAAGTTCCATATCAAGTTAAGGATGATTAAGTCATAATACATTCAAAATTTGAGATGCAAAAGGTTCATGATGCCCCAATTCATGATCCACAATGGGTTGAACTAGAAAAATAAATACTCAATCACTTACAAAGGGTATACTTGACAAAAATGGCTAATGGTTGGAATAGTGCATAAAAATATTAAGGTCCTATGGATTCATCCTTACATATTGCTAAGGTGGAAAAGTGAATCCCTAATACATCCCCTAGGATTTGACACTTTTTGCTAATATATCATTATAGTATAGAAAAATTTAACCCTTTACATTTTTTCACTTGATTTTGGCCTTCCTAATTAAAATTGACTTAATAGTGCCTCAATTTAGTGATGATAAATGTTCTTCTTTACATTTACACACTTATTTGGGCCCTCTTAATTAAATTAAGCTTAATTATGCCTTAATTAGCTCGTTAATTCATTTAAAAGCCTAAATAATTGTGTTTTTTGAAGGAGAAACCCAATAGTAATTAATTCCTAAGCATAACAGTTTACATTGAGCAATGTGTGTTCCAGGTATATGGACTTGGGATCCATTTTCCCATGGCCGAATGGTTCCTCTCTAGACCTTTGGACTTAAATTTAAATTATATTTTTGGTGGCATTTTAATGTTTTCAAATCCATAATTCAATGTCAGCTTGTGATATTTGAATTTTGGGAAATTAAGGATAGATAACTATAAATACAAGGTCATTTCAAGTTAAGTTTCACCTAGAATTTTATTAGCACTTTTGGAGAATTTCAAGAGAAATTAAGGGAATTAAAGAGTAGATGTATTAGAGATTTATTGCAACATTCAAGATCTATCCATCAAGTCAAAGTCTTCTTGCATCATGCATGTTTTTGTTGAACACGTAGAATACTAAGAGGGGGGGTGAATCAATATTCTATAAAACCATTTGATTACTAACCATCCAATTGTTAAAACATATCTAGTAGCAACTTCAAGTAAAAAAATGAAAGAGATCATAACATCACATAACTCATAGACACCAAGATTTTTACTTGGAAAACCCAAAATGGGAAAAACCATGGTGAGGATTAGCTCACAATATATTATAACCGGCCATAAAATATTACAGGGCTCACTGCTAGGACACATTGTCCTTGAAAGGCTCACAACCTGAAAATGATTACAAAAGAGTGTGGCTCACTGCCAAAATGTGAACTGATGGAGTGCACCTTCTATGTGTTGAATACAATTCCAATTAAGCTCTAGAAAACAAAAGTCCTACACTTGTTTGCAAGTATATAACAACTATCAACAACTATCATCAACTTCACAATATCACTCTATCATATATTTTTGCACTATCACCCCTTTTTTTTTTCTCATTTGTATGAACATTATATGGATGTTTTGTATATATAAACAATTACATCTTCATACATCAATTAGGTCAGCCTAATAAGTATACTTAACTCAAAATGTCTTGTCGACTTCAAAACAAAAAAAATATTTGACGCCTAAAAAAAAATGTGTCAAACATGAGTTAGGTCGGCCTGGACCAAAACACAAGCACATTAAGCAACCATGAAATGTATAAAACTTGATTAAGTCATCCAGAAGAAGATCATACCAAAGAATGTAAGCCAAACAACTATCATTTATAATTTCCAACTTATTTAACTAAAATTACTAAATCCTTGACCATGACTACATCTAACAGTCCTAAATAACATACTAAAATCATATGAGCTGATATTCTACTCAGAGTGATTCCGTACCAAATTATCGAATCAATGTAGCAAAAACCTAATTTATCATATGAGTAGATAACCAGTCACCAAATATTGTTGGCATCAATGACAACAAATATAACAAACTGAAGGTCTCCTTCTTCATTCTTCCAACAATCTCCCCCTTTGTCATTGATGGCAACATGTTCCAAAAATGAAACTTACTTCAAAACCAAAATTGTGCGACATCGATTCATTTAACCCCCCCTTTAAAATATACAAAAAAACAAAACTGAACCTTTCCTTCACACAAAACCTTCTCCCCCTTTGACATCAAGGACAAAGGGTAAGGAAAAAGTAAACATAAAATTTTGATCAAGAGTTAGGGGAACCTTGTAGTTCCTTGAGAATTTCTTCCCAAGCCAGCTTTCCATTATCCCAAATCCCTTTTGGTTTGGTAAGATATTTATGCAATGATTCTAGTTCCACTAAAAATTCTTCTCTTTCTTCCGAAGTGGATGGAATGATGTTCATCTTCTCCATTTTTTCTACATCTACCAAGGCACTTGATACATAAATATGTCTTTACATTACCATATCTCCAAGCTATCCAAACCACCTTATTGCATCTTCTTTTTTCCTTTGCAGAATGAATAACTTTTTCTAAAGGTTTGCAATAAAATTCCAACCAATATAGTTTCTATCATCTACAACCTTGTATTCTCTAGTGGCATCAACAAGTTGAGACTCTATTGAGTCCATTAAATCCATAATACATTGAGTTGCATCAAGCCACCATATGCAATAAACAAATAATATTTATGCTTCCCCATCATAGTCCTTTACTTTTAAACTTTGCAATACTATTTCATGCACAATTGCACACTTATCTTGTCAAATTAGTAACCTTTTCTCTAGAAGACTTGACTCTACCTCTTTCACACTTTGTACCTTAATATTAGAGGTGTATTCCTTGGCATAATAAAATATGAACTTTAAGTTCTCAATTGGTGCTAGAGAATCATCAGTGGTGACATTGGGGCTATCTCTTGTAAATATCTAATAGCTTCATTTATCAATTCATTTACTTTATGATAAGTTTCAACATTTTCTTGTGTAATAGAGTTGAGAAAAGTACCACAAATCTTTATTTTCTCACTTGGTGCAATATTAGTTAAATCTACATAGCCTAGATGTGATGGTAGCTTAATTAACTAAGGTGGTAGCATGGGATGAAGTCTTGTTTGACTTGTTAGTAGACCTTCAAGAGTGCTTCAGGATGATTCTATGGTGGGCTTTGATAGCTTAGTAGCTTTGGGGTTTTCTTCTTCACTTATTTCAGTTTGAGTTGCATTCTTGTCTTCCTCTTCCTTCTTTTCTTCTTCTTCTTCTTTTTCTTCTTCAAAGGATTTTCTAGAAGATTTATCTTTGTTTTCTTTCTCTTTCTTATCCTCATCATCATTATCATCATTGTTCTTTTTCTCCTTTCTTCCGTCATCTTTGTCTTTCTCACCATTGTTTCCAGTAGATTCATGATGTTCTTCTAGCTCATTACCGATATCATTTATATGTTGATCTTCAGTCTATTTGTTGGTATTCTCCTCTGTATCATTTGGAGGGGTAGGTATCTCTGACACATCATGTATTTCACCAAAACTTCCCAAAATTGGATGATCCATTGCTTCTGTGATATTAACATGCTCTTGTGCTTGAGTTGTATGGGATGAAGTTCTTGTCCCATAATTCCTTCCTAAATTTTAGATTGTGTCTAGAGTTTCTTATCTTACCTTTTCCATACTATCTTTCTCCTTAGTCATAAGCATATTGAATCTTTTTTTGACTCTAAACAATGTAGAACATTACTTTAATAGATTAACAACCCTTCCTTAAACAAGGAGGAACCATAAGAATTCAAGGCATTATTTTTCATCTTATCATCAACATCTAAGGCTCCATGCCTTCATTGTCCTAATGCTTCCCAAAAATTGCATGTCACTTTCTTTCAAATAATTTTTGTACTCACATTGAAAATAACTATATACTAAATGAAATAATTAATAATGGTTTCCTTATCTTCAATATTGACTTTATCAAACAACTCAGTAGTTGACAAAAGATTAGATTATATCATGTTATTCACTAAGGCTTCCATATTTAGAGACAATCGATCACTTACTAGAGGAGAGCTAGGCATGTCCTCCTTAGGATTTGATGTGACTTCTTCATTCTTCCTCTTCTCATGTAAATGAATTGTGAAAGTATTCTCTTCTTCCTTTGTCTCTTCATCTGTTGAGATGTTGAATCTAGTTTTTGCTTCTTCATTTCTAGTGGAAGTACTGTTCCTTTTATTCCTCTTCAACTATTGCTCTTCTTGCAAGCCAGATCTATTTCTTCTTGTACAATATCGCCTAGGTTTCTTTTTCAGTTAGCTTTTACTTTACTCTTCTTCTTCCAAGAATAATAGATGGTGCAATAGGGGGTATGTTCTTTCTTTTAGAAGCACAGGTACTAGAATCAGTGGAGGAAATTGCATCAACTGATCCAAGAGTACTATGTTTTTTCTTCTTTTATTTCTCTATTTAAGCAACACTGGAAGTAGGTGCAATAGCAAAAGATATTCTTCCTGATTTTCTAGGTCAAGAGGATAGTTCTGCTAATATGGTCTTGCTCTCATCAAGAGCTTCCTTTAATTGATCTATATCATCTTTAGAGAATGAATGCCCTTGGAATAATGCCTCAACATTATTTCTTGTTGTCTTTACTCTTTTAGATTCTGAAGTTTCTAAGTGCACTTCACTAGATTTTTCTTCATATGTTCCATAGTGGGGTAGAGAGGGATCCCTAGGACTTCTCAACAATATTTCAATGAAACTCTCAACAATTTTTTTCATCAACCTCATATCCCAAAGGTTCTATCCAATGAGTTTTGGGTTCAACTGCTTCCATGATGCATTCATGTGTGCTTACAAGAAAAGCAATTTCCCTTGCTTACTTCTTCACTAGGCTTTTGTGAACCCTTTCTCTTTCATGTATATCATTTTGGAAAACTACAAAGAATGCAGTCAAAGCATTTTTCTATGCTATGAAATCTCCAATACTATATAGGTGTTTAGAGATTTGATGTGCAACCAACCTATTGTGCTCCCATATAATGTTTTTCCTTCTTGATAATTCCCTCAAAAAGTAGAAAAATAGACAAACTACTGTACACATCTAAAAATGATCACGGTTGATCGAACCTGTTAATTAATTAAATATGAATTATTTAATTAATGTTCTTAAGTCATCTACATATAAATAAATTTAATTATTTATTTATATTGTTCATTTTCTAATTCTTCTAATTTAATTAAATAAATAAAGTTTATTTAATTAATGCTACCTTCCTCTTAATTAATTAAATAGATTTTACAATTTATTTACATTAATTATCACAAGTTTAAATCCAAATTTAAATGATATTCTTCTTTCCACATTTAATTAAATACTTTCAATATTTAATTAAATCATTTTCTAAATTTCCCACTCTTCTCACAAAATTAAATATTCTTAATATTTAATTAAAAGGCTTTTTCTCTTCTCACATAATTAAATATTTGCAATATTTAATTAAAGCCTTTTCATTTTCTCACACATAATTAAATATTTATTTATTTAATTATGAGAGACACCTTTCAATTTGTTTCTTCATTCTCCACTCGTCTCTCAGAATTCCATCTTCTTTTCGAATTCTCGATCTCTCACCGTTCATTTCAACAGGTTTGAACTCAACCGTCGATCTTGGCCAATTGAATTCCTACCTTCAAAAATCTATAAAAACAACCCTTTTATGAGTTGAAAAGGACCTCGAATCTCAGATTTTCATGCGAAGTTATTATAGTCGCATCTTAGCATTCATAGCATTTTAATTCAATAGCTCAATCTTTTAGATGCATATGCATTTTTAGTAATCTCATTCTCTCAAGCTGTCATTCTACAAGCTGTTGTTTTAAACAACTGAGAGCAAGCATCTTGAAGCGAATCCTTGGAGATAGAGGACAATGGGACGAATTTGAAGAAGCTATGGTTTAGAGTTTGCATTTACTTTCTTTAATTTCATTTCTTCAATCTAATGTTTCATTGGTGTATTATTTTAGATTCAATTTGATTACACTTTCTAACATACACATGTTTGGCACCCACCGTGGGGCCAAGCCCCGCATTTAATTTCTCCTTTTGCAGATTTTTCTAGCAGGTGATGGACAAAAATCACGTTTTAGCGCATACGAGTCGCGGTTCGGCGCATACAAAGAATGTTTCAATGCATACGATGACTGTTTTGGCACATACATGACCTGTTCCAATGCATACATGAACTCTTTCAACGCATAGACACTTTGTTTCAGCGCATCCTTGTGAACTCTTTCGACGCATACATAACCTATTTCGGCACATACGAGGACTGTTTTGGCGCATCTATGAGATCTTTCGACGCATACATAACCTATTTCGGCGCATACATCTTCTGTTTCGACGCATAAAATTGTAAAAATTTAAAATTCTGATTCCGACGCAATCCGCAGACAAGATTTTTCTAATGCTATTTTTAACAGAATGAATCAATCATAGGGTAGACATTTAAATTTGAATTAACCAATCCTAGGATAGTCACCAAACATAATTTTCTTTTGGTTAAAATGAACCCCATGTTTTTAGTGAAACAACATCTTCACTTAGAATAAAAAATTTGTCAATTTGGGATTTAAAATTGAACCATTATTTGTTTGTTGTGATTGTGGGTAATAGGTCTATGCTCTCCCCTTAACTGGGTGATCAAAATACCAGACTTACCTTTTATTTTCTGCAATTTAATGCTTTATTACATTCTTTAGAAGGCATGCTCTTGTGGGAAAAACTACTCACCCAAGAGGAACGACCTAAGTGGGAACACCTAAAGCCAAGGTTTCCAACCCACTTTAATCAAAAGCAAGTTGCTGATGAAAATCCAACTTGACAGTAGTGCGCAGGATAACCATCCCCATAACCTTTGTTCTAAAGGTTGGGAGGTCTCTCGTGAGAGTATATCTATTTGCCACACTGAACGGATACCCTTACTATGAACCATAGTGTAGAAAGCCAACCATGTCAGTATCCAAACATCATTTTAATCACGGTGCAAGGGGAGGGAAGAATCTTCCCCCAAGACACTCACCATATAGTCGCCACAGATTGTTTGCTCAAGGGATTCGGTATCCACTTCTGTCACTTTGAGTATGCACCTGGAAAAGACAAAAACATGGGCGCCCTCTAGGGGTGACAAGGCTGTGTGAGTCGATGCAATTTTAAGGTGTGGGTTGTGATTACTATGATGACCTATTTGACAAATTAAGAGTGAGTCTGACTGAAGTGCTTATATTGTTCAAAACCTATGGAAATCTCAAGAACATACACTCTTTGTTTAGATTTTAGGATTAACAAAACAATTGTCCACTTCTATGCTATGTTTTTCACATTTAAATCAGATTAAGATCATCCAAAACAAGAAAATTTTATCAAACTGACAAAACATGTCGGTCTCTGAGCTGATTTAACACATTCAGTCTCTGTTTCAGCATATTTGTGCTCTGTTTTAGCGCATCCGTGCTCTGTTTCAGCGCATTCAGTCTCTGTTTCAGCGCATTTGTGCTCTGTTTTAGCGCATCTGTGCTCTATTTTAGTGCATCTATGCTCTATTTTAGCGCATTCGTGCTCTGTTTCAGCGCATCTATGCTTTGTTTTAGCACATTCAGTCTCTATTTTGGCACATATGTGCTATGTTTTAGCACATTTGTGCTTTGTTTCAGGGCATCTGTGCTCTATTTCTGTGCATTCAGTCTCTATTTCAGCGCATTTGTGCTATGTTTTAGCGCATCTATGCTCTGTTTTAGCACATTCAGTCTCTGTTTTGACGCATCTATTTTTCGAGCCTAGTTAATTTTTTGGTTTTTAGAAATCAAGTCATATTTGTCCTTCTTATATTCCCCAAATTGCAATCGCATACACTACTCATCCAAATCAAATTCTGCAATAGAGAACTCAATCACATTAGGCATCTATAAAATTCATCTTTCTACAAAGCTAAGATCAAACTTCACAAAGTGCAAAATCACCTTTATTTTTCAATCTTTGGTTTAATTCCTGCAAACAGGATTTTCATCCTTTCACTTAGGGAATCAGGAGCTAAAGATTAAAAATCTTTTAAGTCATAGAATCTTTATTCTATCCTGACTTTCATCACCATTACACTATTTCATTCCTTTGATCAAAGTTAGTAGGATTTGAGTAAAGCTTATGCCTGTTACCACGAGATCTTGAAAGCACATAGAAAAAGATGAAAGTACAATAAGCAAAATGGGTGATAATAGTGAGAGGGAGGAAAACCCCTTTAACGCTTCAAATACTGAGGAATTAACGGAAGAGAAACTTCAAGAAGCGGAACAAGATCCTCAATTCCACACTCTTATGGAAAGGATTTTAGAAAGAAACAAGGAAAGATATTTCCTTTCTTTAGCTATTCAAGGAGCTAAGTTACCTGCCGATTTTGACACAGAAGGGATTAAAGAAAATCGTAAAACCCCTCTTAATGATTTTAGTGCCCTTACTCAACAGATCAAAGAATTACAAGGGAAAATAAAAGAAATGCAAGGCGGAGCACCAAAGAAGTATGCTTTGGAAGAAATATGTCCTTATCCATTCAATAGAAATCTTCGAATGATACCTTTTCCAAAACATTGTGAAATCCCTAAGTTTGATAAGTATAATGGGAAAACTAACCCCATTGAGCATGTAAGGGATTTCTGAAATATGAGATTAGAATTTGCTCATGAAGACACCTACTTAATGCGGTTGTTTCCACTAAGTCTGGGTGGACAATCCATGGAGTGGCTTTCAAAGATCACTCCCCCCATCAGAACCTTTGAAGAGTTGATAAATAAGTTCATATCGCAATACTCTTACAACATCTAACACCAGATAACCATGCTTGATCTTTGTAAGATAAAACAAAAAGTAGGGGAATCTTTCACTACATTTTTGCAAAGATGGAGAAGAACGTTTGCTAGATACTCTCATCCTGTTCCTGAAAAGGAAAAAATGGAGATCTTCATCAATATTCTTAATCAAGAAATGAGTTACAGACTAAACCTTCACTGTCCTCCATCATTTGAAAAATTGATTGAAAACGTGATTACTATTGAAGGTGCATTGATCAAGCGTGGAGTTCTAAAAGTTGATAAAGAGGGTTCAAATTCATACAACAACAACAACAACAACAACCATAGTAATAACAATGACAAGTCATGATTTTGGACTCGAAGTAAAAATGTTGGGAATGATGGGGTAGTAGGTGCTAACAACGCAAATACGAAGCTCGCCATTCTTAATGTGTCAGGTGTTCAACGTGACAATAATGCCAGAAATTCTAGCACCCAAGGCAATGTTTCTAATCAAGGAAACACAAATAACACTCATGGAAATAATTTTGGCAATAATCAAAATTCAAATGCACCCAGACCATCATACTTTTCAAGTTGACGGAGTTTCACTCCCTTGGGCCAATCTTTGGAATCCATTCTCAAAGAATTATTGAGTCAAAATGTTATTACATTGCCACCACAAAGAGACTATGAACCTCGAGTTAAACCACCATTGTGGAATGACTCACACTTTTGTGATTATCATAGATGCAAAGGTCATAAGACAAACAGTTGCCAAGGGTTAAAGAATATTGTTCAAGATTTGATTGATAATCGTACCATCACAATTGAGGGACACAATGTCAATAATGATCATCAAGCATTCGAAAATCCGCTCCCTAATTATCACAAAGGGGAATCCTCGAGTGATAAGGGCAAGAATGTTAATAACATCCATGACATTATTATCAATCATATCTATACTGATGACCCTCAAATCAACGCTATCCGAATCAAAGGTAAGCAAGAATATTGAGAGGTCAATGTTACAACAAGGGGACAAGCCAAGATCATTGTCAAAGGCGGCTCATCTAAAGCGGCAATTCCCCCTCCAAGTCAATACAATTTGGTTGATCAATTACGAAAAACATCAGCCCAAATTTCTATCTTGGAACTTTTAAAGTTATCACCTACACATAAGGACATTCTGGAAAAGGCTCTCGCCGATACAACTGTATCTCCTGATCTAGATACCGATAAATTCCAAGCCATGGTGGGAAACTTGTCCTCCAACACATGTTTATCTTTTTCTGAAAGAGATGATTCATCCATAACCCATCTTCATAATTCATCACTCTATTTAGAAGTCATGGTTCACAAAGCCCTCATTAGACGTGTCCTTATAGATGGGGGAGTTGGATTAAACATTTGTACTTTAAAATTGGTCCTAGCTTTGGGATATTCAACAAACTCTATAGACCCATGGAGGAAAATTACAATCAAGGCCTATGATGATGAGGAAAGGACCTCAAAAGGTCTTATCATGTTACCAATCAGAGTGGGACCTGTTGTGAAGAATACCTTTTGTTAGGTTCTTGATCGGGATCTAACCTATAACATACTATTGGGTCGTCCATGGATCCATGACATGCAAGCAGTTCCATCTACTTATCATCAATGTTCAGAGTTTCCATATGATGGAAAGGAAGTAACCATATCCGCTGATCACAATAGCAGTCAAACTTGTTCTAACCTAAGAGCGACTCAGGACACATTTGTCCCACATAATAGAGAGGCTTTGGCCATATCTACCTCCAAAAACAAAGAACAATTACAAGAAATGATAAGCAATTTTGGTAGCAAGCTAAAATTAAAAGATAATGGGGTGGGAGAATACTCTTTATCTCTCTCTAATTTTCCCCTATCCCCAAGATCCCATGGTCAACCGTCAACATCTACACAACAAGCTGCAGCAGTTTTAGCCTCAACTTCAAACCCCATCACCAAGTTTAATGGGACGTTTATCAAAGAAACTGAAGGAGAAGATAGAGCTATTCTTGATTGGCTCTATAAAGATGAAGAAGAATCCGTACAACATATCAAGTTACCTACACAACAATATGGAAAAGGTTATGCTATCGTGCAACAGATGGGTTATGAAGGAAATGATCCTCTAGGAAAAAGAAAAGAAGGTATTATTGAACTTGTCCAATTAAAAACAATGCACCCAAAAGATAAGACTAGGTTGGGATATGGTGAAGATACTAAAGAAAAAGTAACACAAAGGCCATCTAATGAGGATTTAGTTGAATCAATTCTGAGAATTCAAGCAGATAATTCTGAAATAGACTCAAACGAATATGAATGGGATGACTTCTCGGATGATACTTTTGTCTCAGAGAAAAGAGTGGATGTGATACACAAATTCTCACCTACATTCTTACAAGAAGAAAGCTCAAGACATCCGTTTGAATACGTCATACAAAGCGATCATGACTCTAGTGAGACCATTTTGATTCAAAGCGAGATAGATCATTTGGAGGAGGATACCATCTTAGACTTCTCCCAGGATAACATTGACAATAACATCATGACCCTGACATCCAATGACTTTACTCATCATAATGATCCATTACCTTTGGTTCATCATGAACTCATTGATTGGGAACAAATCACACCCATTGATGTTCCAACTTTTCCAAATGACGAAACCATAATAAACTTTCTTTGTTCCTCTTGTCCCGAAACAAGTTCCACCGGGGAATCACAAGGTCAAAGTTTTCGACAGGAAAGTGCCAAGTTTCTCAGCTATGAAATAAATAACATAAAAGAAAGACCTAATGGTGAAAACCTAACAAAGGCAGTATTAGGTCAAGAAAAAAGAAAAATGAAAGAAAGATCTAATGGTGAAAACCTAACAAAGGCAATATTAGATCAAGAAAAGAGAAAAATAAAAAGCATATCCAATGGTGAAAACCTTTCAAAGGTGCTAGAGGATGGGAAACTTGACACTCTTGCAGAGTATTATCAGGAAAGATCTTCCATTTTAATCGAACCAATAGAGGCACTCAATATAGGTACTACAGAAAAGCCTAAAGTTTTGCAATTGGCTGCATCTCTGACAGATGAAGAAATACCCAAATTCACAAAATTTCTCAAAGATAATCAAATCAGTTTTGCATGGTCTTACGCATATATGTCTGGATTGGATCCAGATCTCATCATGCATCATCTATCTATTACGCCGGGGGCAAAGCCTGTAAAACAAAAACTCAGAAAAATGCATCCACATGTTGCATTGTTGGTTAAAGAGGAATTAAAGAAACTTTTAGATGTTGGATTTATCCGATCCATAGATTATGCAAAATGGATTTCCAATATCGTGCCTATTTCAAAGGCAGATGGAAGGATCAGAATTTGCATAGATTTCAGGGATTTGAACAAAACATGTCCTAAAGATGACTTTCCTTTACCAAACATTGAAATGATTGTGGATTCAACTATTGGACATGCAATGTACTCATTAATGGATGGATTCTCGAGATACAACCAAATAAAGATTGGACCAGAAGATCAGGATAAAATGACATTCACATATCCTTGGGGTACATATTGTTGGAACGTAATGCCTTTTGGATTGAAAAATGCAGGAGCTACCTACCAACGAGCAATGACAACAATTTTTCACGACATGATGCATACATTTATGGAAGATTATGTTGATGATATTCTTGCCAAGTCTAACACTAGAGAAGGACACATCGATATTTTATCTAAAATTTTCAAAAGAATGGAACAATTCAAAGTAAGACTTAATCCTAAGAAATGTGTCTTTGGAGTAAAATCTGGAAAGTTATTAGGATACATTGTGTCAGAAAAGGGAATTGAAGTGGATCCAGCTAACGTACAAGCAATTATTGATATGCCACCACCAAGGAACATCACTCAACTACGCTCTTTACAGGGACAGTTACAATCCGTTCGAAGATTCATTGCTCAACTAGCAGAAAAGAAATTACCATTTACACATCTCTTGCACAAGAATGTTCCATTCAAGTGGGAACACAAATGTGAAGCAACCTTTAATCAAATAAAGCAGTATCTCATGAATCCACCAGTGTTGACTCCACCAATACAGGGTATACCTCCCATATTATATATTACTACCACGAAAGTATCTTTAGGAGCGTTATTGGCACAAGAAGACAACTCAGGAAAAGAACAAGCCATTTATTACATTAACAGAACTTTAAAAAGTCATGAGCTAAATTACACCTTCATTGAAAAAGCTTTTTTAGCAGTAGTGTTCACTTCTCAAAAATTACGACACTACATGCTGACTCATACAGTAAAGCTTGTGGCTAAGATTGACCCACTCAAATATCTTCTAAGTAAGGCAACCTTAACTAGCAGGTTGGCTAAATGGGTTATGATCCTAAGCGAGTTCGATATTCAGTATGTGGACCAAAAAGCTATAAAGGGACAAGTAATTGTCGATCAATTAGCAAAAGCACCAATGTTGGCGGAACATCCAATACATGTTGATTTTCCTGATGCCGATATTTTCATAGCAGATATCCAATAGTCATGGTCACTTTACTTTGACGATTCTTACACTCAACATGGTTCAGGAGTAGGAATTCTTTTCATTACACCTCAAGGACATACAATCCCAAAATATTATCGGCTAATGTTTCCTTGCACAAACAACATAGCTGAATATGAGGCATTGATAATCAGTATAAGAATTACAGTAGATTGGAAAATCACAGAACTTAAAGTTTTTGGCAATTCGCAGTTTGTCTAGGAATCAAAAATGAAATTTCATTTCATTCATCAATCATCTCGTTACACTTTAATTGCTAACATCTTATACCGGCGTAGTCTGGATGGTACCCTCCTTAGATTCTTGAACGCGATGAATCGGAAAAAGCCTTACAAGAGGTCCATGGTGGAATCTGTGGGACACATTCAAGTGGACTAACCTTAGCAAATAAACTTGTAAGATTAGGATACTTCTGGCCAAATATGGAGAAAGAATCCTTCGCCTTTGTGAAGAAATGTGCAAAATGTCAGATTCATGGGAATCTCATTCATGCTCCTGCTCAGGAATTACAACCCTTCACCACAACATGGCCTTTTTCTCAGTGGGGATTAGACTTGGTTGGCAAGATACATCCGTCATCTTCAAATGGACATAAATTTATCATTACAGCCACTGAGTATTTCACTAAGTGGATTGAAGCTGTTCCTCTAACAACTGTTACAAGCAAAAAACTCTCTTCGTTCATCTTGAATTATATCATTTGCAGATATGGCATTCCTAATTCCATTATCACAGATAATGGTAGACCCTTTAAAAATCAAGATGTGGATGAACTATGTGAAAGATTTCGCATCCAACACAGGTAATCTACACCTTATTATTCACAAGGGAATGGTCAAGCTGAAGCTTCAAAAAAAACAATTCTAAAGATTTTGAAAAAAATAGTGAATGAAGCAGGTCATGATTGGCATGTACAATTGAATCCAGCATTATGGGCTTGTCAAACAAGCATTCACACACCGACGAGAGCTACTCCTTATGCATCGGTCTATGGAGTAGAGGCTATTCTACCACTGGAAGTTGAGATTTCTTCACTTCAAGTATCACTAAAAGGGCTAATCAATGACGAAGACTACAGAGTATCAAGGTTGCAAGAGCTAGAACTGTTTGATGAACGATGTCAAACTGTGGTTAATCACTTGAAGGGATATCAACAAATCATGTCTCATAGCTACAATCATAGAGTCAAACCGCAAAGTTTTCAAGTGGGTGATTTGGTTCTTAGAGAAAACCCTCAAAATCAACAGGATTGGGAAAAGAAAGGCAAATTTGAACCAAACTGGCTGGGCCCGTTCGTTATCGTTGCAGCCTATGGATCGGGGGCATATCAGTTGTCAACAGTAGAAGGGGACCTGTTTGAAGATCTTATCAACAACATTCATCTGAAAAGGTTCTACACTTGAGAAAATATCAAAAACAATATAAAAATTCCTGAAAATAAAAATAAAAAATCAAAACACTGCCTTGATGAAAACCTGGCAAACAAACGTCTCGGTAATAGCAAAAAAATCATAAAATAAAGAAAAAGTGCAATAAAAATAAATGGTGAAAACCTGGCAAACAGACATCATTAGTGATTTATTTGGCTCTCTCATCTATTAGGATTCATTATGCATGTACATCCTTGCATCAACATCACACACACCTCACTATCATATTCGCATTGCATCATTCTCCTTGGAACGACAAGGATCTCATCATGGCTTGATGATTTAGGGATTATCCATTGCAACAGTTGTGTCTAGCAAGAGTCAGAGTACAAGGTCACTAGGGGGCAGTTCGCTTTTCTAGGAGGTAGTCGGCAGCGTGTGTCTAGCATCAAAATGTCTGAAACAACAGTCTTGTCCAATTAAACTGAGCTTACATGATTATCTTGACAGATGATTTAAAACAAAATTGGATGATCTTAATTTGAATAAAATGAATGACAAACTTAAAAGCAATAAATTGCAAAATGTTGTTTTGATATTTGATTACATCATATCTTTGGAGTGGTTCAATGATGTACTGAACTAGAATCACAAGGAAGAAGTATGATTTTTCTTTGATTGTTGTCTGTAAGTTAATCATTAGTATTGTGTAGATTGGTCGTGGGACATGCTCTACAATGTATCATTGATGACATTTCAGAATTTGCATAGGAAAATGGTTAACTTTTATCTGTTTATGCAAGCAATACTCAGGTCATCTTGGTTCAATTATACCTCGATGCTTGTATTAACTTGCTACATTAAACATTATGGAAACAGTACTCAGGTCATCATTGGTGCTAACATACCCTTTGATGCTTGTACTAACTTTCAACATATCAAAAGGCTCAATGATGACAACTAAACACGGCAGGAAATGGCAATAAGGAGAATGATTCATTATTGCATTTAGGATTGCATAATTCATTTGCATTTCGAGGGCCTTTTTCAATAAATTTTTGAAGGTTGATCACATTATTGAATATCTTTTTCAACAATGGTTGAGTAAGACTGGACATTTGTTACATCTCATTATCATCATTTTCTATTATCATTATCATTGCACTTGCATATTTACATTACTATATCATTTTTCATCATGATCATTTTCCATCATTACACATCATATGCATCGTTATTATTTTAATCATTCATTAACATATACATTTGCATATTTCACACATATTCATAAATAAAATTGCATTCATATCATTCTTTTCACATCATTGCTTATGGTTATCATGATCATTTCCATTGCATCATATATCATAAGTTCATTACATGAGTGCATTTTCATTACTTCATTATCATCATCATAAATCATAATCTCATCTAAAGCATTTACATCCTCCATCATACATTCATTGCATATATCATAAAAGAAAGGAAAATTCATTTAGATTTAGATCATTTGCAGCATCATACATGACATAACATATAAAAATCTAAACATACATCCATAACATGTGCATACATCATCCATAACATGTGCATAATCAAATCACCACTGCATATCATAGATCTCATCAAAACAAATGTCCAGGAATACAAGGATATCAAATGTTTCAGAAAGATATATCGCATACAATGGCATAGATGTGTATAGAAAAATGCTCATCACTAAGGGGCATCTAGCTGTGGATCATGGCTACTGCTGCCTCCAGAGGTAGTGGGCCTCGATGGATCTCTACTCCTAGAGGCTCTGATCTCTCGTCTGACCAGTTGACCCACACTCCTGGTCGCACTCCTAGAGTGACTGCGAGAGTGAGTCCACGTCTAAGTACCTGACTGGGTAAAGGCTATCCGCCGCTCAGGTGGCATTGCCTCAAAGTATCACATCCTATAATACTCGGCCTTCCGAGCAGTCTCTAGCCCCTTTGCTACAACCTCTCCAATAGAGGTGCTCTCCATTGATCTCAGTAGTCTCTCAGCTACTCCCTCAGCCTACATGCATCACTCCCTAAAGCTGTCTCTCTCGGCTATGAGTTGAGCTATCTATGGGTCAGGAGGTGGTGGCTATGCTATTTGTCCCTGCAGCTGATTGATGGTCACCTGTGCCTGTGCTAATTGAGTCTGAAGAGTTTGAACCTCAGACTGCAAGGCATCCACCTGTCCTTGTGACGAAGCTCTGATGGTGATCCACGGTGCTGAAGTGCTGGCCTGACCTACTGCTCTGGATGTCCATGGCCTCGTGCGGAAGGGAATATCAAAGAATAATCTTTGTCTCCCACCACCCCCATCCCCATCATCTGAGTCATCTGATTCCTCATCCATCTCCTCATCCTCGGAGCTCTCGTCATCCACCTCCATGGCCACCCCACCGATATTTGCGGCTTGCTCTGCCTGTACCTATCCCGGATCCTGTGGCCGCCCTACTACTGGATGTCCCTATGGCTGCTGTCGCCCTACTTGAATAACTGGTCCTCCCATCAATGGGGCAGGCTCATTTGGACTAGTGAATCTAGGAAAGGGATGTGTGTAGAAGTATGCAGCATAGTCATCTATCATCCCTGCATCTGTGACCTCTGGTCGTATAGTCCAATCCTCTGGCTGTAGCTCAAAGTACTCCTCTCTAGCTGCCTCAATGGTCAAAACTGGCCCCCACTCTAGTACATCTCTCCGGTGCCTGGCATAATGTGTCGTCCCTTGTGGCATCATCTGTACCCATCCAAACTGCCTTAGAACCCTCCAGCCCAGAAATCACTCAATGATGAATGGGGTGCATCCAATCAAGTATTTGGACCTCATCACATATGGTAGCTCTCTGTCATCTGCCTGCCATGGGTCACAATCCACATATGGTCACCAAATGACCATATCCAAGTCATCAAGTACCAGCTACCAATACTCCAATTTGCCCAGCTTCGACTGGGAAAGGGGCCCTGTATACGCATAAGCATAGGGGAATTCGATGGGGCGATCTCTCCTGACTATGGGGTGTGTAATCACAAAATGCTCCCATGCAAATATCTGTAAAAGAGTCACCCCGCAAGAGAGACTCTTCCCATCTGTGTACACAACCTAATGAAGCTCATGATACAGATGGGCAAGCATGCATGACCCCCATGCATATATGGTATGGTGGAGAAGCATGTCCTCCAAGATCCTACCCCACCCAACTGATAGTCCCTTTGACTTGCGATCAGGACAAAGGAAACCACCGATCATCCCTACTAAAATCGAAGGCAGTGGGGCATATCTCTCCGTCATCTCCTTCAAGGGAAGCTCATATCCGCAAACATGAGGATCCTGGAAGACCTGTCTCAAAGAATCTATCCCCCCAATCTCCTTGTGATCATAAATCACAAGCTCTCCAACCACAGGAATACCTAGAATCCTGTAAACATCCTCTGGGGTCACCGTGATCTCTCCTGTCGGCAAGTGGAAGGTGTTGTGCTCGCTGTGCCACCGCTCCGCTAAGGTAGTCAATAGTGCCTTGTTGACCCGATATTGTGGGATACTCAACAGAGCTCTCAGACCACACTGGTCTATCACTCCCAAATCATCATGGGACAGTTAGGGAATCATCTCCTATGTCTGCGGAAATCTCTCTCTGATCTAGAGGAGGTTAAATTCCTCTTTTACAAAATCATCAAGCAAGCATGCAAAATCAATCAGCAATGGATATCATCAATCAATCAGTACATCAAGCAAGTTCAAATCACATCTATTTATTTTTCATATTGCATGGAAACAAATTTAACAGTCATCATGACTCAATTTGACTTTCAAACAGGAAAGCAAATCTAGCAATACTATTTGTTTTTCATATCGCATGGAAACAAATTTAATAGTCATCGTGACTCAATCTATTTGACTTTCAATCAGGAAAGCAAATCTATCATTTCTATTTTTTTTTTCATATTGCATGGAAGCAAAATTTATCAAACCTATTTGTTCTTCAAACACGGAGACAAATTTATCAAATCTATTTATTGATGATATTCAAAAGTGTAAAATCTGTTGTCTAATCTAGCAACAATCATCAAGCATGCATCAATTTTTCTTCAAAAATTGAAAATCGGCAAACATCCATGGATGCGCTAAAACAATCAATCAATGCGCTAAAACCATGGATGCGCAACTTTACTCCATGGATGCGCTAAAACAGTCTATAGATGCGCGATTTCATGAATGCACTATTTCATTACGCATATGCACTATAACAGTTCATCTATGTGCTAAATTCCCTATGCGCTAATCTATCATTCTCTGCAGGCAAGTTTCATGGATGCACCATTTAATCTATTCTATGTGCTAAATCACCTATGCGCGACTATTTGGCCTCTATGCACAACTATTTTGCACCTATTCACCACTTTGGATGCGCTAAATTATCTACTATATGCGCTAAAATACCTATCGTATGTGCTAAAACAAAATTTTAAAATTTTAAAAAATTCGAAAAAGCATCCAAAAATCATAAAAATTTGACGGAGAGGTTTGGATCGACTTACCCGAGGTCCATATGCAGGTGGTCTCTGATGACAGCGACCTCGCTCGAATCTGTGGCGCTCATACGGGATCGACATTGCTTTTATCTCTCTCAGAGCTCCAAATTTTCTCAAAGGTTACTGTTCAAACACTAGTAGAATTTGGCAAATAAATGACTACGTGACTAACATTTTTAGTCACATGACTAAAAATTTTAGTCACGTGACTAACACTAGTAGAATTTGACAAATAAATGACTAATTTGATCATTTATAAGTGACTAATTTAGTCATTTAAAGTGACTAATTTGGTCATCGAGTAAAATCACAACTAAATGACTAATATTAGACAGATAAAAATGACTAAATAAATATGCTCATTATTAAAATCTTGGCCATAATTTTCAATTTAATAAACATACTCTAAAATCTTCATCAAGACCTTATTTTCATTCGTAGCCCGCCATAATTAATAATAAAATATTACAAATAAATATTTTTGTGGAATAAATATTTTGTTTTGTGGTGTCATCATATGAACATGAAATTTTCTTCTAAATTGAATGCCCAACTCTTCAAAGGGCCCAACTATGTAGTGTGGAATATAAATATGCATACAATTCTCAAATATATATTAAGCTACTTATAAGTTTACATACTCTACATTTACTAGAGGAAAATAATGATATTACAAATAGTTTACAAATATGATTATATAAATTAGTTAAATTATAATAGAAGAGATAAAGATGGAGATAAAAAAATAAAGAGATAAAGACAAAGAAATATAGAGGTAGAGAGATAAAGAGGAATAGAGATATAGATGGAGAGAAAGATTGAAAGAGAAAAGAATAGGAAAAAGAGAGATAATATAAGAGAGATAGAGATATAATAGATAGAAAGGGAAAGAGAGATAGGGAAAAGAAAAACTAACTTTTGATTACTTGTTTCATGCCAAAAATCCAAGAATGGTATGTGTCCTTGGGGAGTTATGCTCAAGGTAGCATGGCATTTGATCTAGATAGACAAATTTATAGAGAGATAAAGACATAAAAGAGAGAGGGAGATAGAGATAAGATATAAAGAGAGAAAGACATAAAATGTAGAGGGAGATATAGATAAGATATAAAGAGGTGGATAGAGAAAAAATAAACTGAACTCCTATAATAAATTTACTATTACAAATATATAATTTGGTCTAATGAAAAATTATATTTAAAATATATATTTATTGAGTGAATGCTAATTGAGAGATTTGTTACATAAACAACATCATTTGCTAAATGACCTACCAATTGGCCTCATGTACTACACATATGTCTAAAAAAATACACCAAAATTTTCTCTATTTGACCTTTCATACGTCTTCAGTGTATGTATTGCATATTGCACACCAAGGTGCAATTGCTAGTAATAATTTTATAAATGTATTTGACATGTCAAAATGTGCTCATTATTAAAATCTTGGTCATAATTTTCATTTAAATAAACATACTCTAAAACCTTCGTCAAGACCTTATTTTCAATTGTAGCCTGCCAAAATGGAGAAGTGAAATTGAAACCTTATTTCTAGGCATAGCTCGCTAAAATGGAGAAGTGAAATTGAAACCTTATTTCTAGGCATAGCTCGCTAAAATGGAGAAGTGAGTCGAAACCTTATTTTCAAGGTAGCCCGCCAAAATGGAGAAGTGAAAGAACGATGCCTGATTTAGGGTTGCAACCTCTACCCATTTTTCTGCATCAGACACAATTTGTGCAGAATTTTGTGGTAAGTCACTTTCCATGGTTTCAATTAATTTTACTTTTCAAATCTGTATGCGGTCAGGCCATTTTTTATTGTGTTAAGAATGATTTCTCATTGCATAGGTGAATTTACTATATTTTACAAGCTTATTTTCAAACCAAGGATTCATAACAAGGCTTGTCTGTGTTAATCTTAATCTTGAAAGTAGGTGGTATTGAATAGGAGCAACACAATGATTACAAGAACATTACATTTCACTTTTGGCTTTGCCATGCCCATGCCACTGGGTATAAGAAGTATAATGTTCTGGGCAAAGCAACCAAAATTTTTGGTGTGTGACAGTATATTGAAATAATTTGCCTGTTATGTAACATACATTATAATAAAGTTGTTGGCTGTATGAAAGTCTCCCTTAGTCCGGACAGACATGTTTGGTTTAAACCATGATGGACTGAGAACTGGTTTTAATGGTGCTCTCTTTTGTAGGAATATGGTGTATTTCCTATCGTAGGAGAGTCCCTTTCAACAGATGATTTAGTCCCAATCAAGACATCAAAGGTATGTTTTTGAGCACAATAACCTTCAACTTATGAGGATTTACACGAAATGTGAAACTATACCTTCTATGTCTTGTGATGTAAATTGGAACAAGAGCTTATTGGACATGCTGAAGTAAATTTTTGTTTATGTTTATGAACTTTTTAAAAATATTTTCAGGCAGTAAAACCAAGACCATTACAAGCTACAAGCATTACTGTGATGCTTGGTCTGTTTTAGAATGGATACATCATGATGTATTGCTATTCTATTTCTTATGCTTGGAAATTTTTTATTTTAGAAGTTAAACGAATGATGTCAGAAAAAATATTATGGAGATTGGTTCTAGCCCTTTGAAAGGCTCTTTTGAAACAAATCTATTGCATGAGTAGAAGAAAGGGTTAAATAAAATTTTAGAAAAAAAATCCGTACTTACCACCAGAGTACCAGGAATTTAAGTGTTACATTAAAAAGTATCCTACATAAAGCAATTACAAATGCAAGGAAACTTGCTCCTATTGAAGTGGTCTATGAGATTGTAAAAGCACTTTCAAATTTTCTGATCAATCTATTGTGAATCTATATTTTTTCTTTATAGTATTTTTTATCCTTTGGAAATTTTTTTATGGACTGAATAGCAATCAATGTTTGACTAGTCAAAATAAAATAAGAAGAATATTAGAACAATTTTACCGTGTTTACAAAATTGTCACTTCCAAGTGACAATCAAAACAAAGCTAGAAATGAATGAAATGGTTTCTTGAAATGTTTTCAGATAAAAGAATATTTATTTTTTTGAGCTAAGTAATGTTGTTAACAATTATAAAAATCCTTATAGACACCTTGGGGAGTTCTTTGGAAGGAATCTAGATCCCCAAGCTAAGATCTTTATATCAGTGGGACAATTTTTATAGCAAATTTGACTTCCAACCATATTCAAATGGTATGACAACCCCTATGAATACCATAGAAACCTACAGGTTGATTACACTTTGGACCCTCAATCAATCTATCAAGTGCTCTTCCTTTGATTGATTCCTCTCTTGTTGGTTGAGCCCTCTCCCCATTGACTGAGGTTTCCCCTTGCCCAACTAAGGGTTCAATACAATGGAGGAGGAGGGGCACAAATGCCCTCTCCTCACCGCTGGTTCAGGGCTGGCTTGTCCCTTAGTGCCATAAGCTGCTATGTAGTGAGGGACACCTGAATTCTATAGATCTATGAACTCAATAGTGATGGCAGTTCTTTAGTACTTTAATTCAGTGCTGATCTAATTCCTTAACTGGCCAGGTAAGTAATCATTTGATTCTTTGATATATTTCACAATCTTTAATTGCTGTAGTTTTTTAGTGCTTATTTGAGAGTCTGTGTTGTAGTATTAGCTTAGTAAAGTAACTCTATATTTAGTTAACCAGTTGGGGAACCAATGCTACATTTAGACACATTATTGTTCATCATTGCATTGGATAGTCTGTAGCTTTCAAATTCTCTTGCTGTCAATAGATAGGTGAAATGCTAAAGAAGAAGGCTTATGTCCTGCTGGACTATAATTTTAGTCCCTATATCCATCTGTGATTTTCTTTTTAGTATTTGTTTGTCAGTAGGAATTTGTAAGATATGAGTTTCTAGAAAGCTATTTTAATAGAATTTACTTTACAGGCTTGCAATGCACGCATCACAGTGCCGAAAGTTCAACTTGGTCTTGTCGAACTTCAACTTGGTATCATCCCTAGGCTTGGGGGTAAGCCTATTACTCTATTCTCTCTGTAAATTTTAAACTTCCATATTTATGGATGTGATAAATTTTTGTTATGTATGGCAATTTTTACTTTGGGTGCAATGATACATATCTTATTTTCAGTTAATGAGTCAGAATTTATAAACACAATAATTAAATGACCTGTCCTGTTTTGCATGAAAATAAACTTTTAGAAATTGCAATTGCAATTATCTCAAAGGCTTCAGTCAATCTAGTTTAGGGTACTGAAATTTGGTAAATTAGAGAATGGATGTTATAATCAAATTGCTTATTTCATTGGAAAATCATTTTGGAAGCAGAACATGTGCAGCAGCATTATAGACATAAGCATAACAAAGGAAGACCATTAAAGAGAGATATTTGTCAATGCTAATGAGCTTATATCATGTGAAATCAAGAATAATTTAAATGCATAAATGTCTTTTGATCTTCAAAATTCCCCGTCTTATACATCTTTCACCTATGTAACTCTTGACTCATCATATTCCTTACTCCTAGAATACTTTTTGAATAACTCACTAAAACACAAAGCGATCATCCATATGGACTATTAATCATGCCAACATCTAATCACCCTGTATAAGTGTTGGTTCTTGCTTTATAGTCACCTACAATTATTAAAGCTGCAATAGCATCACTATCGATATCTTCAACTGGCACTGAAGGATCCCTAAAATATTGTAAGACAGTTTGTGCCTAGATTGTGGGCCATATTCAGCCACATTCCACTATTATTTAAAATGAGGTGACATAGTCTTGAACAATTTTCTTCTTACTCTTATGACCCGACAAGTGTTACTCTTCTTTGTGTTAACAAGTGGTCATTAGATGCTTGCATTTCCCATAGTTATAGCAATTTTTCCATTTCCAACTGCTTTTTTAGTTCTTAATTTTTCTTTTCTCTATGGATAACTTTGTATTGTCCATTGATTTGTCTTTTGTTGGACCAACACTAACATTTTAATTTCTTTTCAAATCTCACATCTTCTATCTTCACTATCACTATCATTTCAAGAGCTCAAATTGATTTTGTTAGCGTAATCAATGTAATCGAAACCATCTCTCTATCATCAATATTATGGATTGTGCCATAGGATACATGTACACACAATGTCAAAATAGGTAACTATTCTTTGACTAGAACAATACCTTCACATGCCACTTAAGTTAGTAATGAAACCCAATAGGTCTTTGGGTGGAAAAAGAATTTCACAAAAATATAATGAGGACAAGCATCTCTAGGAGTGTTAATACTTGTAAGGAATCAGTAATCTGGGGTCACTCTAGCTGAACAATTCAACAATCTAACTCCAAAATAAAATAACAATCGAAATTATGACAAATTGGTAATATTCTACATCTTAGGTTTAATTGATATTTTTCTAATTTTATAATAGTTCTTTTTTACATCTTACATTTCCACTGTCCATTAATATTATGGGAAATCTGGCAAAAAAATTGTGTAAAGAGTTTTTTGTGGTTGTTTTTCATTTTATCAATTTCTTATACTACTATTAACTAAAAGCTATGGATGACTCATGACAGAAATAAATTGATTTGTGTTGATTGAAAATCAGGTCACGGACAGAGACGAGAATTTTCTTCCAAAGTATTTTTGATTGTATTTGGCTATTTTTCTCTATTGACCTATTTTGATTATTTGCAGTATTTTTGAATGCCAACAAACTACTCTAGTGAATAGCAGTTCTGATATAATTTTTCTTATTTCTTGATAATCCAATGTATCCAACAGGTTTGGTACGATGAGTTGTTATTTGTTTGTAGAACTTTGATGCCCATCATTTCCTAATGCAATGCTTCAGGGCCTACATATGCTTTGCTGGGGTATTATGTATCAAGTCATAGTTCCAAGTTTCTTTGTTACTCAGGGTAAATTATGACGATGTTCTATCAGGATTCTTTGATATTTCTTGAAATGAAAAGTCCAATATTTTTAAATTATCCAGTCCGAAGTTTGGCTACTTTTGGCTACTGCAATTATCTTAATGCCCATATAACTTTGTTCTAGTGAATTCCTTCAGTTGCTAACCTATTAAAGACATTGCTATGCCATGTTTTTCATGGATGTATTTAGCTAGATAGCAATTATAAATGCATGTAAACACACTAGCAAGGGGCAACAATTAATTGAACATTTTATAAGAATTATACAAGTGCTGCTCTATAGTTTTCATCGTACTAATGAAAGAAGATTTTTTCTCATCCAACAACTATGTGCCTGCATATTAGCCTTACCATGGAACCAACTTGCTATTGGTAGTGACAATGTAATTCCATAATACTAGGTAGATTCAAGCATTTTTAGAGAACTGAAAACTTCAAATACTAGGATCATCAGGCTGGTGGCCAGAACAAATGTAGAAAAAAATTAAATTTATTAATTTTGAAGATAGAAATTCACTGCTCTGAAACTTGAGATTAACAATAAAAAAATTTGAAGATAGAAATTCACTACTCTGAAATTTGGGAGTCAATGCAAATGCAAGAAGATTAACAGGATATTCAAGATGCAAGTGATTCTATTATATGGCTTCCAACAATTTCTTCTCTTGTTCTACAACTTGATCAACTTCTCCCTAATGTCATACAACCTTTACCAAGAAATTCTACTATACACTCTGCCTAGGAGAAACTTCAATGTTTAAATTCTGATGTACATTCTATGTATCCTACTAAAAGAGCAAGTAGTTATTTTTTTGCAACTCTACAACATTTTACAATTGGTTCTTCCTCAACCTATGATGTTGGTACAAAAAAAATTGTTGAATTCGATAAATGTACATCCATGGAATATGGGGATACCAAACACTATTTTCATAAAGAGCTTCTGAAGTGCACGTTGTACTAATTGGGTCCAATGATTGATTAGGTGCAGCATTTTCAAACTCCAATTTGTAGTCAGATCGGGTTCCTTGTTTGTTTATTCCTCAACCACAGTTCATTAAAACATATGGCCACTAGCGACTACATTCTCCATATACAAGCTTGTTTTCTAGCTATGCCAGTTCTACTAATGATTACAACTTGCTTCATCAATTTTCCTTTCTTCTACTAGATGAAATAATCACTCTAGAACTTCATTCCTCTTTTAACATGGAATGCTCACTAGTTGCAGAAAAATCAAGTTCTAATCAGGCTATTCTGGCTACCCGTAGCAAGCATTAGCACAAAGTTCCTCCTTGCTCTTCCACACAATCACAAGTTTGGAAAACCTTTCCTAATTTTACTTGATTACTTGTTTTCTTTCTAGTCTAGAAGACAACATTTATTTAGGGGCAATAATGTACTCGGTGTACAATTCCTTTATTATGTTATATCAATATGGTTGTATCTAACTATGCATTTGTTTGATGACTTTCAGGTAGTTATAAGAGTCAGTCGGTAGATAATTGTGTTCTACTTGGCAACCATCATGTTCTTTAAGTAACCTTTGCATAGTCAAGAAAAGTAGTTTTATCCTTGGCTGATTATCTTTGGTCTACTTCTATAGGAAATTCATGAGAATAAAGATATATTTTACTGCTCTATCTGTTCATTATTTCAAGTATTAGTTTTATCAGAAAGAACTGGATAACCCTTAGTCTAGCCCAACCATCAAGACCTCACAAAAGCCACAATGTACTAACTCAAAAAACCCCCGTACCCAAATGGCAATTAATTGTCTACTTTGTAGGATACTATAGAGGAAACAAGTTAATCATGGTTGTAAAATGGTATACAAGTATAGATAAAAGCAAGAAAGGTCATGAGTGTGCATGGAAATATACAAGGAAGAAAGAATCATGTGTAAATACACTCATATTCTTATAATTAGAAATTATATATACAATTAATTATTCTTTTATTAATCCTCTTCACTCCATATTTCATTCAAAAATTCATGAACAGAGAAATGTACCAAGATATTCAAGAATGTCATAAGATGCCATTTTTTCTATCTTACGAGACTATGGAGTTCCCTATTGAACAATGATGCAATATCTAGAAGATATTAATTTGTGCTCCGCAAGGATGCATTCCCAGTGTGCCTAGACACACATATCGATTGCCCAAAATATCCTAGGGATGGGGACAAGAAACCCCCTTCTTATTAATGAAATGGGGACATCCCCCAAAAAAGGGGACACCCTAGAGTCCCCCCATACCTGCAAATTGTAAAAGACAAAAAGAACATAGAAAGATTCCCATGAGCTTTTTGTGACTAAGATCAAGCCTTCTCAGGAAGAGTAAAGAGGAGAATAAGAAATCTAGGTAGCCTTTCAGATTTAGCAGAGCTAAATTAATAGCATTCCCCTGCTGAAATTTGTCACATGTGAATCCAATCCATTCACATAGGAACTGGTAAGACTAGTTCTCCCGACAAACTCCTATTGAACCAAAATGCATTCACAAGAAAACTGATAAACATCAACTCTTTGGCATCCATTTCTCTATACAAAAGAAAGAACACAAACAAGAGGACTTTGCTGGTTAGCAGCAAGGAACAAATTATAAAACACAACCATTAATGAAATTTTGGGGCCTAGGAATGGAAACGAAACCTGTGATCTCATCTTATTGGTGGTGTTCAAATGTTTTTTCGAATGGCAGCTAAGAGCCTTGTTCTAGATGGAGGTTGAGTCCATATTAAACTACTAAAGCTTGGTAGACTGAGCATAAAAGAATATCCTTATCATATGCTTTCTAGAGGAAATATGTTAAACCATTCAAACCTAATTTTTTGTTCAACAATGTCTTCAATGTGTATACAAGACTATAAAAACTTACACCAAACGAGGTTAAATTCAATGACATCATAATTAACATTTCAGAATGACGTTGTATAGGCTCATGTTTATATCTTTGGTAGATATATTTAAATGTTGAAATTTTTTAAATTTCAACTTCTTTAGTTTGTCAAAGTTATATTTAGTTATTTTTAATTTTATATGTAGTTTTATTATTCAAGTATTAAATTTTATATATTATTTTAATAGCCACCCCGGCCCCACTGCTCCCAAATTACAAAAACAAAATTGTCATCCCTGAAACCTGTCCCACCTCCCTGAAACTCAAAGAAACATTGATATTATTTAAAAATAAAATATAATATGAATAATAAATGTAAGCATGAAAAAATACAATTGTTACTTGTCTAAACTGAATTTTGAAGCATTGAGTATCATTACATAATTAATGCCAACCACACAAATCAAATTGCAAAACAATGCTTCTAAAATCTATGATGATAGAGAACATGGAAACTTTCAACAAACTGTGGTTCATGAAATAAACAAGTGAGGTTTACAATGAATTAAGGTTCTTCTAGTAGCCTTGCCTTTAGAACAATGTCATTGTGGTCTGTCATAACAACTTGGTGGTAAAATCTGCTACAAAGCAGTCCTGTCACTCCTGCAAAATGGGAGGGAACAATAATGAGTATTAAGTTTCACTTAAGATTTCATTTTTTTAAAACTTTATGCAAACATTTAAACAAAACAATGTTCACAAATTACTTAATTGTATCAATTAGAATTGCAGTGTGCATTGTTCAATGTACTTTAGGACCATGTTAGAGAACATATTTAGTATTTTCATAGCTATGCAGAGCCAAAAAAAAAAACTAAGGCTGAGGGGCAACTATCCCAAGTTAATATTGCCCCACAAATGTTAGGTGTTAATTGTGGACCGAGTTTACATTTCTTGTATCTGTTTGAATAATTTATTTCTCTCATTCTTAGCATGATTTATCCTCTAGCTCCTTGTTTCTGGGCTTTAAAATAATCACTGTGAGTCCATTTGTTCATGTGTTGGTTGTGACTCTTTGGTGGATTTGTTATACATTTTTGTGGGTAACAGGTATTATATATGATACTGTATGTGTGTTTACAACTGTTTCTCTTTGCCTTCTATATGCCACATCTTCTATTTCTTCGTATTTGGAAAATGGAAACATGCATTTCATTTTATTCAAGAACATGCAGCTACAATTATTTTTGTTTGCCTTCTGCATGTTACACATGCTGGTTGGAAATTATGCATTTTTTATGTTTCTTTTTTATGAGGCTCATTTGTTCGACCCATGCATGTGATCCCATTATTAAGGTTTTAAATGATTTTTACTCACTGCATCCTTTTGTCTATTATCAAATTGTATGTCATGAAGCTTGGTGTATTTCAAGTTTTCAACATGTAAACATGATTGATTGAACCAAGATATGTATTGATAATTGCATTGTAAATATTCTTAAATCCACACTATTTTCAATAATCAATTTTGTCTATGTACATCAAGTAATTTTTCAGTTATCCTTAAAATTCTCCACTATATAAAAAAAATCCTTAGAATTATAGTGTGATATTGTCCATGCCTAGAATTTGATGATCCTTGAATAGGATGTAGTACATTACCTTCAGTAAAATAACTATATGCACTTCAAATATATCAAGGTTCAAACTTTCTAACATGCAGTAGATCTCTATGGTTGTGATTTACACTCTGCAATGCATTTATAATTAGATTTTATGCAACTGACAGTATTGAATTAATACACCTCTACTCTTGACGTCTGGATGAGATCTCCAATTTTCAAAAACAACATTTTTATTAATGAATGGTAGTACCAGTTTTCTGCCACAGTTTTTAAACTTTATGTTAGTACACGGTATCAACATCAATTCTTTTATTTGCTTGAAATTCTTGTTGAATTTAAGGAAACAAATACACTTTGCTTGCTTTAATGATACTTTTCTCTTTATTACCAAAAAAATAAAAATATGGTGTAAATTTGGCTGCATTAAGTCAAAATTTGAGAATTAGAGCTGATTCTTAATTACAAACAACAAAAAACAATATGTAGACTTCTATTAGTCTTCTGATATTTTGTGTTAATGTTGATTGGTATATTTCTTTTTAACGATATGAAAACATGCTTTTGTTTCCTTGATTTCTTTTTTAACTCAACAAATTAATCATTGTTTCTATTTGAAGTATGGCTACTTCTATGCATAACTGATCTATTGTGTAGGAAGCAACATTTAACAAAAAGTTATGTACTATTACAGGTACTATATCCAGAGTGACATAAAGGTTGCAGTTTGTAGTGTCTATCCATCTGAACTAGCCACTCTACAATGTTTTGGTTGTGTAAAGGCTAAGATACCTGCTAAAAATAGTTATCACTGCTCACCAAAGAGTTAGACCTGATATATTGAATTCTCTAACAATCTCCACTTTCTCAAAACTGCCTTGCGACCTCCTCCAATCTACAGTTTCTCAAAACTGCCCTACCAGCACTAGGCAGGAACTATGCTGCACTGCAACTCTTGTTAAGATCATGTCCATAATTTTCATTTTAATAAACATACTCTAAAACCTTTGTCAAAATGCTCACCAATATGGAGAAGTGAAAGACAAACCTTATTTTCAAGCGTAGCCCACCAAAATGGAGAAGTGAAAAGTGTCGTGCTTGATTTAGGGCTGCAACCTCTGCCCATTTTTCCGCATTGGTAATGTCGATAGTAGGAAACTATTTATGCATAATCTTGTGGTAAGTCACTTTTCATGGTTTGAGTTAATTTTATTTTTCAAATTTGTATGCAGTCAGGCCATTTTTTATTGTGTTCTATTACTATATTTTCTTGAAAATGCAAGATCAGGGTCAATGAAGGGGAGCACGAGCATAGTGCATGAGCTATAGGCACTGTCGAGCAAGAGGCTCGTATAGGTCAAGGGTTTGGTGGTCAGGGTTTGGAATCCCAGGCATGGGGAATTCAGGGAAATCGTGTTGTTTGATGTATATTTGTTGCTTGCATTGTGGGCAGATCCTCAGTTATGGAAGCCCAACTCCATGACTTCCATCGTGCTCAGCCATTTGAGGTAACCTTCTTCACTTGTGATGCTTGTTTGCGGAATGCCCTAACTTTTCTCTCTCTTTGTTTTTATGTTTCACAACTATGGACATCACTGAGAAAATAGAGAAAAATCTTGTTTCACACCTGTGCCCTAGATTATTTTCATTTTATCAGCTTCACATTACTTTTGAAGTTGTATATGCTTTGTTTCAACAGTTAATTGGAAAATTCATCAATTTGAATTATAAAACATATTTCAAATTTCTCAGTTGGGTGCCTGCTACTTTGAAAATGCATGTGGATGAGCTTATTGATCATGCTGGTTTGGACTCTATAGTTTACCTGCTAGTAAGTTTATATGTTTCTTTTGATGCATCATTCTTGTTGATTCTTCATTTGTTCTAGTAATTTCTTCTTCTTATGGAACGTTTACATCCTCTTTAAGAACCAAAAAATATATGTGTGTATTTATTTATCTATTTTTTAGAAAATTATATAGAAATACTTTTTTATTAATAAAATTTTACACAAGGATATTGTTTTTTGATATTTCAGAAATAGCTAGTTCTATTTTAATTAGTTTGAGACTATCAACTATGTTAAATTTGTGATTTGAGAAGATTTAACTTTATATTTACTACAAGATGGAAATTCTATCTACAATTTTTACCAAATGGATTCCCAATGGCTTCTGGGTATAGTAGGTGCATTATAAGTACAAATATGATATAATAGTTGCTTTATAAGTAGAAATATCTGATGAAATATGCAACTGCATAAATAGATGTCTCTTGTTGACTAACATGGTTAAGTTCTTTATTGAATATCATTGGGATCCATTAATGAGTTGCAAAGGAATAACAAGTGTTCTCATTGTATGAGGTTGTTATACATTTGTGTTTCTTCACCACGTAGTGAAGAAGGGTTATAATAGTAGCCTAAGAGATATAAACATTCCTATAAGAGAGGAAGTGTAATTACTTTTAGATGATAGTTTGAACAAACACTAGAATGATGCCAGAATGTAAGAATTGGCAGTTTTGTCTTAAGATTCATTAGTAATTTCTCAAATTTTTACCTGCTGAAAATTAATTGCCGATTGAAAACATGAACTATATTTCCAACTTGAAAAGAAACTTAAATGACAATGCTTTAGAATGTACATTGTACTTGAATTATTGCCAATTTGTTGCTGGAAATGAGACATGAGCATTAACAACAAAATTTAAACAATAACACACAGTAACACAAAGGAATTTTACCTTGGAAACCCATGTGTGGTAGAAACAAACTTGGTAGTGTCATTACTAAACTTTTCTTCCTTAAACTTTATCAATATCATTGGAGTTTTCTTATAGTAATTCAACATTTTTCTAGTTTTATAAACTTGTGATTGCCCCTTAGACTTCCACTGTTTACAATTGAATTCATTTTCTCAATCACTCCTATGGTCATGGCTCTACAATTAGGTGTTGATACTTGCATGATGTGTGTACTAAATAACCCTTAAATATCAAGAAATGGACAAGACATCGTGTCTTGGTTGTCTTTGATTGTGTTGTCCTATTTGGGTAGCACTGCCACTTTGTAGGGTATGACTTTTGGTGACATTTGCTAGGTTACTAGTATAGTTATAGATTTGTTTCTTGTTGTTGGCCTGTTGATACACTAATGCAACCGTTTGTTGTGTTGTAGGACCACTGATACACTTGCATAATTGTTGTTGGTGACACTTCCACAAGTGTTCATGACACTAATACAATTTGTTTGAAGAATGTTAGGGTGGCTATATCATTATATAATTTTGTTGTTTGTGGTAGCTGAATCCTACCTTGTCCAATCCATGGTGAAAAAATTATAAAAAATATATATTTTTCATTTGTAATTGTTTTTTATAAAATGGGTTTGTCTGTTGCAAAAGGCTAAGAATTGCAAAGTGCAATGTGAACATTTTTTGAGCTTAAAATGGAAGTATGACCAGAGTATTTATTTTATCAAATTTAAATACCTTTTGATGTGGATACTTACCATCCACAATGCATTCTTGGTATTATTTTGATCCACAACACAATTAGAAGTAAAACCCCTTCTAAACAATTCTCCACAATACAAAGGCTCCACTAACAAATTTATTAAGATAGACACATTACATTAGATCCCATGAGTTTATTTACAAGAGAACAAACAACATTCGTTGTTTGAAATTATGTGGAAAAATGATTCATATTACATTAGATTACATCTTTGCCATTTATGTTTGAGATCTTTATAGATGAGACTTGTTTACAACAATTTTTAGAAAGGGAGGATATATTGAGAACCATAAATGAGTTGTCAGGTGTGTTAGAATATAACCGAAGTCTCATCCTTTGTAAATCATGGGTTTGATCTTTTTCAAAGCAAAATGATCCAGATTCTTGAGGTTCTACATATATTAAAGCTCACCCATATATTCCATGAGTTGACATCTCTTTGAGGTATTTTTTCAAGTTCACGTGCCTTTTCTATGCTTTCACATTTTTCATGCATGTCCATCGGGGCAGTTGCATTTGCAATGTTAGAAAAAAAATTCTCTATTTTTTATGCTTTGATGGATGTCCATACTCTGTTCCAATTTTCCTATTTTAGCATAGGTAGGGAGAATGCTGGAAAAAGTTGTCCAGTTTCACTTTACACCTGCCAATTGCATTTGCTTGAAAGTTCCTAAAGATTTTTGGAAAAATCCATTTTGGGCATATCCTACAATCATTGCATTCCATGAGATAATCTCTCTTCAAGAGGCATTTTGACAAACAACTCACGTGTCTTTTCTATGCTTCCACATTTTGCATAAATGTCTAACAGTGCAGTTGCAACTACAACATCCATACCCTATTCCAAATCCCCCATTTTTGAAGAGGCAAGTAGAATGGTAGAAACATTTATTCCATGAGAAAGTGGGGAAGAAGTGAGGAGTATAAAACAAGCAACATGACATTAGGAATAGATGACAAGAGAGGCTATTAAGCTGCAATGGATGATCCCAAGCAAGGCTTTATTAGGATGTCTTGCTTTGAGCTTTATTAGACACCAATGTTGGAAAACTATTACTCTGGTTTTTCTGTTTTCGTGCAGTTTCAAGCTCTAATACTTTTTTCTTTTGTCTCTTATCTCCTATGATGCAAAATTACTTATTTATATTGTGTTGAGGTTTAAGAATTGAACATAGTTTTATTGTTTTTTGGATGCTTCAATAGAGAATATAGGTTATCCTTCCATTTAAGGATTGAAACAAGATACAATGTAGGTACAATGTGTTATATGTTTGGATATTTTGTGGATTCAGTTTAGGTCGTTATGCTTATTTTTTGAAACTGAATTTGTGTATTGATCACTACAGCCAGATGCATTCATTTGCTCACTTAATGATGTGATGGTAACAACTATGGTCAATAGGAGAGCTCGTCCTGGGATATTTGGTGGTGAGGTAATCCAGTGCTGATTATTCACACTCATGCATTATATGTCATGAATGATTTTCTTATATTGATTTCTTCTTAGAGATATGAACTTTCAACCTATTGTTTTTGTATGTTACTTTACAATGCTTTTGTAATGCCAAGGCATTTTGAGGCAGAAGTTAGTTGGGTGTGGCCTTGCATTTATAGCTGCTAGAGGATTTGGTAGGTTATTGTCTCTCGTTGTAATAAGATTTGGAGAATGCTTCATTATCTCTCTACTCAATGGTTGTGATACATGTGATTGTGTTGTACAAAGTTGATTTTAATATTTTTCTTGTGAATATATTGAAAAACCCTTTGAATTTCTATTGTATTAAAGGATTATATTTTAAGCTGCATAATCTATTGTTTGAGTTGTTTTTTTGTTGTATATGATCAGTTTAAGGAAGCAAAAAGAATCTAAAACATAGGAAGAAGTCACCAACTGATATTTTTTTTCAATTCTCAGGCCACTTGAATGTTTGTTGTATTTTGTTTTAAAGGGTTGTTTGTACTTAGTAGTATCTAGAGGTTTAGGTAAAAACTATTTTTTTATAAAGAAAATGTAACATGGTGGGCATGAAAGAGAAGATGCAGAGTTATGATATTTTTTGTTTTTAATTCTTATATGGCCATGCCAAAGTCTTATACGAGTTTTGTTTTTTGGTACAAGAATATCAATTAAGGTTACAAACAGACCAAGCCAATGGTTGTAATGTTGGTCCTAGGGTGTGTTCCTTTTAACATCTTAAGATGTTGTACATTGTAGTAATTGTTTTTTGCTCATCTAATTTTCTAACACTCTTAGCAACTAAAGCTTTGAGCAGTTTCTATCCATTTTGCATACCCTTCATAGTGGTGCATTGTCTTATTCTTTGTAGTCATTTTGTGTTCATTCTTAGCATAATTCTTGAAATGCCCAGTGTCTTACTATTTTATGTTCATATCAAAAAAAATTCTTTTCAATTTGTAACTTGCTTTGTTTTAACCTATTGTAAATTACAAGAAGCACCAAAGAAGGAACAAATAGAATATCATTGCAAGCATATGACCCTCAGTCTTTTGTACTAGTTGTAAGAATTATGCGTTGTCAGAAAGTATCATTGCAAGATATGGAGGATCACAAAGGATACAATGTGGTTGTTAGAGGCTCCTTGTTTCACATGGGTAGAGTTGTATAATGGAGAGATGGCAATTGAATGTATTGTTTTAGTTTTATCATAAGTCCATATGCATTTCCTTCCAAATAAACATTTAGATAGATTTTGAATTGCCTTATCAAATATAATTGTATCAAGTGGTAGTGTTGTAGATGCTGCACCTTTTAGTCTTATTAGCATTGAATCCATTAGTGAGCAACTTCACAACCATATTGCAAATTAGTGTTCTACCCAAGTCACTATAATGGGAAATCTCACAAAATTGAAACAGGTAAAGGATGCCATATTGTAAAAATCTAAATGTTCTCATTATTAGATATTGGTTCTATTTTCATTTTAATAACTATATTTTCATTTTAATAATTGTATTTTCATTTTAATAAACATATTGTAAATCCCTCGTTGAAATCTTATTTTCAGGTTGCAGCTCGTCAAATTGGAGAGGTGAACATGCACTCTTTACTTTCATCCGACCATAACCAGTGAGATTTCTAGATAGGAAGTTGCCATCCTTCTCATTTGAATCCTTCCAATCTTTTCTCAAGGGTTGTTCGGCTAGAATGGGAGGGCAAGGCTACTTTGAATTGGGCAATATATGCACTGCAAATAATATAACTACATTTACTATATATTTCCATGTCTTTTCTCCCTTCAGTGTTTGTAGCATTTGTATCATATCTTGGATTTGTCTTCCATGGCAACCAAGAGTGTAGTGAAGGATATATTTCTTGGATCTTTATTTATGTAGTTGTATGTTATTTGTAATTCCTTTGGTTATGCAACTATTTTTTGTTTGTATATTCTTTTTTTTCATGCAATACAATTTTATTTTTGAATATCTATGATATTTGAACTTTATATGCATAAAGTTGTTTGTTGATTGTATATATTTTTTTTCATGTTAATCCAATACAAAAAATTATTTAAATATCTATGATATTTAAATTTTATATGCATAAATTTATGAGAATTAATTAAGTTAGATTTGATTTATAACTTGAATAATTGATTCACTCAAATAAATGACTACTATGACTAAAATAAATGAATACAATGACCAAATATATGACTACAATGACTAAATATATGACTACCATAACTAAAATAATGACTAAATATATGATTAAAGTAATGACTAAATTAATGACTAAATATGTGATTAAATTAATGACTAAATATATGACTAAATAAATGACTATCATGACTAAATAAATGATCAGTTAAAAACAATCAATGACTAAATTAATGACTAAATATATGAGTAAATTAATGACTAAATATATGACTAAATAAATCACTACCATGGCTAAATAAATGACTAGTTAACAATAATCAATGACTAAATTAACAACTAAATCAACAACTAAATTAACAGCTAAATCAATGACTAAATCGATGACCAAATCAATGACTAAATAAATGACTAAAATAGTTTAGTCATAAATTTGGTCGCATTATAAATGACCAGCAATAAACTACTAATGGTCACGTGACCAAAATTAGTCATTTATATGTAATTTTTAGTAGTTTATTTAGTCATATATTGTTGTTTTTGTACTAGTAAAATGAAAGTGACTTCTCATCTTTTTCACCTTTTAAAAGGGTAAAAATAACATTAATTACTGTGCAAAGTGCTATTTCAAGAGTTAAATCGCCAATTTTTCTCCGAAATCATCTAAAAATCTTTCAAATCATTCTCATCATGTGATTTATCTCTCGAGGGGGCATATAGCATCATCAGTAATTTTTCAAAGTTAGGGGCAAATTCTTTGAAGCAATGCATGAAACACATCACTTCAAAGAGGGGCAAAATGTACACATCTAAAAATGGTCACGGTTGATCGAACCTGTTAATTAATTAAATATGAATTATTTAATTAATGTTCTTAAGTCATCTACATAGAAATAAATTTAATTATTTATTTATATTGTTCATTTTCTAATTCTTCTAATTTAATTAAATAGATAAAGTTTATTTAATTAATGCTACCTTCCTCTTAATTAATTAAATAGATTTTACAATTTATTTACATTAATTATCACAAGTTTAAATTCCAAATTTAAATGATATTCTTCTTTCCACATTTAATTAAATACTTTCAATATTTAATTAAATCATTTTCTAAATTTCCCATTCCTCTCACAAAATTAAATATTCTTAATATTTAATTAAAAGGCTTTTTCTCTTCTCACATAATTAAATATTTGCAATATTTAATTAAAGCCTTTTCATTTTCTCACACATAATTAAATATTTATTTATTTAATTATGAGAGACATCTTTCAATTTGTCTCTTCATTCTCCACTCGTCTCTCTGAATTCCATCTTGTTTGCGAATTCTCGATCTCTTACCGTTCATTTCAACAGGTTTGAACTCAACCATCGATCTTGGCCAATTGAATTCCTACCTTCAAAAATCTATAAATACAACCCTTTTATGAGTTGAAAAGGACCTCGAATCTCATATTTTCATGCGTAGTTATTATAGTCGCATCATAGCATTCATAGCATTTTAATTCAATAGCTCAATCTTTTAGATGCATATGCATTTTTAGTAATCTCATTCTCTCAAGCTGCCATTCTACAAACTGTTGTTTTAAACAACTGAGAGCAAGCATCTTGAAGTGAATCCTTGGAGATAGAGGACAATGGGATGAATTTGAAGAAGCTGTGGTTTAGAGTTTGCATTTACTTTCTTTAATTTCATTTCTTCAATCTAATGTTTCATTGGTGTATTAGTTTAGATTCAATTTGATTGACACTTTCTAACGTACACAACTACTAATGTACCAAACCTGAAGGAGTGTTTCTTTGTCTTAATCATGCTCAAATTCTCCATAAGTTGTAATTAGAGCAACTCACACAGATTGTAATCTCCCCCATTCACTACCATTTCATATCTAGTATTTATTGTTATAGAAGACACAAAATTCCCTCAACTGGTAAAGTATAGTTTATGTTTGATCATAACAACACTATATCTCACGACAGGTTTTGTGATAGGTTTAGTAGTCAGATCTCTCCTATCAAATGTGGCTCCATTTAGCTTCATGACCATATCTTTTTTCACAACTTTCAATAATGGCAAGGGTCTAGTGGCATAAAGACCAATTACAGCTTGGATTACCTCCTTGGTGATTAACCTGGCTATGCTTGTCCATACAAACTTATCATGTATCCTACTAAGAGCCATCCTAACAAATTTAGCATCCATCTCATTTGAAAAGTTTGGGAACCAATTCCAAACATCTAGCTTCTTCCGCACTAGGTTTTACAGAGTGATTATCTCCTATCAATTCATCCGTCCAAAGATCCCTAAGTTCTTGGTGGTTAAATTATTCTAACTTTCCATGAATATATGTTCTAGTGTCTTCAGTGGGTAGGACATTACTTGGAATGTGTGAAAATGCACCCACAGGATCCATTTCATAGACTTTATAGGAATACCTTTTGAATTTGGGTTGAGGTCTCTCTAAGACTTCAACAACAATGGGAGTAGCCATTAATTTTCCAAAAACTACTTGTATATGCTTAAGAAAAATTGCTTCAACTAAAACCCACAAAGTTCAGATAATAGTAAATACCTTTCCAAGCTTTATCGAAAACTAGGGTTTGATGCCAAATATACCGAATCACTTTCAAATCTCTTCAGCTCACTTTTCTTCTTCCCAATTATGCAAATGTGATCTAACTCGACTTAGTTTCTCACTTTATGACTTACAAATTTTTCCCTAAATTTGCATTAAATGTATTCCAACTTCAAAAGTCGATAAGTACTTTATAAAACATACTATAAACCCTAAATAGCTCCACAATTTTCTAGATTTTCATATATTTTGCCAAAAACTTCTTCAACATCTTCAGAATGACACCTTACACCATATATCCTTGTTTTACTACTTGACACATATTATATCGGGGGTTTGTTAGATATCTCTGTAACTACTCCCCCTCAAACCATTGCAGGGTTTAGTTTTTAGAAGAAGTATATGCACCCGATGTAGGTATAGATGTATTTGACTCATCCTTATTCTCAAGTTCTTCCTTCTTCTTCCAAATTTTCTCCATTTCTTTTCTATCTTTGGTAGGATCCACTTTGTTCACAGGTTAGTTCTTTTGTTCTGGATCAGGTTTCTTCCCAATTTTGCTTCTACAAAATTTTGAGATGTGTCCTCATTTGTTGTAGGTGTAGCACACAACATGTTTTTAACCAAACCGATTTGATTTTATCCTTGATCTGCATTGATTAGCTTTATGTCTAAGAGAATAACATATATAACAATAGCATTGAAAATATTGAGCCATTCTACCAGTATTGAATCTA
>CM021107.1:556537315-556648948 GCA_007115665.2 Sequoiadendron giganteum | reverse complement strand
CTTGGCCATAATTTTAAATTTAATAAACATACTCTAAAACCTTCATCAAGACTTTATTTTCAATCGTAGCCCGCCATAATTAATAATAAAATATTACAAATAAATATTTTTGTGGAATAAATATTTTGTTTTGTGGTGTCATCATATGAACACGAAACTTTCTTCTAAATTGAATGCCCAACTCTTCAAAGGGCCCGACTATGTAGTGTGGAATATAAATATGCATACAATTCTCAAATATATATTAAGCTACTTATAAGTTTACATACTCTACATTTACTAGAGGAAAATAATGATATTACAAATAGTTTACAAGTATGATTATATAAATTAGTTAAATTATAATAGAAGAGATAAAGATGGAGATAAACAAATAAAGAGATAGAGGCAAAGAAATATAGAGGTAGAGAGATAAAGAGGAATAGAGATATAGATGGAGAGAAAGATTGAAAGAGGAAAGAATAGGAAAAAGAGAGATAATATAAGAGAGATAGAAATATAATAGATAGAAAGGGAAAGAGAGATATGGAAAAGAAAAACTAACTTTTGATTACTTGTTTCATGCCAAAAATCCAAGAATGGTATGTGTCCTCGGGGAGTTATGCTCAAGGTAGCATGATATTTGATATAGACAGACAAATTTATAGAGAGATAAAGACATAAAAGAGAGAGGGAGATAGAGATAAGATATAGAGGGAGAAAGACATAAAATGTAGAGGGAGATATAGATAAGATATAAAGAGGTGGATAGAGAAAAAATAAACTGAACTCCTATAATAAATTTACTATTACAAATATATAATTTGGTCTAATAAAAAATTATATTTAAAATATATATTTATTGAGTGAAGGCTAATTGAGAGATTTGTTACATAAACAACATCATTTGCTAATGACCTACCAATTGGCCTCATGTATTACACATATGTCTAAAAAAATACACCAAAATTTTCTCTATTTGACCTTTCATATGTCTTCAGTGTACATATTGCACACCAAGGTGCAATTGCTAGTAATAATTTTATAAATGTATTTAACATGTCAAAATGTGCTCATTATTAAAATCTTGGCCATAATTTTCATTTAAATAAACATACTCTAAAACCTTCGTCAAGAGCTTATTTTCAATTGTAGCCTGCCAAAATGGAGGAGTGAAATTGAAACCTTATTTCCAGGCATAGCCCGCTAAAATGGAGAAGTGAGTCAAAACCTTATTTTCAAAGTAGCCCGCCAAAATGGAGAAGTGAAAGAACGACGCCTGATTTAGGGTTGCAACCTCTACCCATTTTTCTGCATCAGACACAATTTGTGCAGAATTTTGTGGTAAGTCACTTTCCATGGTTTCAATTAATTTTACTTTTCAAATTTGTATGCGGTCAGGCCATTTTTTATTGTGTTAAGAATGATTTCTCATTGCATAGGTGAATTTACTATATTTTCCAAGCTTATTTTCAAACCAAGGATTCATAACAAGGCTTGTATGTGTTAATCTTAATCTTGAAAGTAGGTGGTATTGAATAGGAGCAACACAATGATTACAAGAACATTACATTTCACTTTTGGCTTTGCCATGCCCATGCCACTGGGTATAAGAAGTATAATGTTCTGGGCAAAGCAACCAAAAATTTTGGTGTGTGACAGTATATTGAAATAATTTGCCTGTTATGTAACATACATTATAATAAAGTTGTTGGCTGTATGAAAGTCTCCCTTAGTCTGGACATACATGTTTGGTTTAAGCCATGATGGACTGAGAACTGGTTTTAATGGTGCTCTCTTTTGTAGGAATATGGTGTATGTCCTATCATAGGAGAGTCCCTTTCAACAGATGATTTAGTCCCAATCAAGACATCAAAGGTATTTTTTGAGCAGAATAACCTTCAACTTATGAGGATTTACACGAAATGTGAAACTATACCTTCTATGTCTTGTGATGTAAATTGGAACAAGAGCTTATTGGACATGCTGAAGTAAATTTTTGTCTTTTTTTATGAACTTTTTAAAAATATTTTCAGGCAGTAAAACCAAGACCATTACAAGCTACAAGCATTCCTGGCATGCTTGGTCTGTTTCAGAATGGATACATCATGATGTATTGCTATTCTATTTCTTATGCTTGGAAATTTTTTATTTTAGAAGTTAAACGAATGATGTCAGAAAAAATATTATGGAGATTGGTTCTAGCCCTTTGAAAGGCTCTTTTGAAACAAATCTATTGCATGAGTAGAAGAAAGGGTTAAATAAAATTTTAGAAAAAAAATCCGTACTTACCACTAGAGTACCAAGAATTTAAGTGTTACCTTAAAAAGTATCCTACATAAAGCAATTACAAATACAAGGAAACTTGCTCCTATTGAAGTGGTCTATGAGATTGTAAAAGCGCTTTCAAATTTTTTGATCAATCTATTATGAATTTATATTTTTTCTTTATAGTATTTTTTATCCTTTGGAAACTTTCTTATGGACTGAATAGCAATCAATGTTTGACTAGTCAAAATAAAATAAGAAGAATATTAGAACAATTCTACCGTGTTTACAAAATTGTCACTTCCAAGTGACAATCAAAACAAAGCTAGAAATGAATGAAATGGTTTCTTGAAATGTTTTCAGATAAAAGAATATTTATGTTTTGAGCTAAGTAATGTTGTTAACAATTATAAAAATCCTTATAGACACCTTGGGGAGTTCTTTGGAAGGAATCTGGATCCCCAAGCTAAGATCTTTATATCAGTGGGACAATTTTTATAGCAAATTTGACTTCCAACTATATTCAAATGGTATGACACCCCCTATGAATACCATAGAAACCTACAGGTTGATTACACTTTGGACCCTCAATCAATCTATCAAGTGCTCTTCCTTTGATTGATTCCTCTCTTGTTGGTTGAGCCCTCTCCCCATTGACTGAGGTTTCCCCTTGCCCAACTAAGGGTTCAATACAGTGGAGGAGGAGGGGCACAAATGCCCTCTCCTCACTGCTGGTTCAGGGCGGGCTTGTCCCTTAGTGCCATAAGCTGCTATGTAGTGAGGGACACCTGAATTCTGTAGATCTATGAACTCAATAGTGATGGCAGTTCTTTAGTACTTTAGTTCAGTGCTGCTCTAACTCCTTAACTGGCCAGGTAAGTAAGCATTTGATTCTTTGATATATTTCACAATCTTCAATTGCTGTAGTTTTTTAGTGCTTATTTGAGTGTCTGTGTTGTAGTATTAGCTTAGTAAAGTAACTCTATATTTAGTTAACCAGTTGGGGAACCAATGCTACATTTAGACACATTATTGTTCATCATTGCATTGGATAGTCTGTAGCTTTCAAATGCTCTTGTTGTCAATAGATAGGTGAAATGCTAAAGAAGAAGGCTTATGTCCTGCTGGACTATAATTTTAGTCCCTATATCCATCTGTGATTTTCTTTTTTAGTATTTTTTTGTCAATAGGAATTTGTAAGATATGAGTTCCTAGAAAGCTATTTTAATAGAATTTACTTTACAGGCTTGCAATGCACGCATCACAGTGCCTAAAGTTCAACTTGGTCTTGTGAAACTTCAACTTGGTATCATCCCTAGGCTTGGGGGTAAGCCTATTACTCTATTCTCTCTGTAAATTTTAAACTTCCATAGTTATGGATGTGATAAATTTTTGTTATGTATGGCAATTTTTACTTTGGGTGCAATGGTACATATCTTATTTTCAGTTAATGAGTCAGAATTTATAAACACAATAATTAAATGAACTGTCCTGTTTTGCATGAAAATAAACTTTTAGAAATTGCAATTACAATTATCTCAAAGGCTTTAGTCAATCTAGTTTAGGGTATTGAAATTTGGTAAATTAGAGAATGGATGTTATAATCAAATTGCTTATTTCATTGGAAAATCATTTTGGAAGCAGAACATGTGCAACAGCATTATAGACATAAGCATAACAAAGGAAGTCTATTAAAGAGAGATATTTGCCAGTGCTAATGAGCTTATATCATGTGAAATCAAGAATAATTTAAATGCATAAATGTCTTTTGATCTTCAAAATTCCCCGTCTTATACATCTTTCACCTATGTAACTCTTGACTCATCATATTCCTTACTCCTAGAATACTTTTTGAATAACTCACTAAAACACAAAGCGATCATCCATATGGACTATTAATCATGCCAACATCTAATCACCCTGTAGAAGTGTTGGTTCTTGCTTTATAGTCACCTACAACTATTAAAGCTGCAATAGCATCACTATCGATATCTTCAACTGGCACTGAAGGATCCCTAGAATATTGTAAGACAGTTTGTGCCTAGATTGTGGGCCATATTCAGCTACATTCCACTATTATTTAAAATGAGGTGACATAGTCTTGAACAATTTTCTTCTTACTCTTATGACTCGACAAGTGTTGCTCTTCTTTGTGTTAACAAGTGGTCATTAGATGCTTGCATTTCCCATAGTTACAGCAATTTTTCCATTTCCAACTGCTTTTTTAGTTCTTAATTTTTCTTTTCTCTATGGATAACTTTGTATTGTCCATTGATTTGTCTTTTGTTGGACCTACACTAACATTTTAATTTCTTTTCAAATCTCACATCTTCTATCTTCACTATCACTATCATTTCAAGAGCTCAAATTGATTTTGTTAGCGTAATCAATGTAATCAAAACCATCTCTCTATCATCAATATTATGGATTGTGCCATAGGATACGTGTACACACAATGTTAAAATAGGTAACTGTTCTTTGACCAGAACAATACCTTCACATGCCACTTAAGTTAGTAATGAAACCCAATAGGTCTTTGGGTGGAAAAAGAATTTCACAAAAATATAATGAGGACAAGCATCTCTAGGAGTGTTAATACTTGTAAGGAATCAGTAATCTGGGGTCACTCTAGCTGAACAATTCAACAATCTAACTCCAAAATAAAATGACAATCGAAATTCTGACAAATTGGTAATATTCTACATCTTAGGTTTAATCGATATTTTTCTAATTTTATAATAGTTCTTTTTTACATCTTACATTTCCACTGTCCATTAATATTATGGGAAATCTGGCAAAAAAATTGTGTAAAGAGTTTTTTGTGGTTGTTTTTCATTTTCTCAATTTCTTATACTACTATTAACTAAAAGCTATGGATGACTCATGACAGAAATAAATTGATTTGTGTTGATTGAAAATCAGGTCACGGACAGAGACGAGAAGTTTCTTCCAAAGTATTTTTGATTGTATTTGGCTATTTTTCTCTATTGACCTATTTTGATTATTTGCAGTATTTTTGAATGCCAACAAACTACTCTAGTGAATAGCAGTTCTGATATAATTTTTCTTATTTCTTGATAATCCAATGTATCCAACAGGTTTGGTACGATGAGTTGTTATTTGTTTGTAGAACTTTGATGCCCATCATTTCCTAATGCAATGCTTCAGGGCCTACATATGCTTTGCTGGGGTATTATGTATCAAGTCATAGTTCCAAGTTTCTTTGTTACTCAGGGTAAATTATGACGATGTTCTATCAGGATTCTTTGACATTTCTTGAAATGAAAAGTCCAATATTTTGAAATTATCCAGTCTGAGGTTTGGCTACTTTTGGCTGCTGCAATTATCTTAATGCCCATATAACTTTGTTCTAGTGAATTCCTTCAGTTGCTAACCTATTAAAGACATTGCTATGCCATGTTTTTCATGGGTGTATTTAGCTAGATAGCAATTATAAATGCATGTAAACACACTAGCAAGGGGCAACAATTCATTGAACATTTTATAAGAATTATACAACTGTTGCTCTATAGTTTTCATCGTACTAATGAAAGCAGATTTTTCCTCATCCAACAACTATGTGCTTGCATATCAGCCTTACCATGGAACCAACTTGCTATTGGTAGTGACAATGTAATTCCAGAATACTAGGTAGATTCAAGCATTTTTAGAGAACTGAAAACTTCAAATAGTAGGATCATCAAGCTGGTGGCCAGAACAAATGTAGAAAAAATTTAAATTTATTAATTTTGAAGATAGAAATTCACTACTCTGAAACTTGAGATTAACAATAACAAATTTTGAAGATAGAAATTCACTACTCTGAAATTTGGGAGTCAATGCAAATGCAAGAAGATTAACAGGATATTCAAGATGCAAGTGATTCTATTATATGGCTTCCAACAATTTCTTCTCTTGTTGTACAACTTGATCAACTTCTCCCTAATGTCATACAACCTTTACCAAGAAATTCTACTATACACTCTGCCTAGGAGAAACTTCAATGTTTAAATTCTGATGTACATTCTATGTATACTACTAAAAGAGTAAGTAGTTATTTTGTTGCAACTCTACAACATTTTACAATTGGTTCTTCCTCAACCTATGATGTTGGTACAAAAAAAAATTGTTGAATTCGATAAATGTACATCCATGGAATATGGGGATACCAAACACTATTTTCATAAAGTGCTTCTGAAGTGCACGTTGTACTAATTGGGTCCAATGATTGATTAGGTGCAACATTTTCAAACTCCAATTTGTAGTCAGATCGGGTTCCTTGTTTGTTTATTCCTCAACCACAGTTCATTAAAACATATGGCCACTAGCGACTACATTCTCCATATACAAGCTTGTTTTCTAGCTATGCCAGTTCTACTAATGATTACAACTTGCTTCATCAATTTTCCTTTCTTCTACTAGATGAAATAATCACTCTAGAACTTCATTCCTCTTTTAACATGGAATGCTCACTAGTTGCAGAACAATCAAGTTCTAATCAAGCTATTCTGGCTACCCATAGCAAGCATTAGCACAAAGTTCCTCCTTGCTCTTCCACACAATCACAAGTTTGGAAAACCTTTCCTAATTTTACTTGATTACTTGTTTTCTTTCTAGTCTGGAAGACAACATTTATTTAGGGGCAACGATGTACTCGGTGTAAAATTCCTTTATTATGTTATATTAATATGGTTGTATCTAACTATGCATTTATTTGATGACTTTCAGGTAGTTATAAGAGTCAGTCGGTAGATAATTGTGTTCTACTTGGCAACCATCATGTTCTTTAAGTAACCTTTGCATAGTCAAGAAAAGTAGTTTTATCCTTGGCTGATTATCTTTCGTCTACTTCTATAAGAAATTCATGAGAATAAAGATATATTTTACTGCTCTATCTCTTCATTATTTCAAGTATTAGTTTTATCAGAAAGAACTAGATAACCCTTAGTCTAGCCCAACCATCAAGACCACACAAAAGCCACAATACTAACTCAAAAAACCCCCATACCCAAATGGCAATTAATTGTCTACTTTGTAGGATACTATAGAGGAAGCAAGTTAATCATGGTTGTAAAATGGTATACAAGTATAGATAAAAGCAAGAAAGGTCATGAGTGTGCATGGAAATATACAAGGAAGAAAGAATCATGTGTAAATACACTCATATTCTTATCATTAGAAATTATATATACAATTAATTATTCTTTTATTAATCCTCTTCACTCCATATTTCATTCAAAAATTCATGAACAAACAAATGTACCAAGATATTCAGAATGTCATAAGATGCCATTTTTTCTATCTTACGAGACTGTGGAGTTCCCTATTGAACAATGATGAAATATCTAGAAGATATTAATTTGTGCTCCCCAAGGATGCATTCCTAGTGTGCCTAGACACACATATCGATTGCCCAAAATATCCTAGGGATGGGGACAAGAAACCCCCTTCCCATCCCCCTTCTTATTAATGAAATGGGGACATCCCCCAAAAAAGGGGACACCCTAGAGTCCCCCCATACCTGCAAATTATAAAAGACAAAAAGAACATAGAAAGATTCCCATGAGCTTTTTGTGACTAAGATCAAGCCTTCTCAGGAAGAGTAAAGAGGAGAATAAGTAATCTAGGTAGCCTTTCAGATTTAGCAGAGCTAAATTAATAGCATTCCCCTGCTGAAATTTGTCACATGTGAATCCAATCCATTTACATAGGAACTGGTAAGACTGGTTCTCTTGACAAACTCCTATTGAACCAAAATGCATTCACAAGAAAACTGATAAACATCAACTCTTTGGCATCCATTTCTCTATACAAAAGAAAGAACACAAACAAGAGGACTTTGCTGGTTAGCAGCAAGGAACAAATTATAAAACACAACCATTAATGAAATTTTGGGGCCTAGGAATGGAAACGAAACCTGTGATCTCATCTTATTGGTGGTGTTCAAATGTTTTTTCGAATGGCAACTAAGAGCCTTGTTCTAGATGGAGGTTGAGTCCATATTAAACTACTAAAGCATGGTAGACTGAGCATAAAAGAATATCCTTATCCTATGCTTTCTAGAGGAAATATGTTAAACCATTCAAACCTAATTTTTTGTTCAACAATGTCTTCAATGTGTATACAAAACTATAAAAACTTACACCAAACGAGGTTAAATTCAATGACATCATAATTAACATTTCAGAATGACGTTGTATAGGCTCATGTTTATATCTTTGGTAGATATATTTAAATGTTGACATTTTTTAAATTTCAACCTCTTTAGTTTGTCAAAGTTATATTTAGTTATTTTTAATTTTATGTGTAGTTTTATTATTCAAGTATTAAATTTTATATATTATTTTAATAGCCACCCCAGCCCCACTGCTCGCAAATTACAAAAACAAAATTGTCATCCCTGAAACCTGTCCCACCTCCCTGAAACTCAAAGAAACATTGATATTATTTAAAAATAAAATATAATATGAATAATAAATGTAAGCATGAAAAAATACAACTGTTACTTGTCTAAACTGAATTTTGAAGCATTGAGTATCATTACATAATTAATGCCAAGCACACAAATCAAATTGCAAAACAATGCTTCTAAAATCTATGATGATAGAGAACATGGAAACTTTCAACAAACTGTGGTTCATGAAATAAACAAGTGAGGTTTACAATGAATTAAGGTTCTTCTAGTAGGCTTGCCTTTAGAACAATGTCATTGTGGTCTGTCATAACAACTTGGTGGAAAAATCTGCTACAAAGTAGTTCTGTCACTCCTGCAAAATGGGAAGAAACAATAATGAGTATTAAGTTTCACTTAAGATTTCATTTTTTTAAAACTTTATGCAAACATTTAAACAAAACAATGTTCACAAATTACTTAATTGTATCAATTAGAATTGTAGTGTGCATTGTTCAATGTACTTTAGTACCATGTTAGAGAACATATTTAGTATTTTCATAGCTATGCAGAGCCAAAAAAAAAAAAACTAAGGCTGAGGGGCAACTGTCCCAAGTTAATATTGCCCCACAAATGTTAGGTGTTAATTGTGGACCGAGTTTACATTTCTTGTATCTGTTTGAGTAATTTATTTCTCTCATTCTTAGCATGATTTATCCTCTAGCTCCTTGTTTCTGGGCTTTAAAACAATCATTGTGAGTCCATTTGTTCATGTGTTGGTTGTGACTCTTTTGGTGGATTTGTTATACATTTTTGTGGGTAACAGGTATTATATATGATACTGTATGTGTGTTTACAACTGTTTCTCTTTGCCTTCTGTATGCCACATCTTCTATTTCTTCGTATTTGGAAAATGGAAACATGCATTTCATTTTATTCAAGAACATGCAGCTACAATTATTTTTGTTTGCCTTCTGCATGTTACACATGTTGGTTGGAAATTATGTTATGAGGCTCATTTGTTCGACCCATGCATGTGATCCCATTATTAAGGTTTTAAATGATTTTTACTCACTGCATCCTTTTGTCTATTATCAAATTGTATGTCATGAAGCTTTGTGTATTTCAAGTTTTCAAAATGTAAACATGATTGATTGAACCAAGATATGTATTGATAATTGCATTGCAAATATTCTTAAATCCACACTATTTTCAATAATCAATTTTGTCTGTGTACATCAGGTAATTTTTCAGTTATCCTTAAAATTCTCCACTATATAAAAAAAATCCTTAGAATTATAGTGTGATATTGTCCATGCCTATAATTTGATGATCCTTGAATAGGATGTAGTACATTACCTTCAGTAAAATAACTATATGCACTTCAAATATATCAAGGTTCAAACTTTCTAACATACAGTAGATCTCTATGGTTGCGATTTACACTCTGCAATGCATTTATAATTAGATTTTATGTAACTGATAGTATTGAATTAATACACCTCTACTCTTGACGTCTGGATGAGATCTCCAATTTTCAAAAACAACATTTTTATTTATGAATGGTAGTACCAGTTTTCTGCCATAGTTTTTAAACTTTATGTTAGTACACGGTATCAAAATCAATTCTTATATTTGCTTGAAATTCTTGTTGAATTTAAGGAAACAAATACACTTTGCTTGCTTTAATGATACTTTTCTCTTTATTACCAAAAAAATAAAAATATGGTGTAAATTTGGCTGCATTAAGTCAAAATTTGAGAATTAGAGCTGATTCTCAATTACAAACAACAAAAAACAATATGTAGACTTCTATTAGTCTTCTGATATTTTGTGTTAATGTTGATTGGTATATTTCTTTTTAATAATATGAAAACATGCTTTTGTTTCCTTCATTTCTTTTTTAACTCAACAAATTAATCATTGTTTCTATTTGAAGTATGGCTACTTCTATGCATAACTGATCTATTGTGTAGGAAGCAACATTTAACAAAAAGTTATGTACTATTACAGGTACTGTATCCAGAGTGATAGAAAGGTTGTAGTTTGAGTGTCTATCTATCTGAACTAGCCACTCTACAATGTTTGGGTTGTGTAAAGGCTAAGATACCTGCTACAAATAGTTATCACTGCTCACCAAAGAGTTAGACCTGATATATTGAATTCTCTAACAATCTCCACTTTCTCAAAACTGCCTTGCAACCTCCTCCAATCTACAGTTTCTCAAAATTGCCCTGCCAGCACTAGGCAGGAACTATGCTGCACTGCAACTCTTGTTAAGATCATGTCCATAATTTTTCATTTTAATAAACATACTCTAAAACCTTTGTCAAAACGCTCACCAATATGGAGAAGTGAAAGACAAACCTTATTTTCAAGCGTAGCCTACCAAAATGGAGAAGTGAAAAGTGTGGCGCTTGATTTAGGGCTGCAACCTCTGCCCATTTTTCCGCATTGGTAATGTTGATAGTAGGAAACGATTTGTGCATAATCTTGTGGTAAGTCACTTTTCATGGTGTGAGTTAATTTTATTTTTCAAATTTGTATGCAGTCGGGCCATTTTTTATTGTGTTTTATTACTATATTTTCTTGAAAATGCAAGATCAGGGTTAGTGAAGGGGAGCACGAGCATAGTGCATGAGCTACAGGCACTGTCGAGCAAGAGGCTCGTATAGGTCAAGGGTTTGGTGGTCAGGGTTTGGAATCCCAGGCATGGGGAATTTAGGGAAATCATGTTGTTTGATGTATATTTGTTGCTTGCATTGTGGGCAGATCCTCAGTTATGGAAGCCCAACTCCATGCCTTCCATCGTGCTCAGCCATTTGAAGTAACCTTCTTCACTTGTGATGCTTATTTGCGGAATGCCCTAACTTTTCTCTCTCTTTGTTCTTATGTTTCACAACTATGGACATCACTGAGAAAATAGAGAAAAATCTTTTTTCACACCTGTGCCCTAGATTATTTTCATTTTATCAGCTTCACATTACTTTTGAAGTTGTATATGCTTTGTTTCAGCAGTTAATTGGAAAATTCATCAATTTGAATTATAAAACATATTTCAAATTTCTCAGTTGGGTGCTTGCTACTTTGAAAATGCATGTGGATGAGCTTATTGATCATGATGGTTTGGACTCTACAGTTTACCTGCTGGTAAGTTTATATGTTTCTTTTGATGCATCATTCTTGTTGATTCTTAATTTTTTCTAGTAATTTCTTCTTCTTATGGAACGTTTACATCCTCTTTAAGAACCAAAAAATATGTGTATTTATTTATTTATTTTTTAGAAAATTATATAGAAATACTTTTTTATTAATAAAATTTTACACAAGGATATTGTTTTTGATATTTCAGAAATAGCTAGTTCTATTTTAATTAGTTTGAGATTGTCAACTATGTTAAATTTGTGCTTTGAGAAGGTTTAACTTTATATTTACTACAAGAAGGAAAGTCTATCTACAAGTTTTACCAAATGGATTCCCAATGGCTTCTAGGTATAGTAGGTGCATTATAAGTACAAATATGATATAATAGTTGCTTTATAAGTAGAAATATTGGATGAAATATGCAACTATATAAATAGATGTCTCTTGTTGACTAACATGGTTAAGTTCTTTATTGAATATCGTTGGGATCCATTAATGAGTTGCAAAGGAATAACAAGTGTTCTCATTGTATGAGGTTGTTATACATTTGTGTTTCTTCACCACGTAGTCAAGAAGGATTATAATAGTAGCCTAAGAGATATAAACATTCCTATAAGAGAGGAAGTGTAATTACTTTTAGATGATAGTTTGAACAAACACTAGAATGATGTCAGAATGTAAGAATTGACATTTTTGTCTTAAGATTCATTAGTAATTTCTCAAATTTTTACCTGCTGAAAATTAATTGCAGATTGAAAACATGAACTATATTTCCAACTTGAAAATAAACTTAAATGACAATGCTTTAGAATGTACATTGTACTTGAATTATTGCCAATTTGTTGCTGGAAATGAGACATGAGCATTAACAACAAAATTTAAACAATAACACACAGTAACACAAAGGAATTTTACCTTGGAAACCCATGTGTGGTAGAAACAAACTTGGTAGTGTCATTACTAAACTTTTCTTCCTTAAACTTTATCAATATCATTGGAGTTTTCTTATAGTAATTCAACATTTTTCTAGTTTTATAAACTTGTGATTGCCCCTTAGACTTCCACTGTTTACAATTGAATTCATTTTCTCAATCACTCCTATGGTCATGGCTCTACAATTAGGTGTTGATACTTGCATGATGTGTGTACTAAATAACCCTTAAATATCAAGAAATGGACAAGACATCGTGTCTTGGTTGTCTTTGATTGTGTTGTCCTATTTGGGTAGCACTGCCACTTTGTAGGGTATGACTTTTGGTGACATTTGCTAGGTTACTAGTATAGTTATAGATTTGTTTCTTGTTGTTGGCCTGTTGATACACTAATGCAACCGTTTGTTGTGTTGTAGGACCACTGATACACTTGCATAATTGTTGTTGGTGACACTTCCACAAGTGTTCATGACACTAATACAATTTGTTTGAAGAATGTTAGGGTGGCTATATCATTATATAATTTTGTTGTTTGTGGTAGCTGAATCCTACCTTGTCCAATCCATGGTGAAAAAATTATAAAAAATATATATTTTTCATTTGTAATTGTTTTTTATAAAATGGGTTTGTCTGTTGCAAAAGGCTAAGAATTGCAAAGTGCAATGTGAACATTTTTTGAGCTTAAAATGGAAGTATGACCAGAGTATTTATTTTATCAAATTTAAATACCTTTTGATGTGGATACTTACCATCCACAATGCATTCTTGGTATTATTTTGATCCACAACACAATTAGAAGTAAAACCCCTTCTAAACAATTCTCCACAATACAAAGGCTCCACTAACAAATTTATTAAGATAGACACATTACATTAGATCCCATGAGTTTATTTACAAGAGAACAAACAACATTCGTTGTTTGAAATTATGTGGAAAAATGATTCATATTACATTAGATTACATCTTTGCCATTTATGTTTGAGATCTTTATAGATGAGACTTGTTTACAACAATTTTTAGAAAGGGAGGATATATTGAGAACCATAAATGAGTTGTCAGGTGTGTTAGAATATAACCGAAGTCTCATCCTTTGTAAATCATGGGTTTGATCTTTTTCAAAGCAAAATGATCCAGATTCTTGAGGTTCTACATATATTAAAGCTCACCCATATATTCCATGAGTTGACATCTCTTTGAGGTATTTTTTCAAGTTCACGTGCCTTTTCTATGCTTTCACATTTTTCATGCATGTCCATCGGGGCAGTTGCATTTGCAATGTTAGAAAAAAAATTCTCTATTTTTTATGCTTTGATGGATGTCCATACTCTGTTCCAATTTTCCTATTTTAGCATAGGTAGGGAGAATGCTGGAAAAAGTTGTCCAGTTTCACTTTACACCTGCCAATTGCATTTGCTTGAAAGTTCCTAAAGATTTTTGGAAAAATCCATTTTGGGCATATCCTACAATCATTGCATTCCATGAGATAATCTCTCTTCAAGAGGCATTTTGACAAACAACTCACGTGTCTTTTCTATGCTTCCACATTTTGCATAAATGTCTAACAGTGCAGTTGCAACTACAACATCCATACCCTATTCCAAATCCCCCATTTTTGAAGAGGCAAGTAGAATGGTAGAAACATTTATTCCATGAGAAAGTGGGGAAGAAGTGAGGAGTATAAAACAAGCAACATGACATTAGGAATAGATGACAAGAGAGGCTATTAAGCTGCAATGGATGATCCCAAGCAAGGCTTTATTAGGATGTCTTGCTTTGAGCTTTATTAGACACCAATGTTGGAAAACTATTACTCTGGTTTTTCTGTTTTCGTGCAGTTTCAAGCTCTAATACTTTTTTCTTTTGTCTCTTATCTCCTATGATGCAAAATTACTTATTTATATTGTGTTGAGGTTTAAGAATTGAACATAGTTTTATTGTTTTTTGGATGCTTCAATAGAGAATATAGGTTATCCTTCCATTTAAGGATTGAAACAAGATACAATGTAGGTACAATGTGTTATATGTTTGGATATTTTGTGGATTCAGTTTAGGTCGTTATGCTTATTTTTTGAAACTGAATTTGTGTATTGATCACTACAGCCAGATGCATTCATTTGCTCACTTAATGATGTGATGGTAACAACTATGGTCAATAGGAGAGCTCGTCCTGGGATATTTGGTGGTGAGGTAATCCAGTGCTGATTATTCACACTCATGCATTATATGTCATGAATGATTTTCTTATATTGATTTCTTCTTAGAGATATGAACTTTCAACCTATTGTTTTTGTATGTTACTTTACAATGCTTTTGTAATGCCAAGGCATTTTGAGGCAGAAGTTAGTTGGGTGTGGCCTTGCATTTATAGCTGCTAGAGGATTTGGTAGGTTATTGTCTCTCGTTGTAATAAGATTTGGAGAATGCTTCATTATCTCTCTACTCAATGGTTGTGATACATGTGATTGTGTTGTACAAAGTTGATTTTAATATTTTTCTTGTGAATATATTGAAAAACCCTTTGAATTTCTATTGTATTAAAGGATTATATTTTAAGCTGCATAATCTATTGTTTGAGTTGTTTTTTTGTTGTATATGATCAGTTTAAGGAAGCAAAAAGAATCTAAAACATAGGAAGAAGTCACCAACTGATATTTTTTTTCAATTCTCAGGCCACTTGAATGTTTGTTGTATTTTGTTTTAAAGGGTTGTTTGTACTTAGTAGTATCTAGAGGTTTAGGTAAAAACTATTTTTTTATAAAGAAAATGTAACATGGTGGGCATGAAAGAGAAGATGCAGAGTTATGATATTTTTTGTTTTTAATTCTTATATGGCCATGCCAAAGTCTTATACGAGTTTTGTTTTTTGGTACAAGAATATCAATTAAGGTTACAAACAGACCAAGCCAATGGTTGTAATGTTGGTCCTAGGGTGTGTTCCTTTTAACATCTTAAGATGTTGTACATTGTAGTAATTGTTTTTTGCTCATCTAATTTTCTAACACTCTTAGCAACTAAAGCTTTGAGCAGTTTCTATCCATTTTGCATACCCTTCATAGTGGTGCATTGTCTTATTCTTTGTAGTCATTTTGTGTTCATTCTTAGCATAATTCTTGAAATGCCCAGTGTCTTACTATTTTATGTTCATATCAAAAAAAATTCTTTTCAATTTGTAACTTGCTTTGTTTTAACCTATTGTAAATTACAAGAAGCACCAAAGAAGGAACAAATAGAATATCATTGCAAGCATATGACCCTCAGTCTTTTGTACTAGTTGTAAGAATTATGCGTTGTCAGAAAGTATCATTGCAAGATATGGAGGATCACAAAGGATACAATGTGGTTGTTAGAGGCTCCTTGTTTCACATGGGTAGAGTTGTATAATGGAGAGATGGCAATTGAATGTATTGTTTTAGTTTTATCATAAGTCCATATGCATTTCCTTCCAAATAAACATTTAGATAGATTTTGAATTGCCTTATCAAATATAATTGTATCAAGTGGTAGTGTTGTAGATGCTGCACCTTTTAGTCTTATTAGCATTGAATCCATTAGTGAGCAACTTCACAACCATATTGCAAATTAGTGTTCTACCCAAGTCACTATAATGGGAAATCTCACAAAATTGAAACAGGTAAAGGATGCCATATTGTAAAAATCTAAATGTTCTCATTATTAGATATTGGTTCTATTTTCATTTTAATAACTATATTTTCATTTTAATAATTGTATTTTCATTTTAATAAACATATTGTAAATCCCTCGTTGAAATCTTATTTTCAGGTTGCAGCTCGTCAAATTGGAGAGGTGAACATGCACTCTTTACTTTCATCCGACCATAACCAGTGAGATTTCTAGATAGGAAGTTGCCATCCTTCTCATTTGAATCCTTCCAATCTTTTCTCAAGGGTTGTTCGGCTAGAATGGGAGGGCAAGGCTACTTTGAATTGGGCAATATATGCACTGCAAATAATATAACTACATTTACTATATATTTCCATGTCTTTTCTCCCTTCAGTGTTTGTAGCATTTGTATCATATCTTGGATTTGTCTTCCATGGCAACCAAGAGTGTAGTGAAGGATATATTTCTTGGATCTTTATTTATGTAGTTGTATGTTATTTGTAATTCCTTTGGTTATGCAACTATTTTTTGTTTGTATATTCTTTTTTTTCATGCAATACAATTTTATTTTTGAATATCTATGATATTTGAACTTTATATGCATAAAGTTGTTTGTTGATTGTATATATTTTTTTTCATGTTAATCCAATACAAAAAATTATTTAAATATCTATGATATTTAAATTTTATATGCATAAATTTATGAGAATTAATTAAGTTAGATTTGATTTATAACTTGAATAATTGATTCACTCAAATAAATGACTACTATGACTAAAATAAATGAATACAATGACCAAATATATGACTACAATGACTAAATATATGACTACCATAACTAAAATAATGACTAAATATATGATTAAAGTAATGACTAAATTAATGACTAAATATGTGATTAAATTAATGACTAAATATATGACTAAATAAATGACTATCATGACTAAATAAATGATCAGTTAAAAACAATCAATGACTAAATTAATGACTAAATATATGAGTAAATTAATGACTAAATATATGACTAAATAAATCACTACCATGGCTAAATAAATGACTAGTTAACAATAATCAATGACTAAATTAACAACTAAATCAACAACTAAATTAACAGCTAAATCAATGACTAAATCGATGACCAAATCAATGACTAAATAAATGACTAAAATAGTTTAGTCATAAATTTGGTCGCATTATAAATGACCAGCAATAAACTACTAATGGTCACGTGACCAAAATTAGTCATTTATATGTAATTTTTAGTAGTTTATTTAGTCATATATTGTTGTTTTTGTACTAGTAAAATGAAAGTGACTTCTCATCTTTTTCACCTTTTAAAAGGGTAAAAATAACATTAATTACTGTGCAAAGTGCTATTTCAAGAGTTAAATCGCCAATTTTTCTCCGAAATCATCTAAAAATCTTTCAAATCATTCTCATCATGTGATTTATCTCTCGAGGGGGCATATAGCATCATCAGTAATTTTTCAAAGTTAGGGGCAAATTCTTTGAAGCAATGCATGAAACACATCACTTCAAAGAGGGGCAAAATGTACACATCTAAAAATGGTCACGGTTGATCGAACCTGTTAATTAATTAAATATGAATTATTTAATTAATGTTCTTAAGTCATCTACATAGAAATAAATTTAATTATTTATTTATATTGTTCATTTTCTAATTCTTCTAATTTAATTAAATAGATAAAGTTTATTTAATTAATGCTACCTTCCTCTTAATTAATTAAATAGATTTTACAATTTATTTACATTAATTATCACAAGTTTAAATTCCAAATTTAAATGATATTCTTCTTTCCACATTTAATTAAATACTTTCAATATTTAATTAAATCATTTTCTAAATTTCCCATTCCTCTCACAAAATTAAATATTCTTAATATTTAATTAAAAGGCTTTTTCTCTTCTCACATAATTAAATATTTGCAATATTTAATTAAAGCCTTTTCATTTTCTCACACATAATTAAATATTTATTTATTTAATTATGAGAGACATCTTTCAATTTGTCTCTTCATTCTCCACTCGTCTCTCTGAATTCCATCTTGTTTGCGAATTCTCGATCTCTTACCGTTCATTTCAACAGGTTTGAACTCAACCATCGATCTTGGCCAATTGAATTCCTACCTTCAAAAATCTATAAATACAACCCTTTTATGAGTTGAAAAGGACCTCGAATCTCATATTTTCATGCGTAGTTATTATAGTCGCATCATAGCATTCATAGCATTTTAATTCAATAGCTCAATCTTTTAGATGCATATGCATTTTTAGTAATCTCATTCTCTCAAGCTGCCATTCTACAAACTGTTGTTTTAAACAACTGAGAGCAAGCATCTTGAAGTGAATCCTTGGAGATAGAGGACAATGGGATGAATTTGAAGAAGCTGTGGTTTAGAGTTTGCATTTACTTTCTTTAATTTCATTTCTTCAATCTAATGTTTCATTGGTGTATTAGTTTAGATTCAATTTGATTGACACTTTCTAACGTACACAACTACTAATGTACCAAACCTGAAGGAGTGTTTCTTTGTCTTAATCATGCTCAAATTCTCCATAAGTTGTAATTAGAGCAACTCACACAGATTGTAATCTCCCCCATTCACTACCATTTCATATCTAGTATTTATTGTTATAGAAGACACAAAATTCCCTCAACTGGTAAAGTATAGTTTATGTTTGATCATAACAACACTATATCTCACGACAGGTTTTGTGATAGGTTTAGTAGTCAGATCTCTCCTATCAAATGTGGCTCCATTTAGCTTCATGACCATATCTTTTTTCACAACTTTCAATAATGGCAAGGGTCTAGTGGCATAAAGACCAATTACAGCTTGGATTACCTCCTTGGTGATTAACCTGGCTATGCTTGTCCATACAAACTTATCATGTATCCTACTAAGAGCCATCCTAACAAATTTAGCATCCATCTCATTTGAAAAGTTTGGGAACCAATTCCAAACATCTAGCTTCTTCCGCACTAGGTTTTACAGAGTGATTATCTCCTATCAATTCATCCGTCCAAAGATCCCTAAGTTCTTGGTGGTTAAATTATTCTAACTTTCCATGAATATATGTTCTAGTGTCTTCAGTGGGTAGGACATTACTTGGAATGTGTGAAAATGCACCCACAGGATCCATTTCATAGACTTTATAGGAATACCTTTTGAATTTGGGTTGAGGTCTCTCTAAGACTTCAACAACAATGGGAGTAGCCATTAATTTTCCAAAAACTACTTGTATATGCTTAAGAAAAATTGCTTCAACTAAAACCCACAAAGTTCAGATAATAGTAAATACCTTTCCAAGCTTTATCGAAAACTAGGGTTTGATGCCAAATATACCGAATCACTTTCAAATCTCTTCAGCTCACTTTTCTTCTTCCCAATTATGCAAATGTGATCTAACTCGACTTAGTTTCTCACTTTATGACTTACAAATTTTTCCCTAAATTTGCATTAAATGTATTCCAACTTCAAAAGTCGATAAGTACTTTATAAAACATACTATAAACCCTAAATAGCTCCACAATTTTCTAGATTTTCATATATTTTGCCAAAAACTTCTTCAACATCTTCAGAATGACACCTTACACCATATATCCTTGTTTTACTACTTGACACATATTATATCGGGGGTTTGTTAGATATCTCTGTAACTACTCCCCCTCAAACCATTGCAGGGTTTAGTTTTTAGAAGAAGTATATGCACCCGATGTAGGTATAGATGTATTTGACTCATCCTTATTCTCAAGTTCTTCCTTCTTCTTCCAAATTTTCTCCATTTCTTTTCTATCTTTGGTAGGATCCACTTTGTTCACAGGTTAGTTCTTTTGTTCTGGATCAGGTTTCTTCCCAATTTTGCTTCTACAAAATTTTGAGATGTGTCCTCATTTGTTGTAGGTGTAGCACACAACATGTTTTTAACCAAACCGATTTGATTTTATCCTTGATCTGCATTGATTAGCTTTATGTCTAAGAGAATAACATATATAACAATAGCATTGAAAATATTGAGCCATTCTACCAGTATTGAATCTATTAAAAATGCATACCATTTGGAATTTGAAATGTGGGGACCAATGTCAAAGAAAAATTGTAGTCATCTTCCGGCATATGCTACATAAAATTATGGAGGACGATGTAGAAGACATCCTAGGCAAGTAGAAGAAAACAAAAAAGCATCCATAAATTTTGGAACAACTATTTGAATTCTTAAGTGAATAAAAGTTATAACTCAATTCTAAGAAATTTTTCTTTGAGATCACATCTAGAAAACTTCTAGGATTCATTATCTCTAGATGAGGCATTGAGATTTACCCAACTAAATTTGTGATAACTTTAGAGATGTCACTTATATAAACTCTTACAAAATTTTATATTTTTCAAGGAAAACTTTAGACCATTAGATTTCATTGCATAAGTAGTAAACAAGAATCAACCATTTTCTCATCTCTTGAAAAATAGTATTTTTTATTTGAATAATCCTTGGTAAAAATCTTTTGAAAAGATAAAATAATATATCACATTTCCTCTAGTCCAAATTATGGCACCTATTTGGTGGAAACCATTACTATGTATTTTAGCCATGCTATTTTCTTCAATCTATTCATTTCCCAACACTATTCTAGTGTGCATATTTATCTATCATTTTTTAGTCCTCAATAGCTTCAACACTATATTTAAGTCATAAAATCAAACCCATCTTCAAAATTGACTCGCTAAAATATTTTCTATCTAAAACATTTCTCGTAGGTTTAATGAAGAAATGAGTCATGTTTCTTAGAAAATTTGGCATAGAGTATGTACACAAAAGAGCATAAAAATTATAGGACATATAACTAATCAACTAACAAAATAAACCTTAATATATACTTATACCTTAGTCACATATTTTCTGATGAGTCTATCTACACATAGGATGATTTTGTATCATGGAAATTATAATTTGATACATCTTTTAAAAATAAAGGGTTAGTTGGATGAATCCCCTTCATCACATCTCAAGGTGATTTTATTCCAAAATCATTCTAATTTGATTTCCCATCCACAAATAATATAATAAAATATGAGGTTATCATCCAATATCTCATAATAAAAATATAGTGAAAAAGCCAACTCTTGGAGTAGTCGCGATACTCAATTGATAATTAATTATTCATTAATTAATTATTAAGTTCCTTATTACTTTAGTTCACTTAAGCTAAACTTAGGAGTCATTTTTTATTATTAGTTTGAATTAAATATAGGACAAGTTGTCTCATTGCACGAGATTAGAATGCTTGTCACTATCTAGTCAAATCCTCATCTAGGGTTTATTTTTGTATGATTTTATCAAGCTTGCACATTCATTGTAATCATCAATATAGAACCATTTAGGTCAATACATTGCACATATTATTTCTCTTATGGATTCAATCTTTTCTCTCTTGGTTGCATATAAAATTAGTTTCTTTGATCTTTCTTTTGTGATAGGATAATTGCTTGCAAGTGATTTTTGGGTGATGCAGAGTTCAATCATAAATTCTAACACCAAAATCTCATAGTTGATGGAGATTCATCGCTTAATATCAACCAATCAAATAGTAATTATCAAACCAAAGGTGATAAAATAATTCCATATAAATGTATGGATGATAGTTTCAAATACTATTTCATATCCATCTAGTTTGAATAGGTTTTTAAAGTTATTAATAACATAGTAGACACCATAGATATAATTGGGTCCCTTTTGAACTTGTCACAAAATATTTAGTGTTGTAAATTCTTAGTCAAGAACCTTTTTTTTCTGCATGTATGATGTCCAAAAGTCAAATCTCATTTGTACACATATTTGTCCCAATAATTCCTAGTACCATGATATTTGTAATTACTTCCATAATAAAAAAATTACCACCTAATCTATCTTCCACACTGTGTAAATCCCTTATCCATTTCTAATCTTGATTCACTACCCCTAGTATAATATTATATCAAAGAATATTCCATGTTACCCTACTTATATGCCTTAATTTAGAAGAGGATTCTCTCATTGTCAAAGAGATACATGGTGGTATTTGTGGTGCACACACTAGGGATATTTTTTGTTGGAATATTGGAGAGATTGTCATTGATTATGTTGTTTGGCAACATGAGCATGGAAGGTACATAATGATTTGGTGTAGTGTTTTCATTTATGTCAACATTGTAACTTATATGAAGATTTTTATTATAGATAATTCTGATTAGTCTTGATAGGTTTTAGAATTGTTATGGAAGAAAATTTTTCATAATGGTTTGGTCCGATAGAGATGGTTGTAATGGGAAATTGAATAAGTGCCAATTCTACATATATAGTGTTTCAAAGCACCAATTTTTTAGTCCACGTTACTTCAAAAATGAAGATTTCACTATGTACTTCTATCATTAATTTGGTGGATGTTAGATGTATCTAATTCTAGGTTTTCATCATGTTTTGTTAAGTGGTTTGAAATTTATGAGTAACAGAGTTCGGCTTGGAAAATTATAGCTATTTTTTGCATAGTGTACTTGTGTGGGAGATTACACACATCTTTGAATATGAGTTTTTTGCATTGCAATTTTGAGGATAAGTTTCCAAATGGAATTGGAGTAGGAATTCCTATTGGAATTAATTTTTGAAATTCACATGTTGAGATATAGATACACAGTTGAAGGTTTTTTCTATTAGGTCATATGCAGAGCCAACCTAATATGTTTGGAGGTATGCAAAGGTTAAGTAAGTATTGGGGTCTTATTTGGGATCAATTATAGGTCCACACCAACCTATTACAATTTTTTTTAAGATATGAATTGTGGCATGAGATGTGTATGAAATTTTTGGATCCAAAAAGTTATATTTTGATTATTACATCTAATTAGGCTGACCTAATTGATGTTACATGTTTGATGTGGATATATAAGTTAGATTTTTTTCAATGTTTTGGGTGATAGGTGATGATGTTATAAGAATTTAAGTAGAGAAGTGTGAAGTTGAGTTGTTAATGTTAAGTTGAAGATCAAAATTGTGTGAAAGAGGAGCGAGGTAGAGTGTTGAATTAGAAATAGATAAAGTTTATTACTGAGCTTCAATGGAACTATATTTCATGCATATGTCAGATGCAATTGTAATAGTTCAAAATAGGTTGTGAGCCACCATTTATCTTCTATATTTTCTTTGTGGATAGTGAGTCCACCTACAATGAGCACTTCTATAAATATACTATAACTAGTTATAATATATTATGAGCTAGCCCTCACCATAGCTTTCCCATTTTGGGCTTTCAATGTAAAAACCCTAGTGTTCATGTGATATAATGTTGTGAATTTTTCATGCTTTCTTTACTTATTGTAGTTAAGTATTTTTTGGTAATTGGATGTTTAATATTTAAGAGAATAATAATTCACCCACCCTCATAGTAGTGTGGGTGCTCAACAATTGGTATCAGATATTTGTTCCTTGGAAGAAGCTTAACCACATTGAGAAGATCTTGGAAGTTAAATAAATGGATGATAGTAAATTTACTATTCCTCTAGAAGAGATTCCAATTGTTGGATTCATAGAAGAAGATTCCATACCTAACAAAGTTGGAGAACTCAGAGTTTCCCTTGATGATCTTGAAAATACTAAAGATGAAAATAGAGATCTAAAAGAAAAAACCAAAGAAGCAAATAAATGCATTAGAATATTGAGAAAAAAATAAGAAGTTCAAAGATAGGCATAAGGAACTTAGTGAGACATTTAACGTAAGAAAATGAATCCATCACTGGTATGAAAGTGCAAGTTGAAGAAAAGAAAAGAATTGAAGAATGCTTGAATATAGTGGAAAAAAGAAAATTAGAGGAATGCAGAAGGCTTGAACAAGAAGTGGTAAATTTGAGATTAGATATGGAGAAAGCAAGGATTCATGAAGAAAAATTTAAGATGAGTTACACAATGCTTGATGAGATGATTTTAGGTCAAAATTATCCAAAGAAAAAGGAAGTTTAAGATTTGAAAAAGGTGAAATCTCAAAAAGAAGATTAGACACCTAATGCATAAGAGAATATCAATGAACCAAAGAAGACTGAAGACAAGAAGAACAATGGAAAGATCTAGAATCAAATGAATGAATCTAGAAGACCACTGGTCAGATAACCAAATGCAGAAAGGTACCCATATTTAAATGGTTTTTGTTATTATTGCAATAAAGTTGGACATAAAGCAATGGAATGTAAAAGCATAATGAATCATAATGCTCCATACTTTACTGGTCAATGTTTTACACGTAAAATATTTGGTCATAGAGCAAGTGAATGTAGAAGCCAAATGATGAATGGCTATAAAAATGGTAGAATGATTCAATCTTTCAGTAGCTATTGCTATACATGCTATGGATATGGACATAAAGCTAATCAATATAGATCTAGAGTGAATGGGAGGAATATTATTTAGAATAATGTTGTATGCCACAATTGTAGTAGACTGGAACACATTTCAATGATTTGTAGAAGAATAAATTTATAAGGAAAGATAATTTGGTAAAAGGGAATAAAACTAGTCAAAAAGGTGGATTTGGTAGAAAAAAAGAAGGAATTAGAAAATATTTGGAGAAAGAAGGAAGAGATAGAAGACAAGGAAGAATCTATACCTCAAGAAACTAAGATAAGAGATTTGGCTTAGGGGGAGCTCTAATGGAAATCTTTTTGTCCCCTGCTAAAGAGGAGGTGTTGATGCCTCATCCTGAAGATATATGATGTAGATCAACATGATTGATTTATTGGTGAATATTGTGGAATAAAATATGATGATGTGGAAGTTTACAAAGCTTTGGAAGTTTTCTTTGCATATAGATAAAGGGTTTCCAACATTATTTGTTAAATAATTCAATATAAAATTATGTCAAATTGACAAGTTATAAGTAAATTCACTAAGGTAAATTCATTTCATAAGAGGAATTCGAGAAGGAGAAAAGCAACAAAGAAAGAATTCCAAGTGTTCAAGGTGAATTGTGAATTAGTGCATCAAAACCTTAGTTTGGCAAGCGAAGAAAAATGTATTTACAAATCTATTTACCCTAGTTTTTGAAGATCTCTATTGGAAAAGTAGTTTGAATCTATTTCATAATGGCTACACTGAGATTTGTAGAAGTAACAAGAAAACCACAACCAAAATTTAAGAAGTATCCCGTGAAGTCCATAGAAGATGACCCCTTAGGTGCATTTTCACACATTCCTTATGGGGTTCTACCAATTGAGGATATTAGAATATACATTCATGGAAAGATAGAAGAGTTGGTCATTCCAAGTTAGGGGATTTGTGGGTTAGTGAGCTGATTGATAAGACTTCACCCTAAATTTTTTTTTCAAAACCTAGTCATGAAGAAACTAGATGTGTGGCAATGTTTCCCTCATTTCTATTTTGATGAAAAATTGGTTAGGATGGCTTTAAGAAAATCCATGATAATTTTTTTGGATAGACATACCCAACATGATAACTAAGGAAGTGATAGGAGAGGTTACTAGTATTTTTTCCACAAAACTAGTTCCTATGATAAAGTCGATTAAGAATGAAGTGGTTATGGATAAAACATGTGCTAAAAATGGTAAGAGAGCTCAAGTCAAGAATCCAATTAGAAACCTAGTTATAAGATATGTAACTATGGTGATTAGCTACAAATTTTATTTCACAAACAAGGATAATTTAGTATTTGCCAACATAATCAATGTGGCATATGAGATGGTTGAGAATGGTGCAAACTATGATCTTTGTGAGTTTATTAGACAACAATTGATGGATAACTTAAAGAAAACTAAGGAAAAGAAGTATGTATTCAAATATAGGACTTTTGTGGTATGTTTAATTTTCCACTTTCTAAAGCAATTGCTTGGAACTTAGAATGTGACATGGATAAGAGGCAAACCTATTTCCCATCAGATCAAATAATATATGAATGGACTTGGAGATGGAAAGGCATAAGATGATTATCTTGCTACCTTCTTTAGAACATTTCAAATAAGAATGCATGAGAGGGAAATAATCCCTAGAAAAATGCTTGAGAAATATCACAATGATATCACATTTATGGTGTCAATAGATTAATGTATGATGGATGTAGTGGAACTAAAGATAGTATGGATCCCTACACTAGGCTATGAGATCAATGAACAAGAAATAACTAGCTATGCTGACATTTTTATAAAGAGCTAAAAATATGAAACTAAATAAAGGTACAAAATATGCGAAGAAAATTCTATGGAAGTTCATATGGAATAGAGGAAATCATATATCAAGGAGAATGTGGATAATATGGTTGATGTGTATGCTAAGGAAATGTGCCTTTCTAAAGAAATAGTGTAGTATGCTAGAGAGAGGGCCAAGGAAGATTCAAGTGTTGTAGAGGCATCCAAAAGTTCAATGAGCTTAGGTAGGTAATCTACCACTCCCACTTTTTTTTAGGAGCCCTCCGATACAAGGTAACTATCTAGAGAAAAGAGAAAAAATATTGCTAGCCCTTTGATAAAGGATAAATCTCCTCTGATAGTGCATGCTACAAGAGTTGAAAAGAAGAAAAGTGCCACTATTGCACTAGTTTTTTCTTCAACCAAGAGAAGAGTTAAGTGGAAAGCTATGAGAGAGAAGGGAATAGGCATAAGTGTTGTAGAAGAAAAAGAAGAATTGGAAGAAGAGGGAATACAGTTGGTTTGAAGAAGAGGAAGAGATGCTTCATAAGGTGAAGCAAGCACCAAAAGAAGAAGAGTTGATATTGTTGACATTGAGAGTGAAGAGGATATAGAGAAAGAAAAATAAGCATGAAAAATACATACGAGAGAAAAGAAGAAGGAATTCAAGAAGGATTCTATGGAGAAGAAAGACCTGCACCAGCACTTCCCATGGATGATGCCAACAAAGGACTTCAATTAATGTTGGGAATGGGCTATAATAGGAATGAAAGTCTGGGAAAGAACATCAATGGCCAATTGAAACCTATCATTGTTGAGAAATGAATGAAAAATATTTGCCTTGGGTGTACCCCTCCATGTGTAACCATACGTGGTAGAAGTCCCCTAATTAAAGTAGTCAGGACCCCCCCTTAGCTAATGACAATTGCCCTTCAACTAATGACAATCGCCCTTCAAATACTAGTATCTATAGGACTGACCTTAGATAAAATCACCTTCGCTGTGACCGATGTGTGTAGTAGTGACGAGGATCCCATAACTGATCTACCTATGTTGTTCAAAGAATCCTCCCTATGCATGATTAAAACCCTATCTTTTGATTCAGACTACCAAACACATGAAATAAACTTGGTCTACCCCCAACTCATTGATTACGAAAAATGACGACCACTGATTCTAGACACATTCAAAAATGATGAGGCATTCTCAAAATTCATGGGATTATGGGATACAATACCATATGGAGATCATAAAGCTAGGTTTGACATCATATTGGATACTCAAGCCTATTACGGGGAGACATTTGAATCCTTCAATCACAAAAGTGAGAAATTAAGAATAATCTCAAGGTCCTTAAGTGAAAAACACATTGTGACACTCTTTGACCCAAAAATAGTAAAAATAAAGGACACATCCAATGGTGAAAACCTCTCTGAGGTGCCAGAGGATGAAGGATTCAATCTTCCCCTCAGTGCCCTTCATCAAGAAAAATCAGTGGTCCTAGTAGAATAGTGCAATCCAGTCAGCCTAGGAACAAAGGAGCTATCACACATAACCTTCTATGATGAGTCACTTCTCATGGAAGAACATGAAATCTTAGTTGCATTCCTAAAAGAAAAAAAAGGTAAAATTTGTGTGGACCTATGTCAACATGCTTGGGCTTGATCTAGAGGTGGTAATGCATCACCTAACAGTATATCCCAAAGCCAAACCAATGAGACAAATGATGAGAAAGATGCATCCCCAAATTTCCTTGCTAGTCAAAATGGAATTGCATAAAATCCTAGATGCAGGGTTCATACGCCCGATCAGCTATCCAGAGTGGGTGTCAAACCTGGTACCTATTTCAAATCCCACCAGGGGCATCCACATTTTCATGGTCTTTAGAGACTTGAAAAAAGCATGTCCCAAGGATGAACTTCCCCTACCAAAGATTGACATGATAGTGGATATGACAACTGGACATGAGACGCTATCGCTAATGGATGGATTCTCAGGATATAATTAGATCATGATAGAAAAGGAGGATCAACACAAGAAAACATTCACATGTCTGTGGGGAACCTATTGCTGGAATATGATGTTGTTTGGGCTAAAGATCGTAGGAGAAACTTATCAAAGAGCCATGAAATTAATATTTCACGATATGATCCATAAGAATATGGAAGATTATGTGGATGACATATTGGCTAAATCAAGGAAAAGACAGGACCACATATTAGCTTTGAGTTCCATTTTTGACAGGTTGGAAAAATACAAGGTCTGACTTAACCCAAAGAAGTTGTCTTTAGAGTGAAATTAGGAAAAATCTTGGGGTATATCGTTTCAATGAGAGGAATCAAATTAGACCCTATCAAAGTCAAGGAAATCCTCGAAATGGAAGCACCTAGGACACTAAAGCAGCTAAGAGGCCTACAAGGAAGACTCTAGTCCATCTGCCGATTCATAGCACAACTAGTAGACAAATAAATCCCATATTCTTATCTACTCCATAAGGGGGTAGCATACAAATGGGATGAAAAATGTGACCAAGTGTTGAAAAAAATAAGGAATAACTACTCACACCACCAGTTCTAATGTCACCAATTCTAGGAAAACCATTGATCTTATACATATCAACAACGGTAACCATCGATTCTCTTTTAGCCCAGCATGATGAAAATGAAAGGGAGAGAGAAATTTATTACATCAGTAGGACCATGGTAGGACATGAGCTAAATTACACACCTATTGAGAAATCATGTCTAGCAGTCATGTTTGCAGCTCAAAAGTTTAGACATTACGTGCTAGCACATTAGATCAAGCTAATCAAAAAAATAGATCGTCTCAAATACCTACTTTCCAAGGAAACTCTCATAGGACAAATGACTACGTGGGTTATGATCCTAACAAAGCATGGCATTGAATATGTTGAATGCAAGGCCATCAAAGGACAAGCAATTGTGGATCAACTAGCAGAGGCACCTATATATGCAAAAAAACACTTATTTTAGAGTTCCCCAACGAATCAATTTTCAACCTAAGTGTAGTGGATCACTGGAAGATGTATTTTGATGCATCCTGCACACAACATAGGTCGGAAGGAGGAGTTTTCTTCATCACTCCCCAAGGGCACTGTATACCCAAATCCTACAAGCTATCATTCCCATGCACAAATAACATCGCAGAGTATGAAGCTTTTTTCATAGGGTTGAGGATTGCAGTGCAGGGGCAGATTATGGCCCTTAAGGTATATGGAGACTCACAACTCATAATCAATCAGGTAAATAATGAATATCAAACAAAGGATGATAAAATGACTCTATACAAGAAATTGGTGGAGAGCCTCAAGGAGTCATTCATTGATATTACATTTTAACAGCTACCCAGAGCAAACAATAGAGTAGAGGATGCAATGGCTATAATTGGATCACTCTTAGAGATCCTGCACAATGTCCCAAAACAAGAATTACTCGTAGAGTAGTTTCTCATAACAACATTCGAGGTAACAAAGTCCAAATTCGTGTGTGAAATAGTTGGTCCTGGTGATCCCTAGTACCATGAAATTTACACCTACTTGAGAATAGGAGTCCTTCCCACCAATATAACCCCAAACCTCAAAAGAGATTTTGTCAAAAATTTATCTCATTTTGTCATCCTAGGAGATACCCTTTATCGTAGGAGCATCGAAGGTACCCTATTATATTGCCTAAATACTGAGGAAGCCCTCACTACTTTAACTGAGGTACACAATGAAATTTGTGGTTCACACTCAAGTGGTATGACTTTGGCTAAGAAATTGCTGAGAATAGGATACTCTTGGCCCACAATGGAAAGAGACACACATGACCATGTCAAAAGGTTTTTTTAATATTAGCAACATGGGGACCTCATTCATGTACCAACTCAGGAGCTTTATCCCATTGTGTTGGTAAGAGACATTGCAATTATCATTTGGTTTTTTCATTGATGGAAACCCTATGCATTGATCAGGTACGCATATCCTCATTCACGCTTACCGAAAAATAGATTAAGAATCGACAAGGCAGAACAGAGTATCTGATAACTTAACATTCATCAATCTATGTAAATATTTCAGGTTATCATTTTATGTTGCACACCTTAGGAAATGATTATTGGTGTAATATCTCTATTGAGATTGAAGCATAATGGCTCATATCAATTCATATGAGAATTAGAAGATCCGGTTGGCATATTCTTAATTTCTCTTGTATTAAGGCTGACTTCATGAATATACCAAATCACGGATGTATGTGGAATAATTAATTGTGTATCTCCATGTTTGTATATCTCTGTTTGGGTCCTAGATAAGTTATGGTCGACCATTAAGGGTACGCATTGTATATTTCTCATTATGTGAGCCGACAATTGTAATTTTGTTGTGTTCTATTGAAGCTGACAAAGTGTAAGTAAATCCTATGTTGCATATATATGCATGACCATCCGTATCATTTTGAGTGTGGTAGATGTTGATTTGGTGTCTGAATTGTGAGTTAGAGTAGAGCAAAGATACGATAAAGTGCAATTTCACTTGCACATAGAAGATCTATATTGTGTGTATGAGCAGAGTAGAACATAATTACAGAATTAGTTTGTAAGGAAGAAGATCTAATATTGTACTTAATTCGAAACTATAATCAAGCATTTTAAGATGCTATCATCTCAGTTCAAATCTTTAGATGGTTTTAATCTGAACTCTTGGGCAGCAAGCCTTCTTTTCTTTGAGCAGTGAGCTCTAGGCAGTGTGCCTGAATGCAAGTTCATTTTCCTTTTGTAATCTTCATTTTTGAGTATACTCAGAATCATAATTATGGATTGGCCATCTAGTTGTTTTTTCCCATAATAGGGTTTCCACATAAAAATCTTGATGTTATGGTGTTGTGTTTATTTTCTTGTTCATGCTTTATGATTGAAGGTTATTAATGCTTGAAAGATAATAGTTAATGAAGTTAATTTTTGCACAACACTGATTCACCCCCCTCTCAGTGTGGCTTGTTTCCAACAATTGGTATCAAAGTTAGTTCCTCAGAAGAAGAATTCTAATAGCTTGGGAGATCTTGGAAGAAATTTCAAATGGATTCAAGCAGTCTTGAACAAAAAATTATGGTGGCTCTAGATGACCTTGATCAGTCTAAAGCTGAAGTCCAGAAACTACAAGTGAATCTCAATGATGCAGAAAAATTCATTGAGTCTTTGAAATAAAAAATCTACAAGTCAAGAGAAAAGAGAAAGGAACTTTGTGATCAGATAGAACAGAAAGATAACAAGAGCACTGAAGATGAACAAACTAGTAAAGTCCTGAAAGAGAAGGCAGAGGAATGTGAAAATATTACCCAAGAGAATATAGTTCTGAAGGCTAAAATGGAATACATCATGATGAAAATGACCAAAGAGATTGAAGATAGAAAAAAAATGAAGAAAGCCTAGTACAGTCTCTAAAAGAAAAATTTGAAGTCTGTAGCTGATTGAATGATGAGTTGGAAGTATCTAGAAATAGTGAAGAAGCACTTGGAAGACATATGGATGATCTCATAAATGAATTTACTACTATGAATGAGTACAAGGAGAATTTAAAAGAAAGATCAACCATCCTCAATGAAATAATTGATAGTCAGAGGATTGATGGTGATAAAAGAGGTCTTGGATTTGAGAAAGGAGAAAGCTCAAAATATAAACAAAAGGATTGTGGATAAAGGAGATTCAGGAAAAGAAATCAGATAAGCAATGTCGGAAGGTATCTTGTAAGACAACCCAATGCTCAGATATTTAATGGATATTGTTTTAATTGGAATGGGTTTGGACACATGGATTCACATTAAAAAAGTAGAAAGAATCAAAGTGGTCCATCCTTCTCAGGTCATTGTTTTGATTGTCATAAGATTGGTCAGAAGTCAAATGAATGTAGAGTTATGATAAATCAACTTCACAGAAACATCAGATGCTATGATTGCAATAGACCTAGACATATTGAAAATTAATGCAGATCAATTGGAAACCAATGGAACAACTAGTCTGGTAAGAGGAATGTTGTGTGCTATAATTGCAACAAAACTGAACACATAGCTGCATTCTTCCAGAATAGAAAAGGTCTGGTAAATCAAAGAAGAAATACATAAAAGGATGTGAAAGGAAAAGGTAAAGTAACTACAAATGAGGTTAGGCAACAAATGTAGGAAAAATGGGTGAAGAAGTGTCCCTCCATTGAAGAAACTACACCTGCACTAGAAATTTCCTCCGGTGATTCCTGCGGGAATTAGTCTCAGGCCTCTGACCTAGGGAGAGCTATCAAGAAAATCATTAAACCCCCTAACTAGTAAATGACCCCGGATGTCGATACACACTGGAAATGGACAGATGCAAAAAAAATATTGTTGAATTCATCAAAGGAAGTTGTATACCATATCAAAACTCTGTAGAAGATTTATCAGGTTTCTATACATAGGAAAGATGGAACCAAATGAATTACGGAAAACACATTTATTACAAAAAAATTTTAGGTATGCGAGTGATAAAAGGTAACTTCTACTCTTCATTTATCATTTTTCCCTCTAGAAAGAAAGAAGTTGGAGAGCTCTAGGCGACCTATGGCAAATCAAGGAGAAAATCAAGTGTGAAGGCGATTCAACAATCAATTTCGGATCCGACGGAAATAGGTATTTATCAAGAAACTTCTTGAACTTTATGATTTGTGCAAGATGAATACTCCTTTAGTGGTCAAAGTCAAGGACATGCCCTGTCCTGAATTTAAATTGAATCCCTACAATTCTTTAGAGACCGATCCACTAGGGGCATTTTCGTCAGTTCCACACATAGTCTTGCATACATAGGGCATTAGGGTTTACATTCATGCAAATATTGAAGAGATGGGAAGCTCTCAACTTGTGAATTTGTACAATCATCATATTGTTGATGAAAAATTAAATGTAAAATCGGAACACCAACTCCTAGAAACAAAGAAATTCACTTCAATGGTTAAATTTCCCATGTTTATGGAATCAGAATGGGTCCATTCTATATTGAGTAGGGTACACAATGATTTTATGTGGCTTAGTATTCCCTTAAAAATTACTAAGGAAGCCATTAGTGCAGTAACCAGTCTGAATTCCTCCGGTGGTCTACTTTTTTGAAGTCTATGAAAAATCAAATCGTCACCAATGCCATAGGTTCAACATATGATAGGAGAGCAATGTCTATTGACAATATTGCTGATATAAATGTTAGATTTACATCTATGGTAATTGGTTATAAGATTTACCACTCTAGCTGAGAAAACTCTGTATCCTGTACTACAATTTATACCACCTACCAAATGGTAAAAGAAAATATGGAATATGATCTCTGCGAATTGTTAAGGATTTAGTTGATGGAAAAACTTGTAAAGATCAAGAAAGACAAGAACAATTTATTCAAATACGACAGTCTACTTTTTTGCTTATTTTTTTATTTTATGGAGGAAGTCCTGGGTGTTGGAAAAGTTCAGTGGCAAAAGAACATTCCGATAGCCAAAAAAATCAGGAATCTATTGTACAATTACATAGATATGAAGACCAAAAATAAAAATATCTGGGGCGATTTCAAAAGCTTTCAAACTAGTATGCAAGCTAGGGAAATAATTCCCACTACCATTGTGGAGAAATACTAAGATTCAATCTACTTTATGGTGAAAATTGATCAGTGCATGATGGAAGCAATAGATCCAAGAACTATTTGGATCATGCCTATGGGCTATGAGGTTGAGGAAAACATCTTGGAAATGTATGCCCAAGATCTGTTAAGAAAACCCCTAGATCCGACTGAAGAAATATTTGGTACTTATGCAGAAAAGCACACTCAAATTCACAATGAGCTCATGAAACCGGCATCAACCAAAAGAATAAGGAAAGAAGTTGAAGTCCTTGCAGAATGCTTGGATATATCCATGGAGAAACTAAGTGAAGTTAGGGAGAAAAGGGAAAAGTTGAAGCAGCAAGGCAAACCACTGAAAAGGCAACAAAATCACAATCAGTTGGTCTGATAGCACCATTTGCCCAAACTAGAACAACTAGAAGCTCGACATCCCACTCAGCTCCTGTAGCAAAATCTGCCCCTGTGAAAATTTAAAGCAAGAGATTCGAAAAGGAACCCCAAGGAAAGAAAAGAAAAAGAAAAAGAGTGTACATGATTGTTACTGATGATGAGGAAACAAAATCTGATGAAGATGTTAAGGAAATCAAGTAGCAAAGCACTAAACCAACAACTATGCCAAAACCCTCCAGTGTAGCTTCTCAAGCAAAGAAGAAGACCAAGGTAGATACACCTGGTATTACTATTGAACAAATTGAAAAAAATAATAATTTCAGATGGAAATCTTAAACCAGTTTTTTAATGGTATGAATATTTTTCTGAATCTAATAGAAGAATTCTAAAAGAAGCTACAATAAAATACATGAATATCTTCAACAAAGTTTTGGTTGACATCATGTCTAGCCTTCCAAAAAATTTGTATGATATTTTGGAATCAAAGAGATTAAGTGCCCTAACTGAAGAAGAACAAATGAGAGAGAATTCCTACAGAACTATGTCCGGAAATGTCTGTGGAAGACATGCAAACATTCTTGAACAAAGAAAAAAGAAAGTTCAAAAGCAAAATAAGGGTCGATAAACTAATGATTGGCCAAACAAACGAAGTTACTCCAAATTATGAAAGAGCTGCTACTAAATGACAGAATTGAAGTTATGACTGAGGAAACTTATACTTAAGATATCTCATCTGATCCAGTCAAATATGCAGAAGAAGAAAATCTTGATGCCAATGAAAATCTCGAGATTCCACCTCCAGATAACAACACATAAATACCCATAGAATTTAATGCAACTATGAATGTATCAGTTGAAATGACAGAGAAAACTGGAGAGAAATCAAAAGCTTCAATTGAGGAAGCATTAGTTGAGAAAAAGAAAAGTGATGTAACGATGAAGTCAAGAGACACTGCCAAGATGGTTAAGAAATTATTGGTGGAACATAAGGAAGAGATTGAGCCAAAACTAATTAAAGGTCCAATTGACCTATCAACCTTGAGCCCAATCTAGATAATTAAGGTGGCCTCATTTGCTCAAGTGAAAGCTCAAGAAGAGTTGCTAAAATCTCATATGGAAGATAGGGAACTACTGGAACTTGCATCTGGAGGACTTGAGAAGATCATTCCCTCCTTTATTAAAGATCAGATTGAATCTTCATCTAGTGAACTGAAGAGGCTTATCATCTCGATGATTACTCATTTTGAATCTCTTGAAAATTTTGTGTTGGAAAAAGTGTAGAAGGAATTTGATGATAAGAGGTTCAATGGACTAAAAATATTGATTGCCCAAGACAAATTCACCTTGGCTACTTGTGTCAAGCACATACATAATATGTTATCTGAAGACGATAAGATTTACAAATCCTATTTATCTTTTTCAAAATTTACAGAATCAAATGAGAAGAAGGTGAAATAACTAGAGAGTCAATTAGAAACTATCCAGAGGCATTTGATCCCCTATCTGGTGGTGTTGGGAAAGTTGAAGGTGAAGTAATTTCTGTGCTAAAAAAATTAAAAGGGTTGAAGCATGAAAATGATAAATTTGTCTCCAGAACCTATGAACTTAGAAGCATCATTAGTCCCAAAATTGATGTAATGGGCAGTACACTAAAGGAAGGAGAGGAAACTATGGTAGTCAAGGATCCAACCAGCCTAGAATCCATAGAAACACTATCCTATCTGATTTGTGGACACATAACCATAATGGAAAGTCTCAAATGGGTTTGGGACTCAAACCTGGTGTAGCTGAAGAAGGATTTTGTAGACATCTTCCAACTTTTGTAAGGTAATGAAGCACCCTTGTACATACATAATTTTGATTGATTCTTTCTTTTTGGTATGCAACCCCTACCTTTTCCTGATTTCAAAGGGGGAGAAGTGGAGTGAAAAAGGTATAATCAACTCAAGGGGATAGTAGCATTTTTGAATTTTTGGATTGCAGTGAAGTTTATTTTGGTACTGATCTGGCACTTAGTCATATTTTTCATTAAGTTTTGCCATCAATTCCAAAGGGGGAGATTGTTGGAAAGAGACACTACAATTTTCATCTGGTGTTGTCATTGATGGAAACCCTAAGTGTTGATCAAGTACACATATTGTCATTCAAGATTACCGACAAATAGATTGAGAATTGACAAGGCAGAACAGAGTATCTAGTAACTCAACATTCACTGATCTATGTAAAGATTTCATTTTATAATTTTGTGTTGTGCACATCAAGAAATTATTATTGGTGTATTATCTCTATTGAGATTGAAGCGTAGTGGCTTGTATCAATTCACATGAGAATTAGAAGATCCAGTTGGCCTATTCTCAGTTTCTCTTGTATTAAGGCCGACTTCATGAATATATTAAGACACAAATGTATGTGGACTAATTAATTGTGTATCTCCATGTTTGTATATCTCCGTTTAGGTCCTAGCTAAGTTATGGGTGACCATTAAGGGTACATATTGTATATTTCTCATTATGTGAGGTGACAACTATAATTTTGTTGTGTTCTATTGAAGCTGACAAAGTGTAAGTAAATCCTATGTTGTGGATATATATGCATGATCATTCATATCATTTTGAGTATGTTAGATGTTGAGTTGGTGTCTGAATTGTGAGTTAGAGCAAAGAAAAGATGCGATAAAGTGCAGTTTCACTTTAACATAGAAGATCTGTATTGTGTGTATGAGCAGAGATTTTCTTTTTTTACAGAATCAGTCTATAAGGCAATAGATCTAATATTGTACTTAATTCAAAATTGTAATCAAGAATTTTAAGACACTATCATCTCAGTTCAAATCTTCAGATGGTTTTAATCTGAACTCTTGGGCAACAATCCCTCTTTTCTTTGAGCAGTGAGCTCTAGGCAGTGCGCTTGAATGAAAGTGCATTCCCCTTTTGTAATCTTAATTTTTTAGTATACTCAAAATCATAATTTTGGATTGGCCATCCACTGTGGTTTTTCCTCTAACAAGGTTTCCATGTAAAAATCTTGGTGTTATGGTGTTGTGTTTATTTTCTTGTTCATGCTTTATGATTGGATGTTATTAATTCTTGAAAGATAACAGTGAATGAAATTAATTTTTTCACAACACTAATTCACCTCCCCTCTCAGTGTGGCTTGTTTCCAACACATTGTCACACCTTGGCCCTTTTCATAGTGGGGGCTCGATCTCATCAATAAAATCACCCCCACCTTATCCAATGGCCATAAATTCATCATCACCACCATAGAGTACTTCATGAAGTGGGTCGAAGCCATTCCCATGACTTACATAACTAGAAAGTAGATATCCAAGTTCATCTGGAACTACCTTATTTGATGATACAATGTCCCTCAAGCTATTATCTCTAATAATGGGACACCTTTCAAAAATTAGGATGTTCACGACCTTTTCCAAATTCAACATCCAACATCACTTTTCCACTCCGTATTATCCCCAAGGAAATGGCCAAGTAGAAGCCACCAATAAAACAATCTTGAAAATCCTTAAGAAAATAGTCAATGACATTGGTCGTGACTGGCATCTGCAACTAAATCCCACCTTATGGGATTATTGCAAAAGAATTCACACACCAATAGGTGCCACCCCCTTATCTCTAGTCTATGGATTAGAATCCATCCCCCCCATTGAGATCGAGCTCCCATCCCTAAGGATATCACTAGAAAATCTCATTACAGATGAAAAATACCAAGTCTCATGGTTAAATGAGTTGTAACTACTGGATGAACATTGCATGGATGCCCTAAATCACTTGCAAGTCTATCAGAATTACCTCAAGTGAAGCTACAACAAGAAAATCAAGAGGCAGAACTTTCAAGTCGACGAGCTAGTACTAAAGGAAAATCAGAAGAACTTGCCAAATTCAGAGAGCAAGGGAAAATTTGAGCCCAATTGGTTGGGACCATTCATCATTATAGCAAGCTACAAATCAAGATCCTTCCATCTGTCAATGCTCAAAGGGGAGCCTCTACATGAGCCCATGAACAACTCCCATCTCAAAAAGCTTTATGCCTGATCTTCTAAGGGTAAAACCAAAAATAAAATAAAACTTAAAAAAATTAAAAAATCCAAAAAAATCAGAAAAAAGATTAAAAATAGTAAATAAAAAAATTGTCCTCTAGTGAAAACCACTTCAGTGGCTCTTTGGACAACTACCTTGGTGAAAACCTTGAAAACATGCACCAAGTGTAAATAAAGCACTCTCCATCCACCAAGATCTTCACGGCTTATTCTGCACACTCGTCCATTTCATTTCATTAATCCTTCCATCATCCATCCATTTGCATCTATACCATAGCTTGATCTTGTGTTTGTATCGTGTTCCACCCTAATACTACTTGGCATAATCCTAAGGTTATTTTGTCTTGCCTATATCAAAGTAGTCTATCGCATCATGCTGGGTGAATATTCCTTTACCTACATTGGATAGGATTTATGTATATTCTTGTGATCTCCCTCAAAATCAAAAATCCAAAAAACATTAGAAAATAAAAAAAAAACCAAAAACATTCAAAAAATCCTTCAACAAAATCCAAAAACATTCAAAATCTCAAAAATCTAAATAATCAAAGTAGTGGAGTCATCATATCAAACTACATCGTCTCTGAGCTTGAACGTAGGTAAGGTTGATCTTTGATCATCCCTCGAGACACTTTAGGTCAGCCCTTTAGGCATCCATCATAATAATTTGGCAATCCATCTTGATCATATCTCATCAATAATCAAGTCTATGTGAGTCAAACTATGTGGTCTCTATGTGTATAATGTAGACAAGGCTAATTTTTTTATTAGCTCCCAAGACCCCTAGGATAGGTCTTTAGGTTAGTCTCTTGGTCAAAATCTCAGAAAATCAAAAAAAAGTCAAAAAACCTGAAAATCAAAACAACCTCGAAACATTTCAAAGTACCAAAAACATCCAAATATTTGAAAAAAACCAAAAGGGTGCATCCATCTCATCTCACTTTCACCCACAATAATCATCATTCATAATAAATAAATCATCGATTTCATCCTTTGGTAAACCAATCAAAAGCAAGTCTAGCAGGTTCAAAAGTGAAAGCTCAATTGTTAAAGTCTCAAGTCTAGTTTAGTAAGTCAACAAGTTAATCAAATTGGATTATAAATAGCTTATATCAAGCATCACCGTAGTTTAGTCTTGGCTAGTGGTATGAAGAACATTAGCTTGTTTATTTACTTTATCTTGGTCTTTTGACTTACCTTATTTTACGCTCATTCCAATGACCTCTCGATGATGCCTAATCAAAAGGTTTTAGAGAGAAAGGAATGGGGAAATGATCATTATCTTTTTATCTACTATGCTTGTTGGATTTTTTTGTAAAATAACCTAGTTATGTGTGTTTTTTTTGGTTTGTAGGGAATGTGTTTTAGATGTCTTGTTGACCACATAGGAAGGCTTTCTTTTTTATGTTTTGGTCCAAGATGTTTAGAATATTTGAACTACATGCTAAATAAGGTTTCATATGTCAAGTGTGAATAGGAGTACTCCTATCTGGTTGTTGAGTCAAAGTCCATCACATTGGGTACAACACCATCCTAGTTCTTAATACCTTGATGTATCGTACATATGTGTATTATCAAACATAAGGTAAATGGCCCTTTTAAAATCCAAATTACTTATATCATTATCACTATCATAAGATAATCTTGATTGGATCTTATTTCTTGTATTTCTTTCCATACTAACATGGTGCCATGACAATTACTCAAAAACGTCGCAAAACTGCATCCCCCTGCATCCACAAATCATCAGCGTAATGCATAGGAAATATAGATTCATTTCATTTCATCATTAATATAGATTTGTTACTATTATTTGCATTTTATTATATTATTATCAACTCATCCATTACATAATCACAAATAATATCACTTCATTATGACCTCATTACGTGTAATAATCATTTACATTTCATGTAATAATCATTTCACATTATCATATCACTTGCATTACATGTCATAACATTTGCATCCACAAATCATTACGAAATAAGAATTATTGCATCACATAATCATCTCATATATCACAAGATTACATTTATGTCATTACATTTACATTACGTTCATTTGCATCTCACTTCATACATTATCATTATAATCATTTCAACACATTGCATTCATTACCACGTAGGAATTATCAACTCATTCATTGCTTAATCACATCACATCATAAATTTTTTCATATTCATATTTATATGAAATCATTTTTCATCATTACATTTATACATATTTCCATTACATATCGTATGTTATAAATACCATGCATCATCTCACATTGTTACATTCATATCCCATTACATAAAAATAGGAGAAAAATAAAAAATATATATAGCTACATATCACTGCACACATTTCATAATCATGATACATCACATAATCCATTTAAGACATAATGTAGAAAATCATTTTGCATATCATGTTGCATCCATGCATAGTCACCATAAAATGCATAGAAAATATACAAAAAGAAATGCATCCATAATCACTGCATCACATATAGCACAACATAAAATAGATGCATCTCATAAGATAAATCACAACATATCATAACACATAGGAAATTAAATGCATCCATCCATCATGCATAAGTAAAGTAGGACATCTCATAGACAAATCAAACCATCTCATATACATCATCAAAATTAAGTATCATGGTACAAGGATCAAGATCAAATGTGTATGATACAATCAGGGAAATAAAAAATTTGAGCCCATGAATAAAAAATGAATACTCTCTGATCAAAATGGGGAACTAGCCTTGATGGCTGCTGCCCTCTCCTACATGCCTCTCACCATGGTCCTCAAGCGAGCTCATCCCTATCTACTGGGAATACTTTGGCACTCGAGCTGATATCGATACTGCTTGTCTATAGTGGAGCTTGTAATACTCGGCCTTTCTCACAACATCACGATACCCGTGTGGACACTATCCTACCTTGGGATGAAAATGTCATGCTCTCAAGTTGTCATCTCTGGGCTATCTCTTGGTCCCACTCAGAACGGGTCTGATCTCTATCTATGGTCAGTACCAACACCTGTTGCCTAGCTTGGTCCCTCTCAGCCATTAGAACCTACACATGTGCCTACAAATGTTGAATCAGAGCATCTCGATAATCTAGCTACACTCATGGTGGTGATAGAGGTTGCTACTATGGAACCTCTCTCTCCCTATCTTTGGGATTCTCCTGGGGTTGTGTCTTCTCTCAGGGTGGTTTCTAATGTGGTTGCACTTGGGGTGGTGTCTATTGTGGCTGGTGTGAAGGTGGCACACCTCCTCCCCTATCCCCATCCCCATCTTTGTCCCCATCCCCTCTACCTCCCTATCCCTACCCTCGGCCTGCTAATCTTCCGCTGGGCCTCCACCATGCAAGCATTGCACCTAGATCTATAAGTTTGAGGGGTGGTCTAAACTAATCTCGGTAAGCCTATGTAACCCTCATATCCTCCTATCCCTGATCATATGGTCATGGTCTAGCCACCTACTACCTAAATGATGTCATTGCCTCATCTTATGGGATGGGTCTACCCCATGTAGTCTCCTTCGTAGTATGGGTGAAGATAGCCATGTACTGTTCATCAGGACGGTCATGTGTATCTCCAAATTATTTGGCTACTCGGTCTGCTAGGTATCTCTCTATAATGGTGTGCTCTCGACCCTACATCAATTTGTCTTGCCAAGAAAAAAATAGTTGCTATACATCATCGAACCATGGACCCATGCCAAGCCAGGGCCTCTAGGTAAACATTGTCATCTCATTGATGACCATCCGCTAATGGGAAATACCACCTTCCCTTGTGTGTGAAAGTAATCTGAGCTATACCATATTTCCAGACAATCGAATCATCCAACTCTAGAGCAACCACTATGACCTGAGGGCAAAGCATTGCAATTTTCTCCCAAGCCCAGATGTGCAACAATGTAACACCGTCCCCAATGGCCCTGTTGTCTAAATATGCAAACTCTTGCAAGTCTCTGTAAAGTGAGACCAACATAATTGGCCCCCATGTAAGGCACTCTCTATGGAAGATAATCCACTCCCATGCTAGTCCACATCTTGGACTGAAGTATTGGCCCTGCTGATCTAGTGCCACAAGTCCTGATATGATAGCTTCTACAATGAGTATAAAAGTGGGCACTGAACCCCTATATCACTCAAGTTTGGTCTATCCCTCAGATAAAATAATCTCATCGAGCTCCATGACCTCAAATAAAGCATCCCTCCTGGCATCCACATCATAGATAACCCTCTCTCCGTGGATGGGCAATCGTAGGATGCACTAGACATCCTCTAGAGTGATTGTGGCCTCACTAGTGGGCAAGTGAAAGAAACATGTCTCACTATTCCATCTCTTTGATAGGGATGTCATCATCCTTCAATTTTTCCAAACGGGACAAGCATAAGCTATATACCAAATTTCAATCACCCCAAGGTACTCCTAGAGCAGTTCGTGTAACTAGTCGAATCTGCTAAGCATCGGGAACCTTTCCTCTCGAGAGTGTAATATCCCAAGGTTCTCCTATGCAAGAAATGCCACAACATCAACTTTAAAAAAAAATTGAGATCCTGCCTTGATTTTTCACAATTTGAACAACATATGCAACTCTATTTGAAATTGTGACATAGTTTGCAAATTCCAAACTATGTCACGATGACACAGTTTGATTGCACCCCCAGACCCTAAAGTCCAAACTGCCTCATGGTGGCACACTTCTCATATGCACCTGACTTTGGCCCAAACCCTAATTTGATAAACTGTGGCAGAACGATGCTCTTCATGCATGTGGCGTGCTTTGAGGCCACACAACACTGATTTTACATTCTCAGCGGTGCTACATAGCATTAGTTAACTCAAATTTGACTTTGACCCTATTAAATGCACATAAAAAATTGAAATCAAATGTTGAGGAAGGAGTACATACCACTGGTCCCATGTCAGCTAGCCGTTGGTGCACTCATACTTGCTCTGACATGTGTCATGGAAGCAATCTTTGTGCCATCTCGATCAAATGCTCAGAGCTCAAAGTATAAAAGTTTCTAAAGGCTAAGTGTACAAATGAATTGAAAATGACCCCTTGGGGTCTATTTAGGCCTAAAAATTAGGGTTTTTTGACCTAATTAGCCATTCAGCTAGGTTTTTAGACCCTCGAACCTATTTTTTCTTGATTGAGGGCTGTTTTGCATCATTTTTGATTTTTTGATAGATTTTTTATCATCTTGGACCTTTTCTGGACCTATCAAGCGGCTCATCCTCTTTTCTCGCGAAATCACCCAAAAATCCAAAATTTCATCCAATCTCTTGAAGGGGCCATATACCAGCATAATCCTTCTCACTAGGGCAGTAGTGGGGCATCTAAAAGGTCAATTTTTTTTTGAATCTTGATCTCAGACAGTTTATTCTTTGAACCAACACAACAAGTTCATTGCTTCAAAGAGGGGCAAAATGTAGATATAAAAAATATACAAGTTGATTCTATACACCTCATCCCGATCTTACTAACATAATTTCTTCCTAAATCATCCCCTTTACTAATTAATTTAATTGAATAATCTTTATTTGATTAAATTCATCATATTTCCTCTCTTAATTAAATAAATTAAACTTATCTAGGTGAAGCCACAATAGTGGTTTACAATTCAGGTGAGGATGGAAAACTCACAAAAAATGACCCCAAGGCAAAAAAAGTGATTTTGGGGGTTTGTACGAACCTACTGGTTTGACCAAACCAATAAAGGGTTCACTCGAACTAGGGTTCGAGTGAACCCCTTTAAATCCTGGCCGACAAAAAAAAAAAAAGCATAGGAAAAGGATTCACTTGAACCCCTAGGGGTTCTTACGAACCCCCCTTATCCCTCATCCCCCATCTGAGACACAAAAAACCTAAATTTTGGCACTTCTGAGCTTGGGTTGAGGATAAAAATGGAGGAATCTTCACAAACCCAACTGGAATCAAGTAGTCCTTAGAACGAGCTATCCAAGGAATATAATTTTAATATGTTTTGGTTTTATTATGTATCTATTTTTTTAGTTTTATTAAACATAGGTTTTTCATCAAAAGTGAAGGTCTTTGCTCTGCACATGTGGAAAATTAGCAGATTATTAAAAAAAAATATTAAAAAATATGAGTGCACCAGATATTGAAGTCCTTGATCCAACAAAAAAAAAAAGAATTTCGATATATACAAAAAAAGTTACGCATTATACGGTCGCGCTATGTCTGAATTGTAATTGGTTTGACTTTGAAACTTGATTAAAAAAAAAAATTCAATAAAAAACTATCTAACCAAGTGGAAGCACTACATATCAGAGTTACAAATCTAAATTTGAAAGAATTAGAATTTTATCCTTCATGGAAAAAAATTTATGTGTTCTACAGTGTGCATCACTTTTTAAAAATGTTGTTTTCTGAAGAAAAAAATCAATTTTCATGGGAGATGGAAAAAGAAGTGCAATCTGATTCCAAAAATTTTGAAAAAAATATTTTTAGAATCTACAGACAAAATGTGATGAGACTCTAGTTTGCATCATCTTCAAATTCCTCACGGTTTAGTCGCTATAGGTGCCCGAATGTGAAGATTTAGTTAAAAATAATAATTTCAGTGTCTAGTTTGGCCAAAAATTGTAAACCACTATTGTGGGATCACCCATATGATTAAGTCATTCTCCTCTATTAATTAAATAAATCAATTTTTTTAATTAATCATATAAACTCTCTTTTAATTAAATAATTCACTTTATTTAATTAAATCTCTAAATTCATCTCTTTAAATTAAATAAATTATTCTTTATTTGATTTAATCTAACGTCATCTTCTTTAATTAAATAAATCAATATTTATTTAATTAAATCTTAAATCATTATTCCTCTCAACTTTGATTTATTTAAATCCTAAAATCTAAGTCAAAACTGTCAAATCACCTAATTACTACTTAATTTGATCAAATCATGATTAAATCTAATCCTAATCACTCTAATTCTCTAGAGTTTGCAACTTGCACCAATAAATCAATTTAATCAATCTATTAATTCATTTATTTTCCCTCAACTTGGCATCAAAAGGGAATATTCCTCAAATTTGAAAGATCCCTCCAAAAGGGGATGGGTACTTCCAACAAGGCATTAAAGGCCTCTTACATGTCCTTTTCCTTGAGCCAAGTGGAATTTACTCCATTTTCCTCTTCGTCCAACTTATCATTTCATCATTTTCAAATTCCACCTAATTGCATTTATTTCCACATTCATCAAAATATGCTCATTCCTCCTCCAATCACATGTTGACAAGTGGCCTCTTCTCATTGGTTGGTCTATTATCCCACATTCATCCATTTTTCTTATTCTTCCATTCTGAAAATCTCTAAATATAGGGCTTCTCCTATTTAATTGATCATCCACAATCCATGTAAGCTTACTATACTCAATTTCACCCACAACTTCATCCACTGCCTTTTGAATTTCATAGTTTTGTATATCAAGTTTATCAAGGTTATCATCACATTGCATTAAGGAATCAAGAATCTTCATCAAATCACACTAAGGATTTGGGAAAGGGCCATTTCCTGCACATAAATGACACCAATTCCCCCATGGGATTGAAAGTTTTCTCATTAGAATAGGATTTAATTGCTTTCATTTTGTTGTTCTTCATTTTATTCCTATTTTGATGTATCAATCTAATTTCATGGGGAATGTTGCTTCTAACTTGCATTTGGATCTAATATTGTGTTTGTTTTTTGTGTTTGTGCAGGTATGGGATCACCATTCACAGTTCCAATTACATTTTTTTCCTTAGTTCTAGGAACAAGAGTCCAAGTATTATTCTTCTCAATTTGATGTAGTTCTTCTTTCATTGCTTCAATCCAATGTTCATCTTTGCATGCTTCGTTGACATTACTTGGCTCAGTCTTTGAAATCAAATAGTATTATTTTACAATTCTTCTCCTAGTCTAGACACCTTTGTTCTTATCACCTATAATCTAATTTTATGAATGATTTAATCTCACATACCTTGGAGTCTTAGGATGTTCTTGAACTTCAGGGTCTTGCGATCTCTCTTCTACACTTTCACTAGTTTCTCCTTCCTCCCGATCTTCTTGATTCACCAGAATGATCTAAACTTGATTTGAAGTTTGACCTTTGTTTTTACTATCATTCTTATCGTTAGAATCATATCCACAGGTTCTAGATGGTCTAGCAATGTCTTCATCAACCTTAACATTTTCACTTTCAACCATTTTCCTTAATCTCTTGTTGTATCACCAATAGGCCTTACTCTTAGTAGAATAACCAAGAAATATTATTTCATCACTTCTAGCATCAAAATTTCCTATATCTTCATAGCTTCTTATATAACATTTACTCCCAAAGATTTTGAAATATCTAACAGTAGGCTTATGACCAAACCATAGCCCAAAAAGGGTCTTACCAGTATTAGCTTTGGCTTGTACTCAGTTGAGGATATAAACAATAGTACTCACAGATTCTCTCCAATAGATATGAGGAACATTTCCTTCCAGAATCATAGTCCTAGAAACATCTACAACTATCATGTTCTTCCTTTCCACAACTCCATTTTGTTGAGGGGTCTGTGGTGCAGATAATTGTCTCATTATCCCATGAACTTCACAAAAATAATTAAACCCACCAAAAGGGAATTCACCACCTCTATCTGATCTCAGACACTTAATCTTCATACCTATCTTTGTCTCAACCATAGCCTTAAATATGTTTAACTTCTCTAGAGCTTCAAATTTCCCCCTTAAGAAAGTAACCCACATTATCCTAGAGTAATCATCAATAAGCAACATGAAATAACTATAACCTTGTAAAATTATAACTCTAGAAGTACCACACAAGTTAGTATGCACAAGCTCCAACAATTCATTTGAACAATGTTGTTTGCTTCGAAGTGAAATTCTAGTTTTCTTTCCTAAATAACATTCCTTGCATATGGAATTAGTAGGTTTTACCAACTTAGGAAGATCTCTCACTTCTCGAGTAGAAATTATCTTGATAATATTGTCAAAGTTTACATGACACATTATCCTATGCCACAACCAACTTTCATCAACTTGAGCAATCAGACAACTTTTACTAGTAGCATTCAGGTGAAAGATGTTACCTTTTATTTTTGTACCTGAAGCAATCACATTTCCAGAACTTCCCAATATTCTACACTTTCCATCCTTGAATTGAAGATTGTATCATTTATCAACCATCTATCTAACACTTAAGAGATTATGCTTCAAGACTTCAATGTATAGGACGTCATCAGTATTATGCTTACCACCAAAAGAAAGACATCCTCTACCATGGATTATACCACCATTGTTATCACCAAATATTACAACACCACCATCATACTTTTCTAGGCTTACAAATTTTCTTTTATCACCTATCATGTGATGAGAGCATCCGTTGTCAATTACCCATTCATCCTTCTCTTCAACTCAAGCAACTAGGGCTTTCTCCACATTTGTACAACTAACAGATTCAGTAGACACATGATTATTTTCCTTGATAGCAATAAACACAAAATCATCTTCACTTACATTCCCTTTATCATATTCATCATCTGTCACACCTTCATCAGCAAAATAATAACACTTCCTTTGAAATTTAGGCTTGTTAGGTCTCGTCTTAGGAACTCTTTCCAAACACCTTGAGGCAAAATGACCTGTCTTATTGCAAGAAAAACATTTAATAGGAAACATTCCTTTATACATACCTTCTTCTTTGGCTTCCATTTTGACAATAAGTGCTTCAAGCTCATTCAGTTCTCTTTCTTCTTCTTCAATTTGTCTCATTTCTTCCTCATACTTGAATATCTTTCTAGAAGAAATTTCACTCGGATCATATCTCTGCTTGTCTCTCCTAGAAGTAGTAGCTTTAAATGCAGATTTTATCTTAGGAAGGGCATCATTGAATTCACTCAACTCAAAAGAAGTAAGTTTACCAATCAACATAAGGGTATGTGCAGGATCATGATGGGCCAAAAAGTGGCAATGGGAAAAAACACGTTTTGCATTGACTCAAAAATGCGAAAATCCTGAGTTGAATTTTGTCTGGCTTGGGTGTAAGTACATTGCTCCAAAGCAATGCCCAAACCAAGATTTAAAAATCAGAGCTGAATATAAATAGAAAACATTGGGCTTTTAAAATAATTTTACACATTTTGAAGAGGTTGTGGGTGCACAGTGAGAACGAATGCTTCATATCAGATATCTGATTTTAATAGATATCCGATTTCAAAGGTAAGTGTTTGGTTTTTTCTTGTTTTAATCGATTTTTCAATTATATTTGTATAATTTTAAGTAGTTTTTCATAGATTTTTTTTTTAAAGTAGGATTTTTTATTGATTTTATTAAAAACTAGAGTTTACAGTGGATTTTTATTAAAAAATAATGTTTTTTTATGGATTTTGATTAAAAACTAGTGTTTTTGATTTATTTTTATCAAAAAATAGAGTTTGTTATGGTTTTTTGTGAAAAAGTAGGTTTTTTTTTAGATTTTTATTGAAAACTAGGGTTTTTTTACAATAATTTCATTTATATTGTGTAATTTCAATTAGATTAATTAGTTTTTAACTTTAATCAGGTATTATGGCTGAGAATGAAAATGCATAAATGCCAAATGCTCCACCACCTCTGCAACCATCAATTGAAGACTTAATTGGTGAAAAATTGGAGCAATTGAGGGGCATTTGTGAATTTTATAAGACAATCCCTCGATTACCTGAGATGTCAAACACATTGAAGGAAATAATTAAAATATAGAAACCCTCTCCACCCAACATAATGCCTTTCATTCATGGTGAGAAGACATGATGGAATATTATGCATGTGGATTGTCTTACGAAGATGTGAAAGGTCTCCAAATAACCAAAGCCCAAATAGCCTCTTTATTTGTTAACCCCCGGATCAGTTTGCTAGTTAATGTTAATAAACCAAAACTTTGTATAACATGGTGCACGAATAGGAACATTGTAGAAAACTTTTGGGATCGTTGGTGTATGGTTTTTGATAAACCACTGAACAACAATTGTGATATACTATTTTACTCTATCAAAAAATTTTACGCTAAGTTTGTGTTAATGCATCATGTCAATTACTTTTACATTAAACCCTTCTAGGGCATCGGTGGAGTTATGCCCCAGGATAGATCGGAGGCAGTTAGAGTAGTCTCGTGCCCATATGTTCCCCCTCCTCCCCTTCCTTCACCACCTCCAGTATATCATCTAGATATTATCCAAGATGCAACCACATAGACTATCCAGGCTATTCACTCTTTGAGTGGTCTTTTGGTTTCACATGCTTCTACAGTAGCTCAGCTACATTCTGGTGATGTTGGCGATGGTTCGAGTGTTGTTGCATCATCCTCCTTAGGTCCACATATTTGAGTGCCACATACTTGCTCTATGTGCCACCAGATATGCTTGGGTCCTTTTGTACAGCCCGCTAAGCATCCTTTGGACACTTCTAATTATGACCTCCATGATGTGGGCATTATTGGTCAGACGTAGGGGAGTGGAGCACATCCTATAGAGTTATCTTGCTAGAGAGGGGGACGTTGGAATAGTGACACAGGTAAGATTTAAGTTGTAAATTCATAACTTGCATTTGTTTTTAAATGAATATTAATAAGAGATAGTATAAACTACTAATATTTATTATCATGGTCTATTTAACAGTTGATGTCTGAGGAGGAGCTCGCACAAGTGACTGATAGAACCATTAGGGCCATTTCATTTGGCCTCAATATGCACACAATATATATTTTTGCACTCGCTCATTTACATTTTTTTATTATATACTTGCTTGTCATTTGAATTGTCATTAATGAAATTATATAATAACTTATATGTTTATCTTATTTTCCTCTTGTAGGAAATACCTAGTGTGAGTGAGGTGCAACCTTGTCCAGACTATGGAGGTGCAATGTTAGATAATATGAAGGTAATTGAACTCAAATTCGATTGAGTTAAGATTTTTAAGATCTTATATTGATTATACATACATCGACATAGATTGGTAGTTTCATATGTACTTGTCATTTTTATGTACAGGCGATTATGAGCTATACATTGTTGTTGACAAGTGTCACAACGCTTGAAGGAGTAAGTATTAGAACACCTCAAGGAGTAGGTTTTGAAACACCTCAAGGAGGAGGTGTTGAAACACCTGAAGGAGATAAAGAAAAAGATCAACCTAAAGAGGTATGTGTATATTTTATTTTGTGTTTGGTAAATATGTTCCTACTATCGACAATTGTATGCTAACTTGGATCAATTTTATGTTTTTATTCACATATATAGATTGTCATTTCAAAAGTTGGTTTGGTTGGTTCTTTGAGAGGGGCATATTCTAGGACTCTTGACCCTTTGAAGAGACGTATATTTCAGGTAATCAAGATTTCAATTTTAGAGTTCAATTAAAATTTAATGTATATTGATTTTGATGTTAATTATTCGATTTTAAATTATATAGTATAACTAATCTCAATTATGGTTTGAATTTTTCTTGTGCAGCTACCTTCAGAGCCAATGAGTGCTTCAAAGAGGCTCCATTTTGATGATCCACCAGTAGTTTAGGATGAGATAGACATTTTGGCATGTAAATTTTGAATAGATATTGAGATGGCATATGCCACATTTTGTAAAACATTGATTGAGTTGGCGAGGATGCCATTTTTGTATATGTACATACACTTGATTATTGGATAATTTGATATATAGAAGTTGACAATCCAAATTTAATTTGTTCCTCATGTGCATGATTAAACTCTTTGAAAATTTAATCTTGAGCAATGGTGAAATATCAATGTACAATAGCATAAAAAAGAATGGTTATATTATGTATTTTATATTCATATCACTGATTACATTGCATTGTACATATTTCAAACTCAAAGCATTACTTCGCATTGCATAACTAACAACTAGATGCTGATAGATGAAAAAATTTCAATTACAATATAGCTTTTACAAAGTCAACCTAAGCAGTTATGCAATTACTTCACATAAATTCATAACTAATAACTACGAGCAGTTGTCAATTGCATTTTCTTGTCATGGAATTCTATGAGACCACATTTCTTTGAGGCTTTTTTTCAGATAGTCCACTGCCTTTTCTATGCTACCACATTTTTCATACATGTCTACCAAAACTTTTTATCAAACTGTTCACTGGCTTGTTGGTAGGGCTTATTGGAACTTGTATGCTCTGACCTCACTCAATCCTGAAACCACTTCATTCCCTCCTAATTTTGTCTACTTAAACTTAAAACATCATTGTATTATGTTGTCCCATAATTTTTCTTACACTTTGTTTGTAAAATCACCAATTTTCCCTTGTTTTTGCCCCTTCCAACTAGGGTTTCACACTTTTACTCTTCTTGGGTTACTCTTAATCACTTAGACCTCTAAACACCATTAAATACACCTTTTCCAATAGTTTTCAACAATTTCCAACCTATTTTCATTCAAATTCTCAAAAACTCACTCTCTAGCCTTATTCAAAAGGCACAAAAATCTGTTTCTTAATAGGGTAGCATTCTTAGACCACTCTAATCCCTTTATCACCCCTAAAAAATTGTTCCTACACCTACCCCTATCTAATTCATTCCCATTCCTTTGAGGTACAACCAATACAGGAGGAATGGTCTAGTCAATTCAAGAAAGCTTAGATGTTTTAGGTGCTTCTACACCATACTGCCTGGGTACAAAAGATTTAAGCCCTATAAATGACTCCATAGGTTTGCTCCTATATTCTTCACAATCCCTTCAAACCCGCTCCAATTCACTTGCATGGAAATCTTCCTCCGAGGGATTTTGTACCCATCATGCTTTACATTATCTTGGTCTTGCCATGCTTGATCCTTCTCAAATGGATCTTCTTGCTGCTTTTTGTCTTCATTGACACCTATAAATGGTGTTTCCTAAGCTTTGACACTTGCGCACAAAAATTTAGTACACAAAGCTAAACATCCATACATTAGTATCTCTATTTCATGCTCTTCCATGAGCTTTTGCCAACTACACATGTATCTTTGCCCTTCAACTCTTCTCTTCACAATCTTTCTCAGGTTCTTTATGGTTAGAACCATCCCCATGGTAGCATACATCTGCCACAAAACCAAATATGAATACCAAAGACAATCCCCTATCCTAACACCATATTCCTCAAACTCTTCTTCTCTAGCCTTCACTAGGCCACTCACCATCAACTCTTCCTCTCTAGTTTCCCACCTAATCTACTATTTGCAAGATTACACATTTGAAGGTTGATAGGTTGAGAGGTTAGGTGTGATCTATTTATGCTATATAAGGTCAATCAATACCATTTAAGGTGTATTAATTTGAATTTTTGAGTCTAGGGGTCCAATATTGCAAAAATGCATTCTTGCTTCAAAATTGTCAAAATTGCCATGTAGTCTTTTGAAGGAAAATTATTAAAATTGTAAAGGGAAGTGAAAGATAGGAGACTTGAAGTTGTGGTAGGGTTGAAATAAAGGTGTTTGACTAGTTTTACTAGTCATAGGTGTCTTGGAAAGCAAAGTTGCATAAAAATGCATTATTAATAAAAAGCTGTCAATTTTAGCAATTTTTAAGAAAAATGAAGGGTCTTGTTAGTTGAAAAGGTGGTTGTGGATGTTGGGGAGTCTATTTGAATTCAAAAAATGTATATAAATATCTTCAAGGTTCAAAAATAGGTTGGTTGAAGGAAATTTTGTGAATTCCAATACAAAAGCAATGTTGATTTCCAAAAAATTACTGGTTTTCGCAACAAGCTATGGTCTCATGGCTTTTTTTCGCATGAAAACTAGCATTGGAGTTCAGTTGGATGCTGAAAACTACTTGTAAGGGCATAAATAAATCTTGTTCTAAAAATTGTATGATAAAACTGACTATTCCATCACATCTGAATGGTACGTCTAGGTTAGGTATGGCCCCCTTTCATACCCAAACAGGCTGAAGTAGTCTGAGCTACGTTCAATTGGCGAAATCCCTTAAGAGTCAAAAGTGCAAAAGGGAAGCAATATTTGATGGACTGATACTTAGAAACCGTGACACTTATAGACTCTCTGTTTGAGGCTATGAGAACATGTTGGGACCATCTACAATAACCTCTCTCTATTTTTTCTATCTTGGAGGCATTTTTCCATGGTGATGAGTTTTTAGTTGAGGGAAAAGTTGTCAGATGCAAGCAGTGTAAAGTTGCAAAGTGGTGCAACTTTCATTCTCCAACTCGTATGACTAAATGGACTACTCCAAAATGTTTGGATGGGTACATTTACGCTAGGGATGGTCCTCTTTTTCACCCAAATACATCGAATCACTTTGAGATACATTGGACTAGCGATTTCCCTTAAGAGTCCAAAGTGCTAAAAGGCAGCAATCTTTGAAGGGCCATTTCTGAAAAACTGTGATGCTTATAGAATCTTTGTCTAAGGCTATGGAATCATGTTGGGACCATATACAATAAACTCTCTCAGTTTTTTCTATCTCAAAGGCATTTTTCCATGGTGATGAGTTTTCAGTTGAGGGAAAAGTTGTCAGATGCAAATAGTGTAAAGTTGCAAAGTGGTGCAACTTTTATTCTCCAACTCGTACGACCAAACTGATTGTTCCAACACGTCCAAATGGGTATGTTTATGCTAGAGATGGTCCTCGTTTGCATCCAAATACATTGAATCACTCTAAGCTACATTGTACTAGTGATTTTTCGTTAAGGGTCCAAAGTGTTAAAAGGTATCAATCTTTGAAGGGCTATTTCTCAGAAACCATGGCACTTGCAAACTCTTTGTCTAAGGCTATGGGATCCTATTATAACCATCTACAATAACCTCTCTTGGTTTTTTCTATCTCGGAGGTATTTTCCCGTGGTGATGAGTTTTCAGTTGAGGGAAAAGTTGCCAAATGCAAGTAGTGTAAAGTTGCAAAGTGGTGCAACTTTCATTCCCCAACTTGTACGACCAAACAAACTATTCCAACATGTCTGGATGGGTACATTTACACTAGGGAAGTGCCTCTTTTACACCCAAATACGTTGAATCACTCCGAGCTACATTGGATTGGTGATTTCCCTTAAGAGTCCAAAGTCCTAAAAGGTAACAATATTTGAAGGGATATTTTTCAAAAATTGTGATGCTTAAAGACTCTTTGTCTGAAGCTATGGGATTGTGTTGGGACCGTCTACAATAACCTCTCTCAGTTTTTGCTATCTCAGAGGCATTTTTCCATTGTGATGAGTTTTCAATTGAGGGAAAAGTTGTCAAATGCAAGTAGTGTAAACTTGCAAAGTGGTGCAACTTTCATTCTCCAACTCGTACGACCAACCAAACTATTCCAACACATACTGATGGGTATGTTTACACTAGGTATGGTCCTCTTTTTCACCCAAATACATCGAATCACTCTGAGCTACATTGGACTGGCAATTTCCCTTAAGAGTCCAAAGTGCTAAAAGACAACAATCTTTGAAGGGCTATTTCTCAAAAAAAGTGACACTTACAGACTCTCTGTTTGAGGCTATGGGATTTTTTTGGGACCATATACAATAAACTCTCTTGGTTTTTTCCCATGGTGATGAGTATTCAGTTGAGGGAAAAGTTGCGAAATGCAAGTAGTGTAAAGTTGTAAAGTGGTGCAACTTTCATTCTCCAACTTGTACGACCAAATAGACTATTTTAACATGTCTGGATGGGTATTTTTATGCTAGGGATGGTCCTCTTTTGCACCCAAATATGCCAAATCACTCCGAACTACATTGGGCTGACGGTTTCCCTTAAGAGTCCAAAGTGTCCAAAGTGCTAAAAGGTAGCAACCCTTGAAGGGCTATTTCTCAGAAAATGTGATGCTTATAGACTCTTTGTTTGAGGCTATGGGATCATGTTGGGACCATCAACAATAACCTCTCTCATTTTTTTCTATCTCAAGGGCATTTTCCCATGGTGATGAGTTTTCAGTTGAGGGAAAAGTTGTCAAATGCAAGCAGTGTAAAGTTGCAAAATGGTGCAACTTTCATTCTCCAACTTGTACAACCAAACGAACTATTCCAACATGTCTGGATGGGTATGTTTATGCTAGGTATGGTCCTCTTTTGCACCCAAATACACCGAATCACTCCGAGCTACATTGGACTGGTGATTTCCCTTAAGAGTCCAAAGTGCTAAAAGGTAGCAATCTTTGAAGGGCTATTTCTCAAAAACCATGATACTTATAGACTCTATTTTTAAGGCTATGGGATTGTGTTGAGACTATATAGAATAAACTCTTTTAGTTTTTTTCTATCTCAGAGGCGTTTTCCCGTGGTGATGAGTATTCAGTTGAGGGAACAGTTGTCAAATGCAAGCAGTGTAAAGTTGCAAAGTGGTGCAAATTTCATTCTTGAAATCATACGGCCAAACATACTATTCCAACACATCCAGATGGGTATGTTTATGCTAGGGATGATCCTCTTTTGCACCCAAATACGCCGAATCACTCTGAGCTACATTGGACCGGTGATTTCCCTTAAGAGTCTAAAGTGCTAAAAGGCCATACCGTCTATTTTATGGTCTATAGCTCAATGGTATGGCCATGGTAGATGTTATTAGGACTATATAAGGTGAATATGTGGGTTTAAAGAGCTAGAAAGGTCCTTAGTTGAGTTGGTGAGTTGCCATGCATGACAAAAATGAGTGAAATTAGGTGAAAAATGGTGGTTACAACATGCTATGTCAATGAAATGTGGGGACGCAATATTTAAGGTTGGATCAAGCTTTTGCAAGTCTTAATAGATGTGTTTGATGAGTTTATAGGGTGTGAAAATGTTTGGGAAGTGTTTAAATATGATTCTCTTTGTAAAATGGGCCTATTTTAGTGAAGTTGCACCCAAGTTTGGGTTTGAGGATCAAATTGGAGTTTGAATCATATTTAATTGTAATTGTGTTTTTTAAAGCCAACTAGATCTTACATTAGAAAACTCTTACCCAATCAACTTGAACATCATGCACACCCAAATACCTTGTTTCCACTTTGTTAGATCAAAGAATCAATTACATTGGAAATGACCTTCACATGACCTTTTTACATTTTTGTTTTTGGAAAAAGTGGCAAGCCACTGTAATTTATTATATATAAATAGGAGATATTACGAAAAATAGTTCAAACGAGCATACCGATAGGAAATAACCAGGAAGAAAACCTCTAGTTGTAGCTTGATTAAGTACAAAAAGCTTGTACATAACTGTTTGAATAGCAGTAACAAAGGATACATCTGTATGACTATTTCAACATATGAGTTTCCAAAATATGGACCCCTTTACATTTTAAACATACCCTTTATATAATGCCAGAAATTTGACCCATATTTTAGAAAACATCACTGGATATAGATTATGCCCATACAGAGTTATGACCTTTTTACATTGTTTCACATTTCAAAATTCAAATTTTACAAAAAATGCCTATTGGAGGCATTCAGGGCACAGTCTTCCACAATAGTAGTATGTTGATGTTCTAGAGTGACAAGAACCTATACAAACCATCAAGGTAGCAGTTAAACTACATACAATCGAAAAGACGCTTAGAATAACCAATATATATTATTGTAATCTATCGCATACCTCTCTGAAAGGATCAAAGCTGCCTATTGTTGCAGCAAGTCCATGATCAATCATGCCAGGAATATCGCAAAAGTTGTCAAATGATAAATCTATATTGTCACAACATAAAATATGCTTAGACTAACAAATGTATATTAATCTAAACAACCTGGATGATAATGAATTGTTAATACAAACTATAAAAGATGCTTAGAATAACCAATCTATATTATTCTAAATGACCTAATTGATGATGAGATGGTAATGCAAACTGTAAAAGACACTTTGAATAACCAATCTATATTATTGTAATATGTGGCATACCTCTCTGAAAGGATCAAATATGGCTATTGTTGCAACAGGTCCATGATCAATTGTGCCCAAAATATCGCAAAAGTTGTCAAATGATAAATCTATATTGTCAAAATAGAAAAGATACTTAAACTAAAAAATCTACATTTATCTACACAACCTGAATGATGATGAATTGGTAATGCAAACTATAAAATATTATTTGAATAACCAATCTATATTATTGGAATTTGCCACATACCTTTCCAAAAGGATATGAGCTGGCTATTGTTGCAGTAGGTCCATGATCAACCGTGCCAAAAATATCACAAAAGTGCATACAAAATATCACTATTAAAGACACCTGCATTGCAATAGTATACAAAATATCAATATTAAACAAAGAACACTAATGAACTTAAGCATAATGAACCTAAGCATTGTACCTTCCATTCTTGAATATGTTATTCAAGTGTGCCTTAAGGGTCATCTCTTTGCTTAAGAGTATCCAATATTGCTTCATGATCAACATTACTTAGTGTCCATAGTTGTTTTGTCTTTGGTTTGGCATGATGCTTCAACAACTTAACATTTGTTGCTATAACAAGGTGTGAATACATGAGAATGGTTTTGTGTTTCTCATAGTCTTCAAATGTAGCTATGCCATTATTTCCAATCATGTATGTTTGCAACCAAGTTCCTTCAACCACAACTGAACCTGTAGGATACACAAACCCATCATCATCTTCCATTGGTTGTGTTAGCTTGTGCTTTACCCACACACATCAAACCAACCAATATTCTGATCTCTCTTCATTCCCTTGTGGTGCAACAACTGTAAAAACATGTCCTGGTTGTAGTAGATTTGAAAGCCGATCGTAATCAAGTGAACTTTCCATTGTGTCATTTGTCATGGATATAGTTTGGGATAAAGGAGTTAGATATTGTAGAACCCATTTATCCACCCACTCACTTGACTCGCATTGATCCCACTCGCACTGAATACAACTCTGATAGAAACAAGCTAAATGTCATGTCCAAATGGTCCATGTGCTTGCATTTGAGCTTTGAAACGAATGCATCTTTGAAGAATCTTTGATTGTATGACAATCCAATCTACCTCCCACTGTACCCTCATCAACCAACCAAAATAATTAGTGCACTGTTGAATCAAGTGTCCCTCCCTGTGACAATGCTAAACTACACCAATCAACAATAGAACGTGCATCACTTATTTTTCTCTTGAAATCTTCAATTTCTCTTAACTAGAGCTCTCTTTACACATGCTCCCCTTTCCCATGCCCAGCTTCAAAAAAAATCCAAATATGAGGTACACCCCTCTCTACATGCATTCTACTCAACCAATAAAACATACGAGCATTCTTGAATTGAACTATGCAATTATCTGACCAAATGAGATGTTGGCCCAATGCTATATCATGCTCCTACAAGAACCCAAAAAATTCTTGAAAAAATGTTGGACATACTCGGACGAGTGAGATCTATCATCACTCATATAAAAATTATATTCTCTGATTATCTTTTGATCGTCCTTTGTACTATCAGGTGCATTTCTAAACATTATGTGGACAAAAATAGCAATCTAAATGGAATTGTAATACTGAGATTGTACCAGTGTAGTTTTTTGTAAAATTAACCATTGATATAATATTTTCAATCGTAAAAGTCTCCTTACACACCATGAATTGTTGATCCAACTATTGAGACCTATGATTATGCCTTGCATAATTGTAGAAAAGATTGTCCTTAAAATCTGAAATAAAATCAGCAACATTGCATTATTTTGTAACCAAATTGTATCTAGAACCTTCACCTCCACTCTACAAAGTATATTTGACTATCTCATATCTCTTTTTCTCAACAAGCTTCTTCCCAAATTCATGTTCAAAAACCTCATGAAAACATTGAACAAACTTTGACAAGCCATCACATTGTGAGCACTTCACATTTAAACAATCATTTCTATAGAAAAATGAACCATCATCTCTAGAACATAAAAATAGATCTAGAAAGTCCCTTGATGATTTCGGAAGATGAATTGCATCACATGCCTGCAACATTTAATTAGTATGCAAAGTAGAACAAATTTAGCATAATAGTTCATGGTACATTGAAAACTCCACATGGTATTTGCAACAACAAGTATTGTGAATCTTAAGAGGCACACAATAAAATGGCTTCAAACCTTCAAAAGTCCTTTGTGATATTTCCATATTTGGATGTGTTTCAGTAATTTATTTGAACAACATTGTTTGGCTTGATTCCAAGAAATGTGTTGGATGGGGTGTACGGTCTCGATTTACAATTCTTAACTTTACAACATCCTTTGCATTGGGTGATACTCTAGAGTTATCATGCCAAAATTGCTGAATTACCTACTTTACATTATCAGTTAGCTTCTTATCAACACGTGGAAGCCTCTTGAAAAAATTCCATGTATCATTTTGAAGAGGATCATCTATTCGTTCTCTTCTTGCAAGTGCTTAATCCAAAGTTTTACGATTTATGTCAAAATCAATACAAGTTTGTCTCATAAAGTGAGCCTTTTTCAATTGATGGCTTACTAGGGTGGTTGTAATTACTCTTTGAGCAACTCTCTTATCTTTTTCCTTGTTTATTTTGACATTAATAGAATTTTTTTAGGTCTTCTTGTTCACACAAATCTTCAATTTGGCTTGCAAAGGTCTCATCTTTTGCATCTTTAGGAAATGTACAAAAATTTGGCATTGCTCGATCAATGTCTTATCTCTAAAATATTGGTTGAAAAGTCTTTTAGCCCACAACCGAATAGTTCGTGTTGACCTCTTTCCTTCAAAATTGTTTATAATGTTCTCATCAATTTCAAGTAACCATTTAGGGGTTCTTGAAGGTCTTGAATTTGGAATATGTATTTCTTCCACACAAGGCTCTTCATTTTTCATGTAATCTGGTGAAACATAATTTAGACTTGCTTCAATAATATGTTCAACATCTTCATTTCCAACATTTTCACCTTGAGCATTTTCAATATCAATTTGAATAATTTCATTCCCAATTTCAATATCATGTTCAACATCTTCAATTCCAACATTTTCACCTTGAACATTTTCATTATCAATTTCAAATTCTCATTCCCAATTTGAATATCATGTTCAACATATTCAATTCCGACATTTTCACCTTGAACATTTTCAATATCAATTTGAACATATTCATTCCCAATTTCAATATCATGTTCAACATTTTCACCTTGAACATATTCAATTTCCTCTTCACTTGAAAGACCATAGAGCTCAGGTTCACCGATATTTAACATACCTTGTCTTCTCTTCCTATGACCTTCTCTATCTCTTTGTTTATATGCTTCAAATTTTTCTTTTGTAAGCTTTCTCTTATGTTTTTGCTTCCGACAACTGCTGCTCCCCATTATACCTCATAAAAGATGCTAAAAAAGCATTGCTTATGAAAATTTTGAGTAGAAGATGCTCCAAAAACTTGATCTTTGTCTCTTCATGTCGAAAACCGCATGTTTGTCGCCTACAAAGCCTACAAACATAATGTAGGGTCCATTGGAATTCACAAAATGAACCACATGGGGTTTTTGCAACAGTATGATTTTAGTTCTACAAATCGGATATCCGATTTGTGCCCACATAGACCTAAGGGTTAATGGTAGAGGGTAGAGGGTTTAAGGGTTAAGAGTTTAGGGTTAAGGGTAGAGGGTTTAAGGGTTAAGGGTTTAGGGTTAAGGGTTAAGGGTTTAGGGTAGAGGGTTTAAGGGTTAAGGTTTTAGGGTTAAGGGTAGAGGGTTTAAGGGTTAAGGGTTTAGGGTTAAGGGTTAAGGATTTTAGGGTATAGGGTAGAGGGTTTAGGGTTAAGGGTTTAGGTTTTAGGGTTTAGGGTAGAGGATTATAAGGGCATGAGAGAGTGGGAGAGAGGGTGGGAGAGGGTTGTGGAGAAAGTGGGAAGAGGGGAGAGGGTGGGAGAGGGTGGGAGGAGAGAGTTGGAGAGAGTGGAGAGAGGGTGGGAGAGGTGGGAGAGATGGGAGAGGTTGGGAAAGTTGGGAGAGTGGGAGAGAGAGGGAGAGGGAGAGAGTGTGGGAGAGAAGTAGGCTAGTTGGAGAGTGGGAGGTGGGAGAGAGGGTGGGAGAGTGGGAGAGATTGGGAGAGGGTGGGGAGAGTGGGAGAGGGGGAGAGTGGGAGGAGGAAGTGGGAGGAGAGAGGAGAAGGAGAGAATGGGAGAGGAGGAGAGGGAGGGAAGTGGGAGAGGTGGGAGAAGTGGGAGAGAGGATGGGAGAGAGGGAGGGGGAGAGTGGGAGAAGGTGGGAGAGGGTGGGAGAGATTGGGAGGCTTGGAGAGAGTGGGAGAGAGTGGGAGAGGCTGGAAGAGATGGAGGGAGAGAGTGGGAGAGATGGAGGGAGAGAGTGGGAGAGAGTGGGAGAGAGTGGGAGAGTGGGAGAGTGGGAGAGACTAGGATAGAGGATGGGAGAGAGTGGAAGAGGGTGGAAGAGGGTGGGAGAGAGTTGGAGAGAATAAGAGAGATTGGGAGAGAGGGAGGGAAAGAGTGGGAGACAGTGGGAGAGAGTGGGAGAGAGAGTGCGAGAGAGTGGGAGGGAGAGAGTGGGAGAGAGGGAGTGAGAGAGTGAGAGAGAGTGGGAGAGAGAGTGGGAGAGACTGGTGTTGTTTGGTGTTTTTACATAGAAACAACTCAGACAAAATAAAAGCTATCCTATCTCTCTTGAAATATTGATATCTATGAACAAAGAGATAACCCCAAGGTCTCATGGGTATTAGGTCATGACAATGTAGTTAGAACAAACTTAGTGATAAAATGTGAAAATGTTGGTAATCACAAGGGGTCTCATGTACAAATGTTGGAAGCTCTAAACTCATCAGATTTTGAGATATGGTGATGCTTTAATTTCTAGTTCTAACCATATAATAAAATAAACTGCAAAAGATGAGGGTTTTAGAAGTCTCAATGTTAACACTACTTCTAAGATTAACCATGCAAATGATGAAATACTTGGAATGGACCAATCCCTTAAAATAAGTTATGTTTGACCTAGGCTATACCTGCAATCTTGTAAAAAATAGTGCAATCTTCTAAGGTGTAAGATATTTTCAGGCTATAGGCATTCATTCAATAAGACTGAATGGATATCTATAGTTGAACTAAGCACATGAATATGAGGTACAGGTTGACCTTGCACAACATTCCCACAATCAAGAAGCTGCCCAAAGTATGAACCAAGGATTGCTACAACACTCCAAACATTAAATCACCAACATTACTAACTAAACCTAAGATATATTCAAACATATCCAAGCGATTTGAAAGATAGAACAAGAAACATGCAATATTATTCAATGCAAACAAGGCACCAGTCATAGCACAATGTCTGCACTTTATATTAAATCATCATATTAGCAACAATTCTGGTCTGTTACAAAACTTGCTTGAAATGTGAAAACTAACTTCTAATCTTCTAACATGATACTCTATTGCTAAATCTAATATTTACAAGTCTTTTGACTTAGTCTTCCAATCTGAATCAAACCTTTACAAATGAGGCAGAGTGCCATACTTATAGAAAAACGCCTGCGTGAAGCAGAGCTAGGGTTACAGGGAAGCCCAACCACCAATCAAATCAGCCCTGATAGCCAGCAATAACTCGCCGTTAAGAAATGAATGCAACAAGGACCCCCATCAGATCGATCTGGGATTGCACAAAATCAGGGAATGGATCCTCAAGCCACACCCACCAAAAAGACTTCACCCGCATGAACAGCAACGCGTGCGAAAACACCACCTTGAACATAAACCACTGATTCGATCCGAGCTGGGCAAGCGAATGGCTCAGATTGAACAAAACTAGGTTGATCCCCTTCAATTCATGGTTTCTTGCCATTAATGGCCACAAACCAAATCGGCCTTGCATGCGGGAATGGGTTTCATGATAGCAGCCATAAAGTGTACCTGACTACACCCGCAAATCATGCCAAATCTTCAAAGTATACCCATTCTTCCTCGACCCCAAAAGAAACCACCAACTCGATCCAACTTGCATCAAAACGGGCCACCATTAATGCTCAAGACATCATCAAAATCCAAGTAGGTCCATTAGAGTTCGTAAGGTAAGAAAAGCATGCACAAACCCAGGTGGAGCTGGAACCAAAGACAGGCGAAGGTGGAGACGGAATAGGAACAAGAGAGGAGAGGAAAACAAAACCAACCCTGGTGAAAGCAGAGCCACAAGCAAAATGGGAACAAAGACACAAAATAGGTGGGGGTGGAGGTGGAGATGGGATCAGGATGGGAAAGGGAGGAAGATAGGCGAAGGTAGAAATAAAACCAACCTCGGTGGAAGCGGAGGTAGAACGGGAACAGAGAGGAAAGAAACCAACCCGAAGGCCGAACACAGTGAAATGAAAAAGAAATGAGAAGTGGAGCTGGAACGGGGACGGAAACTGGACCATGAACTTAGCCAAAGTTCACAATTCAGTCCCATCCCGGTTCCACCTCCGACAAATGACAGACAAAGAAAAGTGGAGAAAAACACCCAAGGGAGGAAAACCAACCTGAAGGCCGAAGACAAACAAAGCAATGGGAAAACAAGAACGCGGGAGGCGGAGCCAGAACGGGAATGGAAATCGAACCGTGAACTTAGCCAAAGTTCACAATTCAGTCCCATTCTGGTCTCGCCTCCAACAAAACAAAAGGGAAGGCGAAACAAAGAAAACCTAAGGGAGGAAAGTGACCCTTAGGACAAAAACGAATAAAATGAAGAAGAAAGCAGAAGAGGGGGTAGTGGAGCCGGAACGGGAATGGGAACAGAACTGAGAACTTAGCCAAAGTTCAAAGTTAAGCCCCATCCCGATTCCGCCTTTGAAAGAACAAAAGGAAACAAGGAAAACAAGGGAAACCTAAGGGAGAAAATGAACCCTTAGGACCCAAACAAAAACACCAAGGGGAAAAACAAAAGGCAAAAGAAGACCACCCCAGAGAGAACATCCGTAAGACCCCAAAACCATCAGGAACTCAACACAAAGGCACCCATAACCAAGGCAACCACCAAAGACCAAAACCCCAAGATCTTCAAAGATATAAAGCCTGTGAAAGAGGGCAAGCCATAGTAGTGTGAGGCCAGAGGATCCTACTTTGGAGTGGGTGGTCAGTATTGAAGCCACACAGAGTGGGAGAGAGTGGGAGAGAGTGGGAGGGAGAGAGTGGGAGAGAGTAGGAGAGTGGGAGAGAGGGTGGGAGAGAATGGGAGAGAGTTGGAGAGGGTGGGAGAGGAGTGGTAGAGTGGGAGAGAGTTGGAGAGAGGGTGGGAGAGAGTGGGAGAGGGTAGGAGAGTGGGAGAGTTGGAGAGGGTGGGAGAGAGGGTGGAGAGAGTGGGAGAGATATAGAGGGAGTGTGTTAGAGAGAGAGAGGGTAGAGGGTAGAGAATAGAGGGTTTAAGAGTTAAGAGTATCTAGGGGAAATAGATAAAGAGAGTGACTCTGAGAGAGAGACCTAACAGAGGGAGAGGGGGTAGGAGGGAGAGAATTGAGAGAGAGGGAGTGGGAGAGATATAGAGGGTATATATGGTTAATGGTAGAGGGTAGAGGGTTTAAGGGTTTAGGGTTTAAAGGTTAAGGGTTTCGGGTTTAGGGTAGAGGGAGAGATATATAGGGAGTGAGCGAGAGAGAGACCTAAGGGAGAGGTGGTTAGGAGAGATATTCTTGAGAGAGAGTAGAGGGTAGAGGGTTTAAGGGTTAAGGGTTTAGGGTTTAGGGTTAAGGGTAGAGGGTAGAGAGATAAAGGGAGTCAATGAAAGGGAGGGAGTGGGAGAGAGATAGAGGGTAGAGGGGAGAGAGATAGGAGTGATTTAGTGAGAGACTTGGGAGAGAGAGGGAAAGAGGTAATATTTAAATATTTTATATCTTAAATATATATATATATATTTAAATATTTATACATTAACTTAAATATTGAAATAATATTTAAATATTATACATAATAATATAATATATTATATATTAAATACATAATTCGATAAGAGATTATTATAAATTGTATATTATATATTACATTATAAACTATATTGTATATTATATATTCAATTATAAACTTTATTGCATTTGTAAAATAATATATTATAAATTGTATAACATTTTTTAAACTCATATCTAAAACATATCAGATATCCAATATGTCCGACACAAAATTTAATGCCTAGGGATTAGCCTCAGGCTTGCTTTGGAATTTGGTTCAGACCTGCCAATCCTAAGAAGTCAACACAAAAAACATGTTTAACAACTTACCTTGCTTTTCCAGACTTCGCCCATGTGGCTGACGAATTTTATTTTACCCAAAATTGATGAAACAAAAAGGGTTTGTAAAGGATCTTCTGAGCTTTCCACCAATATAAATTATACTTTACTTTGAATCTAATAAATAATTATTATTCATTTTCTATTAGAATTATGACTAAAGTCCTGATTGATAGCTCGATTGAAAAACCTATATAACTTTCAAACGGTATCACATTTTTTGAATCCAAAACATGCATCACATTCGATTCTTCACATACTATAGGAAAAAAAAATTGAATTTCATTAATTTTTGACCAAGTTAAGGTGGTAAGACATAGGAGTTTTAATATTTTTTAAAAGTTGTAATAAAAAATTCATAATTAATTATTTACTTGGAAAAAAATTATAAAAAAATATGCATCACATCCGAACATGAGTCATCTACTTATATCTAAAATATTATTAAAAATAATTATCATTTTATTATGGTTAGGGTGGTCAGATAGACACCTACTTCTTATTTTTTCCCTGAAATTTACGTACTACTGCATTGAAATTTCAATTTTTCACCAAATAGATTTTTTTTTTTAGAAAAATAAACCTAGTAGTTTAGAAACTACATTCAATTTTCCATAGATTCTATTATTACACATCTTTGAAATAATATAGATAACTTATTCAAATTTTTACGTCAAGTTGCCTAACTCTGATTTTTTTGAATTTTCATTGCCACTTAAGGGCCTATTGTTTCGATGATCTTGCAGATACCCATATCTGGTTACATTTGTCACAATATGAAGCTCATCAATGGTTGTAGCTTTGAATTTGTATGTATTAGACAAGGATCTAAGCACTCTAGCAACAATCTTAGATTCTTCCAACTGTCCACCAACACATTTGATACCACACACAAATTCATTCACTCTTTGGATGAAAGTAGTAATATTCTCATCATCACCCATTCTCAACATTTCATATTTCCCTTTAATACTTTGTAGCTTAGAAATATTCACATTAGCATCACCTTCATACAAAGTTTCCAACTTTTTCTAGATCTCATAAGAAGTCTTCAGATCCATAACATTCATCATCTCAGAATCAGTCAAAGCACTCAACATTATTTCCTTAGCCCTAATATTATATTCAACATCCCTAATCTCAGCAGTAGTAGTGGGACCATTTTGAGGTATAACATACCTATTACATGTAATTCTCCAGTAGGATTCACCAATGTATCTCAGATGACACTCCATTCGAGTCTTCCATAGAGAATAATTTGTTCCATCAAATCTCAGATTGTCCTTCTTATATGTCACCATCACGAATCACCTCAAGCTATTAAAATTCTTCCAAGGAACCTGCTCTGATACCAATTGTTGACAACATAAGGGTACACAACTAAGAGGGGGGTGAATCAGTTGTCATAGAATGTCAAAATTATTAAACTTATTAAATTCTATTCTTAGATTTGATCAATAACCATGAAAGCATGAATCAAAAACACACATAACACTAATATTTTTTATGTGGAAACCCTGTTAGGGGTAAAACCATGGTGGAGGTTATTCCACAAGTTTATACCCTGTTAAAAGTATAAGAAGAATAAATGGGGAATGCACATGCATTCAGGCACACTACCTAGAGCTCACTACTCAAATACAAAGGAAGACTCACTGTCTTATAGAAACATTCATATTACAACCATCCAGATTTTGAACTAAGAAAGAAACATCTGCTAATGCCTGATTACAATTTTGGTTAAGCCCATGAACACTTCTTCACTCTTCTTCACTCTTCTTTACTCGGACTTCAAAATATCTGAACATTATTCATACATAGCACTCATACTCTTCAAACACTTCACATCATGCATGTCTCAAATGAGATAAACAATCACTCATATATATTTGCAACAAGGAGTTACATCATTACATGTTGGCTTTAACAAAATAATAAAATGAATACAAACTATCAGCCCAAAATAATAAAGATTATTAATGTAAATCCACCAAGGTTGTCCACAACATAGTAGAGACCCAAAACAATATCCTTGAACACAAAATACCTTAAAAGATTATTCCTCAAAGATCCACAACACGCTACAATCACCCTATCGGCCATGAACATGAACACACAAAATAAAATCATGGATTGTGAGTGCAACGATCAATGCATACATGCAACATAGATAGATAACAATTTAGAAACATCCACGAACACCATAGGCACATTCACAAAAACTCAGATTACCAGAATCATATTATCTTCTTCTAGGAACACTATCTATTGTAATAGAATAACTGTCGAAACACATAAACTCATAACTTGCTCAAATTTTCACGCGAACCTCTAAAAATTTCAAAGGATAAAATAGATACACCTTAAAACAAACCCTTTAATCTATAACTTCTCACCATCAACATACTCAACTTTCCATCATACTGATCTTCACTGCTTCACAGACAACCTGCAACATATTTTATTACGATTTTCTCAATATCCTCAACATATATAGTCTTAAAGACATTAATTCTAATAGTGTTAATATCATTAGCAACAAAATATCAACAACACAAACACATCATCCAACAATTCTCCAGCTTTCCAATAATATCTTATTTGTTGAAATCCAATGCTTAAAACAAAAGATGTGAGTTTTTAAAAAAATGGCTGAATTTAGCCTAGAGGAAACAATTTTTTCTAGCAATTATTTTCTTACTTCTGATTTGATTTCTCAAAAATCTACTCACTATTTGTAGACAATAATAGAAACCCATAAATATGTTGATGATAAGAACAAAATCTAGAAATCATTTTTATGATCTAGCAAGCAGAAAATGAAAAAATGATTTTTTTTAACCTTTAATTGGTAGAAAAATGACATGCAATGCTTTAAGATGGAATTTTTCCTTAGATTTTCTCAAGATATACAAAATTTAAAAGATACCCAAATGAGAGTTTGACCCTCAGAAAAGAACCCATAAATCCTTTTTCTTACAAATGAGTGGAAGTTGATTTTTTTAAGAAAAAATGAAAATGGCTCCAACAAAAGATGGATTGCGTCAAACCCCCATTTGCAACCATGTCAAATGATCACCAATTTGGATAAAATAAAAGCCAAATATGACTTTCTTGAGCCTTCTAGACATGTTGGAACAGTAAAAAATGCTACCATTATAACCAAAAATGTTGTAATCATTGGATCTCACAAAACACATATACAATATGAAGAGGTTATTTAGATCTCTGTAAATCCTTTTTGATCCTTTGATTGTTCAAAATGAAAGAGAAGAGCATACAAGAATTTCCAAGATCTTTACATGAAAACTCAATCTCTCAATCAAGAATCTATGAAATTAGATTTATCAAAACAAAAGCTTTGATACCATGTTAGAAATCTAAAAGAGGTTGAATAACCCAAGGAAATTTTTAAGAGAAAACCAAAGTTACATAAATTTGAAAAACATAAAATTACAAACTAGGACTTTGAGAGATTACAAAATGTTGATGTGACAATATTGCATTAAGAGCTTCCAAGCTAAAAAGATACAAAGAAAAGATGCATGAATTGATGCAAATAGAAGCTAGGTTCCAGTGAGTTTTTATATAACTTAGGAGAGGAGGTAGGTGACAAATCCAACCAATAGGAATCAACCACGAAAAGTGGAGATGGACCACCAAAATTGGAGGATGCCACCAAAAGTGGAAATTAGTTCCGCCCTTTAAGGAAGGGGACACCACACACTTATGTCCTAGTAATAAACTCTTTATTATTCTAAGAAAGCTTAATAAGGTGTAGGGAAAACCTAGGATAAGGGAAACTAAATTAATCCACTAGGAAAATAAAAACATACACCAACACTATCATGGATAGAAGGACTACTCAAAAACTTATATGGTTGTTATACTTAACTATTCACACTCTATATTTTAAGTATAGGACCCTTCTCCTCATTATTTCATTAAATTTAATATCTAACAAATTTTCTAAAACACTTAAATATGTTCATTGATGGCATGAAGAACCCTTATACAAATATGTTTATTTGCTATTCATTTTTATGATTTTTTTTGTCAACATGTATGTAGTCATACTTCCTACATGGTATTTATGATGTATTTGTTGTCATGTGAAATATCTCCTAGTATAAAGGGATGGGCCTAATGGCTCCATATGGGTAGGTAAAATTGAACCATAGATGAGGATTCATAGATCCTATCAAGGAGCTCAAGATTATGTGAAAGAGGAGCAGCGTATTTTAGTACTCTAATATATCACTTTTTACGTAATCTCAAGAAAATGTATAATTTTGGATGTTTCTTTCATCATAGGTAATGTTGTAACTATTATTTTTACCTCTTTTGAGTTGGCTTTATCCTTCCCACAGAAATAGAAAAGGCTCCATCTTTGCAATTGTTACATCTTGACATTGGTGTTGAAGATGATAGAATTTTATATTATTTTTCTCATATTTTTCTATGTAGTGAATGAAAATGTAAACACCACATGAAGTCTATGCTATCTATAATTGATTTCTAATAAGAATGTCTCTTTCTTGGCATAAAATAATATTGCATAAGGTGGTTGTACCACTATCTTACTTACTATCCCTGTCACATATAAGTATCCATGTGTGAACATTTTTACAGATTTAATATGTTCAATGATCCAATGATGTCTTATGAATATTATATTTGTTCCACCTAATATTTTGGGTTGTTTCAATTTATCTTTGCTATTAGATACACCTTTTATTTAAATAGAGTCATGCATTAGATTAGAAAAATTTAAGGAGGGGAGGAGCGATGGGGAGAAAAAAATTGAATCGTAAAGTAGGGGCTTGCCCTTCAGCCTTAATGACTCTTTTTGCTAACCATAAGCACTCTTTTGTTCACGGGATGCATCATCGTTCTCACGGTTTTGAACCTCCTCCACATTGGAATGCAAGGATTCCTCAAAAAGTCCTCTAAAAAATAAATAGTGGGAGCAACTAGTTTTCGATCTTTATGGTTCATGCTCTAGTTCATCAGAGAGATCTTCAGGTTCTTCGAGATCTTTTCATTACAAGCATTGGTCAGATGTTGTTTCTGGTTGCAATTGAGCTTTCACTTTTCCTAATTCCATCCCTCTTTTCAAAAGAGCTCCCTTCAATCCAAAGCAATCTCATCCCACAACTTACCCTAATTCCATCCCCATTATTCATCCCTAGAGATTTATCTCTAATCCATCTTCTTTACATCCGGCTTCGTTCCCAAGCTCTATTCCAATCATGTATCCTCATAAAAATTTCAGGGTTCCATCGGGCCTAAATTCTGATCTATTCAAGGATCCTCAAAATTCTTCCAATCTCAGGATTCCATCGAGCCTAAATAAGCCTGAAATATCTTGCAAAAGATTCAAGGCCACTCAAAGCTCCAAGTGGGTACCTAAGCATCAAAAGCCAAATTCTTCTGCTCATGCCAATTAGTGTGTTTACATCGGCGATGATCTTTTGTGCCCTCAAGTTCAGGATCTTCAGGAGAAAGCGTTAATTTGTAAGTTCTAGAAATTTTCTCCTGCCATTCATTTCTTACAAGATTGGGTTTTTCGTACTTGGGATGGGGCTTCTCAAGTTTTTTATCTTGATATGGAGGAGACTATTTTATTGTCATTTTTTATTCTAAAGATGAAGTAAATGCTATTTTTCGTAAGAAAACTTGGATGTGGCAAGGTTTTGGTCCTTTTACTTCACTTTGGATGCCATATTTCCATCCAACACAACACAAGGTGAAGTTTGTACTAGTATGGATTCAATTTCAAGGTTTTCCCCTTGACTATAGGGAAACTCAGCTCGTTGAAATTTTAGGAAATCAATTGGGCATTTTCATTCATCGGGATTTGTAGTTCTTTAAAAAAGCCTCATTACCAATAAGGGTTTGTATCTATTTCGATGTTTCTAAACCCTTTCCGTCTTCTTTAAATATTAATTCCAAGCATGATATTTGGGAAAAACCCTTAATATCTGAAGATCTTAATATTCATTGTTATAAGTGTTACTTCCCTATTCATCCAAGTTATGAATGTTATGAAGATTTTGATTTGAGTTCATCTCCTTCCTCACTGAATTCTAACTCTAATTACACAAATTCTGATCTTTCAGTGATCCCATTTGTTAAGGAAAACTTTGAGTAATATATGGCAAATTTTAAAATTACAAGGAAATTCTTTTCTTTTTGGTCTGTTATGATCAAATTTATATCTAAAATGGTTGTTCCTAACCCCTTTTATCTTAATGTTTATTGTTTAAAGAAACACCCAACATGCATCCAATTGCACTGGTCGATTAAGTTTTATTTTGTATCATCCTGGGATAGTAAATTTTGTTCTCCATCTGCTAGATTTCAAAGTACCCTCAGTATACTCTCACCTTTAGCTAAGTTTGTTTCTTCCAATCAATTACAAAATTGTGCTTTGAAACTAACATTGAGATTCAATGTTTTAAATCCTGAGAATAAATTTGATGAGCATCCTCTTTCCCTAGGCTACCAATCCATGTTGGATTTAGGCAATCTAGAAGGTTTAGCAAATCACATAACCTCAATGGTAGGTTCTAAATTGATTGATGAAATTGGTGAGTCGGTGGAGAAGGAATTTCAAGCAACTGAAACTCCATATTTCTCTTCTTCAAACTTTGATGTTGACAAAAAATTAGTTTTAGAGGTATCTGATGTCGTAAACACAAGTTTGGAAGATGGTCTCGGTTCTGAAGATTTTCATTTCTCTTCAAATCTATCAATTTCATAATCAACAATTTATTCTTCGCCTATCCAATAATCTACCAGTAAAAGAGGTTGTAAATCAAATGTTGCTAAGCTTCAAGAGGAGATTGCATCAGGCAAACAATCCACTATGGATGGTAATATAAAAAAAAAGATTGAGGAGAGCCTATTGTTCTCTGATAATAGTATAAAAATAATTTCTTGGAATGTTAGGGGCTTAAATGCCCCTAACAAAAGAGCCTGAATCAAACAACAAATTGATTCTTGTGGGGATAATACTATTCTTCTTCAAGAAACTAAACTTTCTTTGGAAAATTTCAATTCGATCATTTCAAAATGGTATAAATGGAAAGCTTGCACATCTTTTGGTCAGGGGGCTTCTGGTGGTCTTTTAGCATTATGGAATCCAATGACAATGATTTTGGATTCCATCTCAAGTGAACCAAATCGACATCTTTTAAAAGTAACATATTTCAATTTGAATTTCTTGCTATTCAATGTGTATGCTCCCACTTCTACTGTGGGGAAGAAACTAGTTTGGGTTGAGTTAACCAATGCTATTGAAAAGTATAGTGATGAACAAGTTATATTAGCTGGGGATTTCAATGCTTTGCTAACAATAGAGGAAAAGCAAGGAGGTATTATTCCTCCTCCAAAAAAAATTGAAGACTTCAATAAATTTGTTTTGGATAATGCTCTTGTTGAAATTTTACCCAATAATGGTAAATTTACTTGGACAAATAAAGGGAGGATTTTTGTCAAATTTTTGAGAGGCTTGATAGGTTCTTAATCACTCCTTGGCTGTGAGGGAATTGTGGTCTAAATTCTTCAATTTTACTATATGGTTCTAATCACTTTCCAATTGCTTTGGATTTTAATATAAAGCAAATCACATCTCTTGCAAAATCTTATTTTAAATTTGAGAGGATGTAATTTCGTCATCCAAAACTTTTAGATCTCTTGAAAAATTGGTGGTTGATGTCCCCTATGGTGGAAGGGACTTTAATGTTCAAACTTTGCATGAAATTATAGTTCCTTAAAACCAGAATTAAGCAATGAAATTTTTCACTTTTCAAAAACATATATCATGCTAAGGAATAAGTTTTTAAGAAGTTGGAAGAAATAAATGCTCAAATCATCTCCAATGGTTTTAATTCAAATCTTTATAAAGAACGATCAATTTTTCAATCTGAATGGGAAGAATTAGTTGTTCGTGAAGAAATTTATTGGAGGCTAAAATCTCGTGAACTGTGGCTGAAAGAAGGAGATAGAAATACAAAAAAAATCCACATGTCAACTAAAATCAAGAAGGCTAAAAGCTCTATCTTCTCAATTCAAGAGAGTAGATCATGGAATGTGTTAACCAAAGAAACTGACATCCAAGCAAAAGGTGTTAATTTTTTTAAAGATTTGTTATCAGCTCCCATCCATCAATCTCCACAAGTAGCAAGGGAGAGAGAAGAATTGTTGGAGGCTATCCCAACTTTAGTGACCTCATTGGATAATTATTTTTTACTCAAGCCTTTCACAATTTTAGAGTTAAAGGCTATTGTATTTTCAATGCCTGCAGATAAAGCTCCAGGGCCAGATGGTTTCACTAGTCTTTTCTTCCAAAAATGTTGGGATTTCATTGTGTATGATCTTCTTCGAGCATTAGAAGAATCTAGGACATCAAGAACAATGTTAAAGTAATTCAATGTTACCCACATCACCCTCATTCCAAAATCATCATCACCTAAATCATTTTCAGATTTATGACCGATTTAATTATGCAATGTGATCTACAAAATCTTTACAAAAGCAATTTACTTGCACCTTGTTCCTATTATTCCAAAATTAATTTCTGAAGAGCAAGAAGGTTTTGTTCTTGGTAGAGAAATTGCGGAGGGAGCCTTGGTAGCTCCTGAAATTTTGAATTCTATTCATTTGAATGCTATCCCTGCTTTAGTAATTAAATTGGATATGTTGAAGGCATATGATAGAGTAGATTGATCTTTCCTCATGCAAGTCTTGTTGAAGATTGGCTTTCATTCAAAGCTGTGCAAATGGATTTTTTCTTTTTTAAATGGAGCAAAGTTTTCATTCCTAATCAATGGGTCGCCTTTAGGATTTTTCAATTTAACACAAGGAATTAGACAAGGAGACCCTTTGTCTCTGTTTCTTTTTATTATTTTGGTAGAATCCTTGAGTATATTTATACACAAGTCTCATGTTCAAGGTGGTTGGAAGGGGATTTAAATTCCTTAAATTGACATTACAACAACCCATTCTCTTTTTTTTGATGATACATTATTATTTGGGAGTGCCACTATTCCAAAAGCTAAGAATATTAAGAAAGTAATTTACATTTATACTTCAACAACTGGACAAAAGATAAATCCTACTAAATCTAAGATTTTCCTTTTCAATTCAGAATATTATCAATACTTTAGGTTTTCAAGAGGAAAAGTTGCCAAGCAAATACTTAGGCATCCCTTTCTTTACTGGAGAAAACAAGGTTTCCTATTGGGATATTGTTGTAAAAAGTATCCAATCAAGAATAGCAGGATGGAAGGGAAGGTGGTTATCCATTTTTGGAAGGATACTTTTGGTCAAATTAGTACTTTCAGCAATACCAAATTATTATATGATAGTTCTAAAGGCTCCAAGGATAGTTGTAGTTATTGTGGAAAACATAATAAGAAATTTTCTTTGGATGGTTCAAAAATATCCCTCTAGTTTCCTTAGAAATTCTTAGCAAAGATAAGTTAAATGGAGGGGCTGGCATACACAATTTAATAGAAAGAAACATATCATTAGGTGCTAAACTAGTTTGGCATATGTATTCAAAACCAAATGCAAAATGGTGTAAAATAATGTAGAAAATATACCTTGATACCCCATCTTCAGAAAGGATCTTTTCAGCTCTTGATCCTCCACAAGGCTCTATTATCTGGAATTTTTTGGTAACATGTAGGAAAATCATAACATCTTATATTACTTGAAAAATATATAGTGGGGTCAAGGCAGATTTCTGGTTAGATTCTTGGCAAGGTCATCCACCACTGACATCAATGCAAGAATTCCACCAAATTCAACCTTATATAACTCCAATATGGGGTTCAAAAGTAAGTAATTGCTTCCATGAAATTGAAAATCTTACAGGAATGGTAATTTGGATTTTTTTTGAAAACTCTAATCTTCCTTAGGATGTTCAAATGAATCTAAACAACGTGTTAGTTGGGAGAGTTATCTTTGTGAAAAAGGAAAATGACAAGATTATTTGGGCTCCATCGAAAACGGGCTATTATACAGTAAAATTGGGATATAAAGCTTTGTTGAATAGGGAATCATAGGTAAATAAAAAAAGAGCACTGTATTTTTGTTGGAATTCTGCAATATTGCCAAAGGTGGGTTGCTTCTCTTGGATGGCTCTCACAAATAAAATTTTAACTAGTGCTAGATTGCACTCCATTGGAATTGTAGATCCTTTCAAATGTGTATTGTGTGATACATTTGAAGAGGATGTTAATCATCTATTTCTTCAATGCTCGTTTGCAAATACCTATTGGAAATTCATTCAAAGTAAATTAAATTGGTATGCTCCTCTTCCAAATTCAATTTGGGATTTGTTCTCTAGTTGGCCCCTCTTGTATCAAACATCCTTATTTGCTAGCATTTGGAAAATCATTCCATCTACAGTTTTATGGTGCCTTTAGTGGGAAAGGAATAAAATAATTTTTAGAAAATATCCCACAACTATGGATCAAGTTTTAACCAAGCCAAAGTCATCAATTTGTGAAATTACAAATTCTTTCATGTATCTAAATAAAAAAGTAAACTCTATTTTCAGAAATTGGGATTCTAATATGTTTAAAAAATGGCACAACTTAGTAATTCCTTTTAAAGGCAACTTACATGTTCCAATAAACATCAAAGTGGATAGGAAGCAAATAAAATGGAAACCTCCTTCAATTGGTCTTGTCAAACTGAATTTTGATGGTGCCTCAAAAGGCAATCCTGAAAAATCATGGGTAGGTATTGTACTAAGAAACTCAAATGGGAATTTGTTGTGTGCAAAATCATTAAAGTTAGCTCTAGGTACAAATAATATTGCAGAAGTGCATGGTCTTTTGTTAGGGCTTCAAATGGCGATAAATAACAATTATTTACATCTTCATGCCGAAGGAGATAGCCAAATAATAATTAATGCCTCTAGGGAGAAGAATAATTGTTCATGGAAAATTAATTACTTTCTTGTTCAAATATGGAAACTGATAAATTCATTGGAAAGCTTCCAAATCACTCATATATACAGAGAGGGAAAATCATCTAGTAGATTATCTTGCAAATTTGGCATGTGTACAAGATCAAATAGAAGTAACTTTTGAGGTAAGTCTTCATAATATCGCTCAAGATTTTCAAAAAAAAATAATTGAGGACAAAGCGAGATAAGGGCTTGTGAAAATTGTAGATAAATGGAGATTTTTGCAGGGAGAACAATGTAATTTCCAAAAAGGTCGTTTCATAACGGCTATATGGAAATTTAAATTTAAACTTTTTATTTTTTCTAACGGTTTATTTTTACAGGACTTTTAGAGGATGCATCATTGATATTATTTTATTCCAAAGATTTGGAATGATTCAAAAAGCATCCAAATAAATGACTGTAGTCTTGTTTTAATGATGAATCTATGTTGTTGATGTCATCAAATCAATTCACATTTCAAAATGTACGAGCATTCATCATCATTTTGATATGCATGTAACATCCCTAAAGATACTTATCTTGCTGATTTTTCGTTTATATTAAGTCTTGACGAGCTGAATGGGCTTCAACATTTTTAAATTTTCTTTAAAATGCTACACATGTACTTGGTGTTTCCACTTGTGCTCACCAGCTCATTTCCATTTTTCATTAATAAACGTGCACTTATGGTCATTTCATCGCCTGGCTTCAATTGGCATTTCACCATATGGAAGTAAAGGAGTATAGTACACTTGGCTTACAACTACAACACACTTCAAACAGATGTCGATAATTGGAAAAGACATCGCATTCCTTTTGCAACATGTAAAGTACATGGTTTTCCTGGAGTTTGTAACAAACTTCATTTACAATGATGGCCCTTCAAAATCGTGCTTCAGTATTAAGACACTATGCAAATTAATATTTGAGTCCAGTGTTGCATTCATGATGAAAATCGACGATCATCGTACATATCTACTCCTTTATAATCTGCCTTTATTTTCATTCCAATCTGGGCATATTCTTAAGTGCTGGGGATTTCTTCTTCTGTCGGGAATATGGAAGAGGCATCGTAAATTGCTACAAATATCTAGATTTGATGATAAAGTTTATCCTCAAGAAGTTATCCTAAATTGTGATTTGGTAACTTTCTTGTGCCTTTTTTGTTTCAGTTTGTTTGTGAAAAATCTGCCTTTACTTTCTTTGGTTCGTGATTGTAATCCTCATTTGTCCACAATGGAGAATTTGCATCTAAATTTTAGGATAGAAGTGCAAATTCATGAGGGTGAACTTCCATTTTCGGAGGATGCCACTGATTATCAGCTATCAAAAGTATTTAGGGTATCCTGTCCTAGTCTAAGTGATAGCATTAAGACCATAATTGGCCACAACATTCTCTACCCAGATTCACCAAGGCTTTTATTCCCCACACAGATGGTCTCCATCTTTCTGTCTAATGCAATGGCCTTTTTGCAATCTTTCAAACTTTTAGCATTACTAGTAAAGGAATCAACTGTGGTTAATTTCATTGAGGATGAATTACTCTAGGTTGTTCAATCTTACAAATTGATGAAAGGTAAAGCATATATTGGAGGGATTTTTCCAAAAAGTTATGTAAGGAAAAGGATTGCATACAGAGATGTATATGCTACCCTAAAGAGGGGTCTTCATAATGATGATCCATGGTCATTGTACAGGGTTCTTAATACTCATGCTCAAACTCTTGGCCCAGCAATGGTGGATAATTGCAAAGAGACTTACTTTGTTGTTTATTTTATTTTGTCTCACCACATTCAGCATGGTTCGAGAGCAGTTGCACTAACAAATCTGGTTGTAGGTTCTCTTGAAAATGATGAAGTGGAAATGGCACAGGGATGCGAGGATGCAGTTGAGGAATGGTAAAAAACACTACAAGTTCCAATAGTGTGCAATGAAATTTTAGTGCGTCTCGGTGATGCAGAAGAGGAACAAAACATTGGATTATTTGAAAATCCAAATGTGGTAGAAAGGGATGGTAACCAAGGGAGCAGTGGTTTTGATATTCCAAATGTTGCAGGTCTAATGGAAGAATGATACATAAGGGTTCCAATTTTTTGTTATTTTGGTTCTGGAAAACAAATGCAGCAATGTAAACACATAATGTGTAGTTTTTTTCATGTTTTTATTAGTTTCATATCACACAATGGATGAAAATAGCTTTTTTATCTTGTTTATATTTCCTTCTAATATTTTATCTTGCCAATACTATAATTCTGGCCTATGTAATCCTTATTTGATATATATAATATATTATAGGCTTAATGCCTTTTGCCAAAAAAAAAAACATTAGAATAATGGATCTAGAGTGTGTAGGGCGAGTCTTTAGGTTTAATATAACTCTTTATCACTCTTTGTACATGATCTTTTGATCTACATGTCAATCCACCTTCTAATAACCATGTGCTCCCATCAAGTGCGATTTTGGAGATATCATAGAATTAAGATCTATGAACAAGAACCCATAGAAATATTTCTCTTAGGTTACTTAGTAATTTCTTTTGTAAAATACCTTAACTAAGAATATAATATAGGATTGGAATATATAAGGGCAATGTAGTCCTCTAGGTGTAGTGGAGCCTTGATTGAGCACATGGTTGTCTAGTCACTATTCAATTAGATATTGGGGACTTCCTAGAATTTTTTGGGAAAACATTCTAAATGAAATTTATTCACCTTGGTCTTCTATGTCTTCCTATAATCTCACTTTACTGAAATATGTAATGTATTAAAACTTATCCCTTCTTTAAGGTTAGGATGTCTTTCATGCTGTGAATTTTCCTAGTTGATGATTCATTTGATTGAGGACTTATACCCTCCAATTGGGGTACCTATTTAGTGTCTATTGTTAAGTCTTTGAATATTCTTTTGTATCATCTTAGAATAAGGATGAAGTGGGTGTCCCTCTCATCCCACTCCTATGTTGAAACGAAAGAGATTGTGGACTTATGTCTAATATTTGTTATTAAGGACGCCACATCCTCATTCATATCCTTAATGGCAACCTATCCCATGCTTTGTGAATTCTTGCACTTCTACCATAATGGTTGGTTAATTGGTGGCAGTGTCTTGTGTGTCATTTTTCTATTTCACAAAACCTTGTGCATGTGAAAGTGTACAATGTGACATACAAGTGTCACACTTGCAATACAAAAAAATTCTCCATCCAATTTATATCTATTAATGTCATAGACAAAAACATGGGCATTACATATATTAAGTCGATCATATTGTACATTATTGTTGTTAATGAGACTCAACATTAGTGATTGTACTAGATTATGTTCTTAAAGCATGGTAGGACAAAGGATGTCCCTTGATTTCTTGTAGAGAGATATTTAATGTTGGTTGATGTACGATAGATACTTCAATTGATTTAGATTTAAAAGGAGATGAGATTGTAAGTTTTCTAAAATGATATCTAGTAATGTGTTTCACACACAAACAACTTATTATGGTATTTTTACATAAATAAATCCAAATAAATGAATCTAAACTTTGGTACTCACAATAACGTGTTAATAGTGAGATCCCATGAATTTAGCCTTGGAATGCAAAAAAGATGATTTGTATGATAAGGAAATGAGATTGTGCTTGTAATCCTATTCAAGGGACAAAATTGTGTTTACAATTATGTCCAAGGAGAGTGAGTTACTACAAAATGAATAAGAAGTGTTTTACGTAAGACAATTAGTCTTATCTAAATGATAAATCAAATTTTAAATTAGTAAATGTTCCAAAATACTTATATTATAAAATCATGAATCTAAAACATGATACAAAATAATATAAAACAAATAAAAAATATTAAGATATGTACTTTTAACTCTGCATATATTACAATTCTAAAAATCTCACTTAATGTAATACTTAAAATTTATTTTTAAATATATTAAATAAATAGTTTTCTCAAATCTCCCACTTAAACCCTTGTAAGGAGATAAAACTTCCATAAAGACAGTAGCAGACCTCCTCTTAAATATGAAAGTACCTTCACTTTCATTACACGATAAAATTATAATTATAACACTTGTTATCTCCAACTATTAAACTCAGTCCTTTTCCAAGATACTGCACATTTTGAATTTCATAATGGCGACAAAATTTACATTAATTTTCTTGACTTTTTCGCATTATTGACTTTGAAATTCATCACGGCAATTCAGTCTTTAAATAAAGCGACTTGCGATTTTTTCGCGTTACCGATTTGGTCTGCATAATATATGTCAATTACGAATGTTCCAAAACAGTTCAAATTTTGTTTGCATAAATAATTGATGTGCGAATTTTTCGCTTCGAGTGACTTGCGATTAAGCGACACGATTTTCTCGCACAACGGAGTCGGTGAAACAATTTTAGATGTTCAACGCAAATTATGTTTGAATACTATAGTTCGACCCACGCTGGTCTGAATTCATTAACTCTAATTTCTAACCACATCCTCCCACCTCTAAACATAATTGATTGTTGCTTGATTGTTTGTCTAATCTTTTTTGGTTCCTTATAAATAATTGATCAGAGATATTTAAGAGTCCACGTTGGTCAACTCGAGGTTTGGTTGTGTGTATTACCCCTATAGTCCTTATTATAAGTCTAAGAGTCAAAGTATTGAAATTTTAAAGCTTTAAAGTTATTATATAATTTTTGTTTGAACTTCAAAATTTTAAAATTTTGCAAATTGTTTGTCGATTCTGCTTTAAACATAATTTGTTATTTGTAAAACTTTAGGTTCTCTAATCAACTAAAAGCAATTTTCATGAGATTTGTTCGAACTTTCACTACCTACCACATTAAGTGCACACAATTGTCTTTCCCTTGCATGCAACTTGTGAGTTTCTCATGTGCTTCTCCCCTGAACTCTTCTACATTCCTTTGTGTGAGGAATGTCTTCCCTCATGAGCAAGTTACTCACTATCCTCTTACTTTCATGCATTCAAAACCCACAAGATTTATGCTCAATGGATTGTACACCTCTTATTGGACACTGCAACTTTTGTATTTTACACCCCTATGCTTGCACCCCACATATTCACCTCACATCTCCCTATAAAGCTTTATATGTTGAGTGCAATTCTACAATTATTTCTTGCTTGCATCCTAACTCCATTGTCCCATAATGCATTGTGCATAGATATTCCTCTCCTATGGCTAAGCCACATTGCTACTCTACTTCCCCACATTTTCTCTTTACATCTCATATAGTCAATAGAATTTATTCTCCAATATGTAACTTACACATTACATACCTTCCTTCTACTTCTTGAGGTACATTACAAACCCTTACAACATTCCTATAATTTTCTAATTTTTATAGTTGGTTCAATTTCTTTCCATCTTCTTCATTTCATTATGCACTTCGTCAATTAACATTTTCCTCTTCCTTATAATTTTAAATTTTAGTTTCCACCACACTCTCACATTCAAGAGTTTGACACCCCGCTTGTGATTTATAAATTCTAATTCAATATTTTTCTCTATACTATCTTTTAAATAAAGAATACAAATTAGTCTAGCACATGCACTCGTACACCACTTATACCCTTATATGAAGACAACATGACCTAGAAAAAAAATTAAATACTTGATTCTATATGTTGACATGTATAAAACATAGATTTGGTAGATCCCAATAGTTGCAAATGCAAACAATTTGGATTTAGGTGAAAGTGTACATGACGCAACTAGAATTGGGTGACCTACAAATATTTTGAACACTCATTTGACTTTATCCTTGTTGTTGGAACTAGAATATAAGGCTATACATGAAAAAAATCAAACATGGTAGATTCGTTTTAAGAGAGATAAGAATTGTAATGTTGTTGTGTTCTTATTTTTATAGTATTTACATGACATGTTGTAATATGTAAGATTGAGTTTTGAATCCATTCTAAAAATGCATCCTTGTAATCAATTGAAGAAGAGTCTAACAAAGAAATATTTTCAAGAATTTATATGTTTCCATGAATGTTGGAGATGCTTTATGCCATGTTGGTTATTCATCTAATATATTTGCTAATCTAAATAGTGTCTCTGACTAGCTGATCAACATAGCAGGTTATAAAATATTTTTGAAGAATTCATAGGGCATATTTTCATAATAATATTTGAATCATATATTTTTGTTTATAGATTATTCAATTAGACTCCACTACTAATTTTATAATTTCGTATTCTTATGTCTTATATTCACTAAGACCAACTTGTGTGTGTTATCACACTACTTCATCCTTTTTGGTTTCATCCATTGTATGCTAAAGTTTAAGGATTATAGATGGTTCATTTCTTTTGTTTCAATATTTAACTTTGTTAGTTCCTTACAAGATCTAGGCATTAATCTACAATATATTCATGTATTCTCATTATTCAAATATATAAATTAAAAGAGATAATCAAATAATTTAAAATCTATCTAGTACTAGGTATCCTACTAGCCCTAGATATCCGATTTAAAAATAGTAATACATCTTTTAAGAGTTAACTTAAATATTTCCTCTAGATGGATATGTATCATTGTCTTGTTTGTATTTAGGTATAAAGTGCAATTTTATATTAATTACACCATTAAGGATGATAATTTTTATATATTTGGTCTTGTACATGGTTGTCTTTCTAGTTGTAGGAACTTTTAGGTTTTAATAATTATGTTTCATTGAAAATGGGATCCTAGATCTAATGGATAGATCACCAAAATCAAACCCTTTTCCAAAAAAAATGGGAATCCAGATCAAATTGGATATGTGATTGACTTATAGCCTAAAAGGTGAATCAATCAACCCTATATCTAGATTCTTTGGATGAGTATTTTGTATTTTTGATGTGATGCAATAATGTAAATATGTAAATTATGAAAATATAGTGTTTAATTATGAATCATGATAAATTGGAAATAGGAAGAAAAAATTTAGCTCCAGAAATGAGGAGATAAGACATAGAGGTACCTAAGCTATAAATTTGAGGCAAAACTTGCTGGTTTAGGGTGCCTTGCAACCTATACTAAAACCCTAATTCTAAAAAAGGCTTTTGTAATCCTAAGGTTCTTGGTTAGTGAAATGCAGGGAAAAGGGATTCCCAAAAGGTTTTAATGATGATTGTGATGTTTATAAAACCTTAGAGATCTTAATCAGTGCCTTTCCCCATGGATTTCATTAGGAAAGAGATCAATTGGTGTAAAGATTGACTTTCAACCTCAATGGTGAGCCAATCAGACCTGGATCTTAGTGTTTAGGAGAATAGTTTAGATTTGAAACCAAACTAAAATGATATGGAATTCTCAAACTAAATGAACAATAAGACCTAATACCTAAAATATCGATTCTTGAATATGTAGAAATGGAAATGATAGTTTGTAAGATTATCAGAGAAGGGTTTGAACACATGCACCTATCACCACAATTTTTTTTTGAGGAGTGCAAAGGGACTCATTCACCTTTGGGAAAATGGGTCTTAGTCCAGGGCTCCAAAATAAGTCTTGATAGTCCTCTAATGCTAGATGTTAGCTTTGGCTTGACATAGGTCCCATTGTCATAAATTCAAAAATAAAGTCTACAACATAGTTTCCATGGCTTAACAAAAATGATGACAACTTGTGCAACAATACAAAAATTCTCCTTTAATATCTCTTCAATTCTTCATCAACCTGTAATTTGCACATGCACAAAGATGAAAATTTGTGTTGTTTGTATGGGTGTTTGCCTTCGTCAAACCCCAACTTTGGTAATTCAACCTTGATAGAAATATAATGACAAAGGAGAAGGAAATGATGAATAAACAATGCTTGCTACTACTCACCACCCTTCAATGGCTTCCCTTAGAGGACTAAAGTCAACCACATCACTCCAAAGATACTTGAAATGCTTGGATGCTTTAGTATGAACAATGCATAGTAGCCTTCACACGATGACATGAACACACATAGACGTGAATATGATGTTAGGATATTGATTGTTTCAACAAATGATGAATATATCTTCTCTTGAATTCTCTTGACGATAATATTTTCTCTCATGACTTGTCTTGATAATGTATGTTCGACTTCAAATGATAAAATGACTATGTATTTATAGGTCTTTATTTAATTTCCGAAAAATTAGATTCCAAAAGATGACAATTGCAATTTTAATTTGAATCATTAGAATACTACCAAAAAAATATTTTAAAATGGGTCTTGGAACTGAAAGGGGACCCATTCACGCATGGGTGAATTGGTCTTGGCCTATAAGTCTAGGACACACATATTCCATGGTGATTTAATTATTAAATGTCAATTCTCCTTTTAGGAAATAGGAAAAATAAGGCTTTAGAATGTATAAAATTTGGTAAATTAGAAGCTTGATTAAGTCTAATAAATTAATGGGTCTAAATATATTGTGGAATTGTAAAGTTATAGAATTTTCTATACTACATTTAGCCCCCACTTCAGTGAGATTATGAACTTATGCTCAAACTCACACTAAAGTAGATAAACATGTGTGAAGAGAGTTGAAGTGCACAGATGTTAATGAGATAGGATGTCAAAGATCAAAGAGGATGATCAAGCCCCTAAGATCCAATATCCTATTAAAAGCTAACTTAATCACAAAGGAAACACATGCTTTTCATATATGTGCAACAAGAAAAGATACATAATCATACAATGCCAAAGCTAATGCAAAAAGGAAAAAAAATAGAAAGGATGGACTAGCAAGTTGTGTTATGCCACATCCATAAAATACACTCACAAGGTCTAGTGTATTATGGCATAGACTAGGTGAGACCCAAAAGAAAAAAGAGAAACACACACTAGGTCTACATGGTTTGTACCCATAAAAAGGTGACAGATGGGAAGGATGCACTAGGTCTACAGGTGTGTTCGCATATGTCAACCATACTAAAAGTTATACTCCTTGATAACTTTGATAAGGTGCCACAAAATGGTTAATGTGTTATGCGAATGCTACACTAAGTCCAACTTCTATGAACAAAAGTGAAGCTAAATTAATGTCAAACTAAAAATGAAACTCACCTTAGGAAGTGCAAATGCCAATGTATGCACCCACATCAAAGGAATTGCTAAACACCATGCTATTAGAAATTACTTTAAAGTAGAAATGCTAAATTTGAATTGATAAAAGGGAAATGAGAGCTTATTTGGAAAGTACTATGCCAATGATATATTTCCAAATAAAGTTGCATCATGAAGAAGGGTTGGCCCTAGTGGAACCCCTAAAAATGCTTTGTGTTCCACTTAAAATTCTGCAAAATTTGGCTATTCTCATGACTTGGGGCTTAGGGTTTTTGCTGATTATCATGCCTTAGGGTTTTTGAGTTGCTAAAACCGTACAAGAAAAATCCTAAGTGTTGTTCCCTTTGTAGATGTTATGTTTTGTAGTTGAAATTTTATCACCAATTCTTGATTATTTAAGTCACGTCTTATGCCTTTGATTTTGTCTATTTATAGGCCCCTCCATCCTAGAAATCACGAACGTTACCTATCGTTTTATTAAAAATATTGCCTTATGTTATGCAAGTTTAAATTCCTTAAAATATTTTGTATGTGGTCCTAAATCTGAGTCAAAATTTTCAACATTTGCCTAAGATTTCAGCCTTAATCTTTATGTCCCCATACATCATGTGCCTAGCTAGGCCACCATTTTATGAATTAATGTGTGCACATGTAGAATAAATAATTTTATGCAGGACACCGGATATGGAGGATCCAATCCTGATTGTTCCCTATGCCCCCACTAGTTTCTTTTCCTCATTATAATATTCTCACAAGCTAGTGGGTGAGCACCACATGCCCTCTATATTGGCGGGCCCAACATCTTTAAAAATTCAATAGGTAGATGGATATTGAATGATGTAGCTACATCTAGGTCATTCCCCACTTCCTTGCCTTATTTTATTTTACATTAAAATAATATCACGGGGTAGCGGGAGGTTGACATATGTCCCCTTGTTACAGGGACCCACCAAACTTTAAAGGAAGTGAGCACCCCGTTTAAAAGAGATTGATGGTCAAGGATGGAAGACGTGGGTCAATCTTGAACACTCCCTACCATCCCATGGGGGACCCACCTCTGCCTCCCATCTCTCAATGAGGAAGTAGGAGAATTCCATATGGAGCTTTTTGAGCGGCTAAAGGAACACTTGATAAAGGAAATATTAATGAAATATTTTAGGCATGGGGGTATGAATGGTAAATTTTGCACTACTAAAATTATTTTAGAAAGCACGTGCTATAAATGCAAGTGATATATTTTAATCTTGGCCATTGGTTGCATATGAGAGTTATGAGAATAGGCAAGTAGTCTTATTAATGATATCAAGTTTCGACAATCCATAATGTTTTTTGTAATGATTTATGGCTTAGATTGTGTGAGATTTTTTGCATCAACATTTCGGATCACACTCTGTGATCCATCATCAGGATGAGAGCTAAGCTAAAGGAGAAAAAACAAGTAGTCTCCTTTAGCTCGGCTCTCATCCTGATGATGGATCATAGAGTGTGATCCAAAACATTGATGCAAAAAAATCTCACACAATATAAGCCAGAAATCATTACAAAAAACAAGTAGTCTTATGTTAAATCACACACATGTTGAAGGATCTATATTTAATCAGAGCCCTTACATGCCTCCCCACTACTAAGAGTTGTAAGCAGGTTAAGACCAAAAAAGAAGTGGGGAGGTTGACACATAGGGTTTTTCTCGACACTTAATAAATGGTGGAGCCCACAGACAGAATGGAGTCTTCTCCACATGGTTTATCTTGATTGGGTAAATGTAAATGACTACTTACAGTCAGCATTTTCAAACATTTGTTGACTCAATATTGATTCTTTTTCGATCCATCTCAATGCACGATTGATGGCTATAATTTAAACTTGAGTGGTTATTTTTCAGCTTGCTCACGTGAGATTTATTTCAAAAATTAATGGTGACACACTCCATCCCTTGGCCATAAAGAGGGTTGTTGACCACTTTCTTTCATAATTGAAATCACTGAGAGTTGAAGAATTGGTCTGGATCAAGAGAAGAAGGTGTGCAAAGCTCAGGTGAATAGTTGTAGAGACATTGAAGAAAATATTCTTAGGTAAGCTGGTATCCACATAGTTATGTGTCAACCATGCATAATTAGCTGGTTTGGGGAATTACTGAAAGTTTTGTAAGCTTTAGATTCTTAGGGTTTGCAAGGGTTTGGTTATTTGAAAATTCCACTGGGTTGGTAATAATTGTGCATGGTTTAGGAGGGTTTTTGTTCTGTGAGCTGGTTTATGAGAGAATAAACCAGTAAGACTCTTCTATAAGTGAAAATTTGTAAACCTTAGGTCTGTTATACTGAGAAAATAAGTGAACCTAGCAAGTCATCTTCCCAACCAAAAAATAAACCCAAAAAATCAAGAGCCCTAAACCGTAGGATGAAACACCTAAAATTAAGCCAAATGTACTTGAGAAATCTACGAAGCCAAGGGTAGGAAAGAGAAAATTTTCCATAGAGGGTGAGGCCAAGGTTATTACTAAAGAAGGTTGTAGGAAAAATGTGTCGGTTGGGCACATAAGGGGTGATAATGATGATGAGGTTGGTTAGTCTAAGAAGAAAAAGAAGGATAAGGACCACACCTGGCTTATGATTCTTATCTGGAGGAACCTAATGTTGCCATGGAATAGAGGCAAATAATATGAGTGATAAAGAAAAAACTAATCTAGAGTATGCCTAATATCTTCTTACAATTGAAGGTCAAGAAGACTCCAATGATGGTGAGATAAATTCTCCAGTTTTAACAAAATCATGAAGGTGACATGCATACTCTCTAATTCTGAAGATGATAAACCATTGCAGAAACAAAGTCCTGATTTGGAGTTTTTGTCTTAGTTGTTAACGTGGATGATAGGTTTTGATGTTTCTACAACGATACAAGATTCCTTTTGGAAGGTAGGTAAATCTTCTTCAGTGACTAGAGATGAGTTTTTGTCTTATATGTTTTCCCCCTTCTCCGTAAAGTGCAAATATAACCGCTAGGGGAGTTTTGAAATTGAAATGTAAATGAATGTCAAATATAGAATGTGATTGAAATTTTGATTTGACCTGAAGCTTTTGCTCTCATGTTTCTATAAATGGGAATTCAAGGCCAATTACATGGGTCTTTCAATGGTTAAGCATTCGAGCTCATATGAGAGCAATTTTATAAGTTCAAGCACAAAGGAATATAATAGTTTTGAGTCCTAGATGAATTCTAGTCTATAATAGGCATAATTATTTTACAACAATGATAGCATATGAATAAAAATCATAAATTATGGTACAATTTATCTTCTATGTACTATGTTTTTCAAATCATGAATAAAATGACCAAGTATCTTTTATTTGTCTTGAATCTCTTTGGTTGAATGTATGGTTTTTTTTCTACTTTAGTTCAAATAATTAATTAAATGCTCAAATGAAATCTTAGGTTTGTGAGATGGAGTTCAAGGAGTACTAAGTAGAATTTTTTTTTGATATCTTGATTTTTTTATTGCAAAGCAATATAAAAATGGTATTTAAATGTTAGGTTTAAATCGTTGATGTTTTACTGGTCATTAAAAATTTGAATCTGTCACCCATGGATAAAGCACTATTCTGTTAATTAAGTCAGTCTTACCTGTTGAAGAACAAATTCATATTGAAAATCACTTACATTATAAATTGTTGCAAAGTTGTACGAGAATCACCCATTCCTTGCTTTAGATAATAATTTGCTAAAGGGTTAGCCAAATCCTTGAAGGATATTATCTATTTAGTAGCTTATAGGAATGAATCTATTTGTCATAATGTTCATGATAATTTGGAATAAGAGTATCATCTGAACATTGTAAGGATCACTCTCCTAGGTCTCACAGAGCCCGAAGTGAAGAGGTAGTAGCCTAGGAAGCATCTACCTGTTTGTTCACCAATCCTTGCCTTTTCTAATCATTGAATTATGGAAAATTCATAGGCATCTGGTGAGATTATGTTTGGTTCTTAAAAAATAACCAATGGATTGGTGACTCTGCTCGAGATGTTGCTAGTCCAAAGTCTCCAGATTAGATCTAGTATAGTTAGAGTCAAGTATTTTATTATTCATTGCTTGGAGAATAATTTTCATAAATTTTCATGTCTATAAGTCAAATCCAATTTTATGCATCGATTTCTAGGTCTATTATTTATTTCATGCCAGTTTATGCTCAATTTTTTCTCTGAGATTGCAAGTGCATCTCCAAGATACAATCAATTCTTATTTCCCAATATAGTGGGTGGTGACTCCGAAGTCTCTTGTGCTAGTGCAAGAATAAATTCTCAAAGAGAGAGTGAGAGGGCTAATTTTGAGAGAAAATTTGACACCATGAGGAAGACCAAAAGTTACATGAAGAAGCACCTTGAGCAAAAGCTGGAGTTCAAGCTTTCAAAGGACAAAAAGCTAACCTGGAAAGCGAAGAATGTTGAATCTAGTAAGTTTGCTGAATATTCTGCTAATGCATCTCCTATTTTAAACAAGGATGTAAATAATGAAAATATTCAAGAAGAGGCACACAAAGTTGAGGTGCATGATGTAAATGTTAGTGAGAGAGACTTTCCCACTAAAGGAAATTTTGATGATAGCCCTGAAATGTCAAGAGAAGAAGAGAAGTGGGAATTTTGGGAAAAGGATAAGAAATTCATAGATCTTTTAAATCTTGGGGGTAGGTCTATTTTTAATGGTGAAAATTTCAAGCCAAGGGGTGAATCTCCTAATATATCCCTACACCATTCCCCTAAGAGAGAATCAACTAATCTTACATTTTATACTCCTGAGCGTAGTGAATCTGAGGATATCCTTGAAGATGAGGATGATATAGATAAGATATGCAAGCCTTAGAGGAAGAGGAGCTTAGAATCAAGGAAGAAGAACTTCCACTCAAGGAGTTGGAGGAGGAAAAATAAAAAGGGTTGAGGGAAAAAGAGGATAGGATTAAAGCTAAGGTGCTTGAAAGGGATGCCCGAAAAAGGAGAATTGAAAAAATGAAGGAAGCTGCAAAGCAAAAAGCGGTTTCTGAAAATGCTTATAAATATCCTCTAAGCCAGTACCTAATCCTCCTAAGGAAACCATTCCTATGGGAACCTCTGCTACTAGTACCTATACTACTTTTTTTGTAGCTACTAAAGTCCCTAATTCTTTCATTGCTAACAAGACTGTGGATCATGGGAAGAAACCCATTAATCAACATAAGAAAACCATTCCTAATACCAATATCAATGCAAGTACAAATACTTCATCCAATAGTGCTTCCACAAAAAATGCTAAAACCAATTCCAATCCATCAAATGCACCTCCTGACCTCTAGATTTGAGATTGCAATTAGTGAATGACAAGCTGCAACAAGAATTGAAGAAAACTGAAATGGAGGCTGCAAATGCTGAGATGGAAAGAAGGATCTATTTCCTTAAGATCTCTATACCTGATCCAGTAGCTTCAAGCTTTGTACATACTGATCTTGAGCCAAAAAAGATCAAGTCAAATGAACATATCCCTGGTGGGAGTGGTGGTGGAGTTTAGGGTGGTCAAGGTGGAGATGGCCATAAAAATAAGAAAACATATTTTGGGGATGGAGAAGGAAGTAATGGTGGTTGAAAGAAGAATAGATATGGTGGTATTGGTGGAGATGGAAATGATAGGGGTGGTAATAAACCTGGTGACCAAAAGGATAATGAGCCTAGAAATAATTATGGATTTATTAATCCTTGAAGCTCCCTTTGTGTTGAGTTTTATTTGGCTTTGCATAAGCCTTGGCCATGCATGATATATTTAGAACTCTCTGAGCTCCTCCTTTGGTCACACCTTCAATCACTTGCACCATTTGCCAGCAGTGCGTGCCTTTGAAAATCCTATCCCATTTGTTTCGTCTATGAGCTTTGTCCATGTGCCATGTTGCATAGACCCTCAGATGCCTTTTTGGGTGGACCCTACAGTCAAAAGCTTATGTTGAGGCCATACCACATGTCATCTCCATAGGGATTGCATCCCAAGGAAACAAAAGATGAATGAAAGTATCCTGCCTCTGCTCCACATGTCACCTCCACGAGAGCTTTGGTTGCAAAGGAACGAAGAATGAAAAGGAGGATCCACTTCTTCAGCATGTGTCCTAATCGACTCTTCAGATAATTAGACACGTGTCTTCGTGAGAATTTAGTTGCTTCCCCTCTGAGACCACATCCATCAGTTGTTGTAGATTGCACTTTGTTCGAGGCAACCAAAGGATCTTTTTGTTGCAATTTTTTTTTTTAGAATAATCTAAAGGGGAGACAATGCATGCCTAGGAATTTTTTCAGTTATTGGCTTTCAGGCGGTGGAGGGGTCTATATATATTTTTTTGACTCTTTGAGAAAGGGTTCAAAAATATAGAAAAAAGAGACTAAAAATTCTAGGCATTTGTATTGTTTTTTGATTATTGTATCAAGAATTACAGACTATGACAATTGTTCGGCCTCTTTGTTTCTTAGTTAATAAGTAAGACATTATATTTTGTTGGTTTTTGTACTAAGTAGTTTATCCGCACAACTTTTACAATTTTTGAATTATAAATTTGATGTTCAGATCATGTCTCAAACTCTTCTTGTTCAGTGAATGTATACAAAATTTATACTATGTTTTTTGATTGAGTTCTTAAGATTTTCATCTTTATTTTTTGTTATTTTTGGACATTTAGATTGTTGAAGGGGCCCTCAAACCTCATTCGAAAGGAAGGCTTCTCATGCCTATACACTTAAATCTTGGCGCATCGCCTTGGTGTTAGAATTTTTTTTTTTATATCTGCTTCCTTTTCCCATTTTCAACCCCAATTACATGAAGAGTCGACTTCTATTTGGAGGTTACTCATTTTAGCACAATTGGTCCCCCATTAACTGAGTTTCCCATAAGATTGTTTGCCTAGTAATTTTAGGCATCAACATTTATTTTTTTGGCATGCCTGATGGAACCTATTTGAATGTATCTAAATTTAAAGTGGTTGTATGAGCCATAGACCTGTTACTAGATCCCAAACAATGATTAACCCTAGCCTACTAGTACCATCGTTGGTAAAAGTACAAGCAAGAGATCATCAAGAAAATATTTTGACCCCTCCACCAGCCCCATTGTCAATGGCTAACATAAAATATGTAGCTTGGGATGCTAGAATTCATATTATAGCACCGATAGTACCTGCTATATGGGCTCATATCCCAACCTCTTCTCTAAAAGCTTTACCAAAATTCACTGGTGAAGGCTCAAAAACACCATCCGACCATCTACAAGATGTGGCAGACGTGTGCTTGGTACATGGTGTCACTGATGAAAATGTAGCTCTAAGGTTACTTGTAGCCTCTTTCAAAGGAAAAGGACTAGATTGGTACCACACTCTGGGAGCCAATACCATTGGTACCTGGGATCAACTTAGAGATCCTTTTTTGGAGCATTTTTCAAACAATGAGGATTGATCTTTGCTATTCAAGCAACTGATGACCATTAAGTGAGCCCCTTAAGAGGCCATGACCAACTTCAATGCTAGGTTCCACATGACTTGGCATAGGATTAGGCCACTATTCTCCCACCTCTTGATTTGGAATTCATGTTCTACCTAAAATCTATGAATGCCAACATCTCAATGATGATTCAGTCTCTTGGTGGGAATACCTTGTTGGATGCATATAACATTGTTGTTAAGGCACAGAATAATTTGATTGATGTGTAAAAGTTACTACGTTAACCCACAATTCATGTATTTGTAGAATTGTCAGCCCCCACCACAGAGGTAGCTTCAACCAGTGCATTTGTTCCTCCCCAATCTATGTACACATACTCGAGTGCACAAGAAAATGTTGCTTCTACATCCAAATCTTCAGTGACCGAGATTAGCGACATCAAGGAGTTGTGTAAATTTTCAAATGAAATAACTAGTATCAAGTAGTAACAGTTCACGCCTCTAAAGCTAACCTACCAAAATTACCAAGGTGGAAGACCTTTCTAGAAGAACCAATTCCAAGGAAGTACGCACACAAATATGTAGACTCAACCAAACCAACAGATTTTGCTAGTGTCTACTCTACTACAAAATTTCCCATCGAGTTTAAATAGAGAGCTAGTAGCAAGCAAAATAATCTTGTTGATGATACAAATTCTTGGTGTTTCCCTTGCAACGAAGAACATATTCCAAGAAATTATCTACGCAACAATTTATAATAGAGAATAGCAAAACAACACAGTCAAGGTGTTGCACCGGAATCAGGAGCTTATACATATGCCTCTCTGCAAATAGAAAACATTGTACTTACCGCTCAAATGCAAGGAATGTCTTTGGAATGAGAAGGAGACATAGATCATGATCATGTGTTGTTCTCATGGATGGAAGGAGAAGAGGTGGCACTTGCGAATGATGTTTCCACATTAAAGGCCCCACAAGTCCAATCATATTACAACACTCACTCAAAGAGGAGGTTTATAGGTGAACTGATCACTCAACAATCCAAACACGTTCTCGATGAAGCCCCTAGCACTTCTGCAGTTGTCCAACAATCTCCGCCATGTAGAGAGAATTTAATAACAAAGTCTAAGAAGTAGAAGTCTCTGACTTCGCTACCATTAAATGTGGTGGAACATTTGAAGAAATCCTTTGCTAAGGTATCTCTTTGGGATATCTTAGCGATTCTAGATCAAAATTCATTGTTGCGAAAGGCCCTACTAGAAGATGCAAGCATAAGACCAACATAGCAACCATCCAAGGAAAAATCCATTGATCCATCGCTTTAGGACAAATTCCTCACAAACAATGGAGGGAACCTCAAAAAAAGGCGAAGGTAAGCCAAAACCAAAACCCTTTTTCCTAACTCTCATTTTGAGTAAAAAATTATTGCATAATTGTATGATTAACTCTATTGCTAGCATCACAGTCATGCCCAAGAAAATATCTAAATCCCTAAGACTTAGCTATGAACCTTTAAATAGAGAGGTTATACAGTTGGATGGAAATAAGGTTGAAACCATAGGTGTCATAAAGGATCTTCCACTGACTCTATTCTCTTGCCCTAGTATCACAGTACCGCAAGATACCGTGACCATTGATGTTCCTCCCATGTTTGGCCTTTTCTTATCTCGAGAATTCACTACCAAAATAGGTGGTTATCTTTCCTTAGATTGGTCACAATTAATCCTTAGGAAAAAGCATGGAGCTAAGATGAAGATAGTTTCCAAACATTTACATTCAAAACATGTAGAAGATGAAGCCATGATAAATTTTGAGGCTACCCATAACTCTATCACCAAAGAGGAAATGTATTGGACTGAGTTACTTGAAGATGAGAAGGTAACCAAAGACCAGACTGATTAAGAAGAGGTTCTCTTGATTGAATTTATAGACACTAATCCTTTTGGCAATTATCATGCCACCGGATTATGAACTTATGTAATTTATGATGAAGATCCAGTAATTTTGAAGGTGATGAAGGAACTCGAAGGTGGTCCAGCCTTACATATGTGGACATTGCAATTTGATGGAGCCCAATGTAAGGTTGGTGCAAGATCCAAGATATCTTTGACATCCCCATCCAACAAAAAAATTCTTTGATATTTTGTCTTTCAATTTGCATGTTCAAACAATGAAGCTGAATATGAAGGCCTTGTGCAAGGACTAAGTCTTGTAGAGCAGATGTGCATTAAGCAAATAAGGTTGTTCAAAGATTCTGAGCTAAAATTCAATCAAGTTAGAGGTATCTCTATGGCAAAGAATTTCTGCATGAAATCTTATAGACATAGGGTCTGTGATCTAATTGAAGGTTTTGAAGCTTCCAATATTCAGGCGGTGCCCAAAGAGCAAAATGTAGCTATAGATTGCATGGAAACAATAGGATCCCAATTTGATCCTACTTCTAATTTGATTGATAACATACACTTAGTGCAAGTGATTTTCTTACCCTCAATCTCGGATAATGACCAAAATTGGCAAGTCTTTGAGAGTGTCAAACAAATCACCTCATTCATTCAACACTTAGGAGAGTTTTCCAATCAGCTCCAATCAAAAATTAAAGAAGCTTATGAAGGGAAAATTATTCAACTAAGGTCCAACAAGCTTTCAAAAGGACTAGTCACACTCAAAAATCTATTTGATTGTGACAATGCAAGAAATGACAAGAGGAAGTTTGTAGCAGCCAAGGAGGACTATGCCAATCTTCACGTCGGAGATGGAAGGAAACTTAAGGTCAGGAAAGAAGTTTTGCAACATGAAAAATACATGCTTATACATTTTTGTGAAAAGTATAAAGGATTAGTAGCCCGATCATATGAAAATTTCAAGGGATATGATCCTGAAATCATCCAACATACTATAGAACTGACAGAAGGTGTGAAACCTATCCACCAAAAGTAGAGGCTAGTAAACCCAAAGATTGCGGCACTAATGGCGCAAGAGTTGACAAAGCTAATCCATTATTAGATTATTTTCTCAATCAAGCATAGTACATGGGTATCCAATCTAGTTCTGATCTGAAAGAAAAATGGGGATATCTACATCTATGTTGATTTTCAGGATCTGAATAGGGTGTCACTAAAGGACCACTAACCATTGCCTTCCATGGAATCAATTTTACAAATAGTGGTTGGCTCAAAAATGTTTTCTTTGTTGGATGGCTTCTCTGGTTACAACTAGATTTGGGTTAAAGAGGAGGACTAACACAAAACAATGTTCACTACTAAATGGGGAATGTTTTCCTAAACTAAAATTCCCTTTGGCCTCTCAAATGCTAGAGCCACCTTTGAATGAGTGATGGATATTGATTTCAGAGAACTAATCAATAAGATCATCTTGATCTATTTGGATGATCTTAATATATTTTCCAAATTAAAGGAGGATCATTTTGATCATCTTGAAATGGTTTTTCAAAAATTCTAGGAGTTTAGGGTATCCCTGAACCCAAAAAAATGTGTCTTCGGAGTGCCTCAAGGAAAATTATTGGGACACATGGAGTCCAAGGATAGAGTTACTATTGATCTAGATCAGGTGAAGGCAATCAAGGAATTTCCCCTACCGATTAACAAGAAGGGAGTTTAGTCCTTCCTAGGGAAGGTAAATTTTGTAAGCAAATTCATTTTGGATTTTCAAGGTTTAATTAGACCAATCACTTTGATGCTCAAGAAGGATCAGTTATTCAAGTGGACAAAAGAGGCAAGAGAATCCTTTGAGAAAGTCAAGGAGGCTATTGTTTCAACCCCTATGTTGGTAAACCCAAACTTATCAAAGGAATTCATAATGTATGTGTTCAATAACAAATCTAGCATCGCTACCATTTAGACCCAAAAGGATGATGAAGGAAAGGGAGAACATCCGATAGCCTTCCACTCCCAGATCTTAAAGGATTATGAGATGAAGTACAACTTTGTTGAGAGACAAGCATTTGCTATCATCAAAGGCCTTAAAAAAATTTGACACCTCATATCTTTCAACAAGGTGGTCATATATGTAGCACATTCTAGTGTGTGTGAATACATCATGGAAGGAGAGATCACCAAAAAGAGGGCCAATTCGATAAACAAGATCCTTGAATATTGCATTGATGTCATGCCCAAAAAAATAGTTCGAGGAAGAGGGTTATGTAAATATTTGGTGCGAGACAACGAAGTGCCAATGGAGGAGGAACATCTCGAGCTAATTCTACTTAATGAATCTGAGTATGAAGGCTACTAGTTGGTAGACAGAATGAGATTCATATAGACTAGGAAATATCTGGTGGGCCTTCCTCCTTAGAAGAAGAGGTTTTATAGATTCTAGAACAATGGTTATGTGCTTATTGAAGGAGTTCTATTCAAGAGGAATTTCAACGATATTCTTTTGTGATGTGTAACTCGAGAACAGTTGCAAAAAAATTATGGGTGAATTCCATAGTAGTCCCATAGGTGGAAATTTCTCTGCAAAGACCACCACTATTAAAATTATGTGTACAGGATATTTGTTGCCTACACTATTCAATGACTCATATGCCCTAGTCGAATCTTGCAAAGAATGCCAATTCTTCATAGGAAGAAGGAAGAACTCGACCATGCCATTGAATCCAATAGTGGTTGAGGATCCCTTTGCCCAATGGGGCTTGATTTTATTGGAATGATTAATGCCACTTCCAGTGTTGGACATAAATGGATCCTTACAACCACCCATTATTTTACCAGATGGATCAAGGTCATGCCCCTAAATAATGCAACTAAGTCTGAGATCGTGAATTTCCTAGAAGAGTTAGTAACAAGTTTCAAACCTCCTAAGACTATCATCTCTGACAACACAAAATCCTTCCTAGGTTTGACGACATGTCAATTTGCACTTAAGCATGGAATATTCTTAAAAACATCTTCGAACTATTACCCACAAGGGAATGGCCTAGCTGATTCAACTAATAAAAATGTAGTCTGACTCATTAATAGGATAGGGTTAGAGCATTAAAGAGAATGGAATTTGAATCTCAAAGGGGCACTCTAGGCTAACTGCATAACCCCCAAGCAAGTCTTAAAGACTTTGTTGTACGAGTTGGTATATGGGAAGGAAGCACTATTGCTTGTTTCTATGGAAATTCCTAGACTACAATTGTTGAAGTCTCTAGAGGTAGAGCAAAATGGAGCCATGGAGGTTTGGTTAGCTGAGCTATTGGAAGTATGAGAAAAAATGGAAAAGTCCCTAATGGCCATGTGTAACCGTCAATAGGTGATTAAGAAGTGGTTCAACAAGAAAACCTCTGACTAGGATCTTAAGTGCAAAGATTTAGTACTCAAATTCAATTAGAGAGTTGCAAAACTTGGCCAACATGGAAAATTCGATAGTCTGTGGGAAGGTCTTTCTGCATCATTAAATGTAAGCAACATAATGCATTCGAATTAGAGAATATGGAAAAATAAGCATTGGGAATTTTTGTCAACGAAATTCACTTGAAATTGTTTAATTAGCTTTGTTAACCCTTTGATAGTGTAAATATATAATATTTTTGTGTGTTTTTTTGGCCGATTTTTTAAGTGGAACCCATCAAAGAATGAAGGAGAAAAATAAATGGAAATAAAAACTTAACAAAAGAGCTATATATTCATTACATATGGTAATATGTAGTTTGAGATATTGCATTTCAAAATGGCTCTTAAGCCAGGATTTTTGAAGTATATATATTAAAAGCTTTTGAGATATATATATATATATAAAGAGAGGAGAAAAATTTCATTCATTAGGAATGAGAAACATCATCAGTCAGAGCTTCACCATCAATAGGAGCAACAAAATCCACAGGATTGTCAAGAGCTTCAACAACAACAACAAGTGGTGGAGGGTACACCAGGTTTCTAAAATTGGTATACCACTCCACATCATAGAAAGTCTCTATGCTGTAGCACCTCAACAGGAAGTGGCATGCATGAGATTCCTTCTGGTGGTATTCCTCAATGTTCATCCTACAAAATCCACTCAGTATTGGTACCCAAGGCACCACTACATCCTCTTCAATGTGACAATGGAGGTCACTTGTCATTGGAATCCCAAGACCATACACAACATTCGTTACAATTTCCCCAAGGCCTTCGAGAGTGCTTGGGAAAGATCTCCTTGGTAAGCCTCAATATAATCCCCTTCAGTACCTGGATACCAAGTAGAGTAATAAAATGGGAACAAGTATCTGTGTTAACTCTATACTTATCCTGATATTCGATATAGTCCCTACCTAGTACCCACTTCATTGCAATTATGCCAGAGAATTTTTATTATTCGCCATGTGTTTCAAATGCCTACTATAAATTTCTCCTAGAAAAGCAGTCTAAGACCTATTGCTAGTTAACCTAATAGGAGTATCCATTGTCTGTATCAAAAATACCTATTACCAAGTATGAATTATGTGGTTATCCTTAGGTCTATTTATAGAGATTTTTGGGGTAGAATGTCTGTGATAATCATGATGATTGATCTGGTGCAAACTCGAAAAACCCACTAGAGTTTCAAAACTCAAAATTCTTGCCAGGTTGTGTTTGTTGCCTGTGGTAAGAATGAGGCTGATGAAGGTTACTCAAAATTCCCACCAAAAGGAATTTTGTGTGAAAATTAAAATGGGATAATTAATCAGCTAAAACTTGCGGTAGGTGCAAGTTGTAGTCTACACGAGCAAGTACCAAGTGTATAGCTATAAACATTTCTCTGCCTCCAAGGATCAGCTCAAATCTTTTGCGTAACTATTATGCCTTTTTGCTGAATCATTTGGCTAAGGTTATTAAGCGCAAAAGTGTGTGAAAGGTTTCATATCTTCTTTTATTCCCGGCTCAATTTACCAATGGGTGGTGTCGTAGGACATGATGGCCAATAATCATTATGAATTAATGTCTTTCAAGAGAGTGGGAGTTCATTTCGTATGAACAAATGAGTTGGCGGTACATGCTGAATTAATTGCTAAAACAATCGTTGTTTCCCTTTTAAGTTTTAGAAAGGCTAATATTACATGCAAAAGAAGAAATCTATGAAGACAATTGAATATATAGTTTGTTGTGAAAAAATCAAGCATGAATTGTAGAGAGGTTAAATTTTTGCAGAAGATTTCAAAAAATATTTCAATGGAACATAATCCTGAGATAGAGCAGAATTCTGAAATGATAGAGCAAGGAGGTCCAAATATACACTTATCTAACTCCATGAGGACAACGCGAGTGGCCAATTTTTTTAGTGACATCTCTTATGCCACACTAGGGATGACGGTGAAGCCAAAATGGCCCCATACATGAGCTGTGGAGAAGAAGATCCAAATAGCAGAGGAATGGGATAATATTTATGAACCTGAGCTCAAAACTAAACTTAAGGGTCTTAGGGAAGCGGCCTGTGAAAGAATGAAAAAGCTTGGGGTTAGTAACCAGGACTCTTTGTCATATAGGTTGTGGTTTTTTGGTCTCCCACAACATATGGTTCCCTTGGTGCATCACTTCTTAGAGTTGGTTCATGAATGCACATAAAATTTTGATCTAGATACTACCGTCATAAGGGGCCGAAACCTAAAAGTAGTGATTAGCGTTGATGATATTAGGGATATGCTATGTATCCCTACGAGTCAAGGGGTAGACATGCAGGAGAGATTCACTAAGAAGGCAAGGAGAAATTATGGAGAACTAGGACCCATGCCCTGAACCGATGTTAGGATCTAGGACTGTTGCACATGAATAATAACTTTAGAATGATTGAATTTAAGGTCTTTAAATCATTATTGAAATTCTTAATTTCAAACATAACTGAAATTCCTAAAAGAATAAAGCAATGATAAAGTGATAATAGAATAAGAGAGATAGAATAGAGAAGAAAAAACACAGGTTGATAATGGAGTTCACCAAAATGGCTATGTCTCCAGGTCCCTCTCCAACAGAGTGACCGAGCCTTGATTGTGCTCCAAATTTATTACAAGGCATCAAAAAAATACAATGTTGAGTCTTCAAGAGTTTCAAAGTCTTCCTCCTTCATGTGTAGTAGAGTAACACTCCTTTGATGCATAGATTCAGATACTCAGACTCTCCATACAAATTCTCTCCACACAATTCATAATTCTCTCATAAGTCACCACATGAATACCAAAATCCTAAACTTCCCCCTTTTTATACATAAAATATTCCCAATATGATTATAAACTATATTATTTACAAAATCAAACATGTCACCCTTTACAAGTAAACAAATCTTGAAAACTCCCCCATTATTACATGAGAATCCAAAATAATTCTACCCCTTTAAATTGTGGGCCCGTATAATCTTGGGCTTAAAAAATAATAAAACCCCCTCCAAATCTTATTAAAATCCTTCAAAATCTGTGTTATCGGGCTTTTAAAACTAAAGGTTTAATAAGCTAAATATAAGGGAATTCAACTTTCAATACTATGTTAAATAAAATTGTTGCTGAATTATTCTCAAGCTCATGTTTTGGTGAAATGGTAGGGAGTATTGTTGGGAGAGGGAAGGTTAGCATTTCAAACCACCTCCCTTCTAATTTCGGCCTTTATTATTATTAAATAGAATGTAACCCGTATTATATTCCAAAAATATAGTATAGTGTAATGGTGGAGATTATGAATAGGAGTGAGGTTGGGGGATTCACTAAATTTTGAACCAACAACCAATAAATTTTTTTATTGATAGACTGCCACATGGCGCCTAGTCAATAGGCCATACAGACTTCATTTGAGCCTGTTCAAGTTGTGTTGGAAAGCTCTCAATGAGCTCTACACAATGGAGTTATTTTGATCAACATTTGGAACAATCAATTTTTTGGTGAAAAATATCCACCTGGATCATGCCCTATTGTTTCTCAATCAAGAAACAAAAAGGCCCATGGAAAATAAGCACCCACAACAATTCCGGTGGGGAACAATTCTTTCAACTCAGACCTATAGGATGTCTTCACTATGTTGGATTTTTTTTGCGACCTGGATAATGACAAGGAGGTATAAGAGTTTCAAGCGGGTTTGGGTTTTAAGTTAAGAAGATAACATTCCCTATTTTGGCATGACTTCATGGAGGTCATTTTTCTAGAGATGTTGAACCAATTCAGGGAGTATCATGCACAATATAAGTTTGGTTTTTCTTCTTTTCTTGCTCACATGGTTTTACACCAAAACCCTAATTTATTCAAAAAATATATGGGTTTATCTATTTTTGATGAAAATGGAGTTAGGAGCTCTTTTTTTGTGTGGACCCATCTCCTTTCCATAACCCATGATTATTATGCATTTTTTGAGTCATTCATGAATCCGATATTGCACGATTTAGATAAGGAGGGTGAGGTTGGTTGTTATCATTTTTACGTCGTGCAAGTAAAATTTATTCAAGATTTTGTCCCTCCCTGTGACTGGTTCCTCGAAGAGAATTTTTCATTTGTCAGGTTGCATGGTTTTACAAAGGAGCCTTTTCAGCTACCATTCTATGTCACAAACAAGGTGTTGGCCCTTGAGGTGTTCAGACAACTGGCAATTATAGACAACATGTTTTGTGGGGGAAAAATAAGAAAGGATTTTTCAAATGCCCCTTAAGCTTTGGCATGGTAATAATGCAAAGGAAGCAAACACATGGTGTGATATTAGCCAAGCTTACTTATCTATGAGTAGTGCTCATTTGCGACAAATGGGATGATAATCCTGACAATGACTTGGCAGGCCTAAATATTAAAGTGACTCATAGCTCTCGACCCTACTAGGAAACTCGTCAGAGTCCACAACCAGAAAATCAGAATGTCCTTGTGGACCTGGCCTATGTTCCCACTAATGACTGGAGGTCATGATGACTTTCTTTTTATTTCCCTTTGGTCAAATCCAGTGACAAGTACAAAATTGGGGCCACCCTTTTTAATGAATTGGCCAAAAAATACCAATGGAGTCAAGAGAATATTACCGACTTCTAGATTTATCATTAGGAGATAAAATGTCTTGATGCCTTGTTCTAGGAGCCCATGGACAAAAAATTTGATGATCTTTGGAATAGAGGGAACGATGATAGTGATGATGATGGTGATGAAGTGGAGGAAGAAGAAGAAACTTTAGAAGAGAGAAGGCCCAAATGCAAGAAGGTGGTGAAGCAACAGAGCAACATGCCAGAAGTACTCTTAGTACACAAGAAACTACATCCCATGCGGTAGTCACACTACTGCGTACATGGGTTATTAAGAGACCCAAAGTGTCTCAACAGTCTGAGGAGGTCATAAACTTAGACAATTCTCCACCTAAGAAGAGGCCACATACCGATGCCAATCCAAGAGAGAGCTCGCAAATGCCTATGACAACAAGCCATGGGTCAGAGTCTTCAACAACTCAAGTACTTTTCTCTCCTTCTCTTCTCTCATCTTAGTCTTTGGTCAACCTAGTTGTGTCCACATCTTTGATCACCTCAAGTGTCAACCTACAATTTTTTTCTTCTGAATCTGTGGGGGTTCCCCATCAATCTTCCATCTCTACAATGGGATGGGTAGCTTTTACTCCACCAAAGTCTTTACAATCTTTTGTATGGGCCTAATTTGTACTCGCTATCACAAACCATTTTTCTTCTATCAAGTCAGGCCCTACTCAACTTGCTCAACAAATGGTAACCTTTGCATCTCTGCTACCACCACCATTTCCTTTGAGTCCTTCCACCGCTCCCCTAACCGAACTTGACATGACATTCCCACTTTCTCCCCATTGATAGTAACTCTACCAAAGAAAACATCATTCGAGTTTGCAAGGATTTCATTCCCTTTTTTCTCTTCCTCCTGTTGCACCCTTAAACCCGGCGAGTAGATTAGATCACTGATAGAATTTTTTATGCAAAATACCATGGCTAAGGCACCACGGGCTAAAAGAGCCCAGAAAAGGAAAGAAAAATATTTTGCAAGGCTTTTTGAGCCATGCATATAGACCCTATTCAATGAGGTGCAGGGATAAAAAATGTTTGCATCTATGACGCCCAACATCATCAAACCTCAAGGGGAGATGTAACTTGAGGATTATATAATCCATGCTGTAGGGCTCAATCTACACTTAGCCCAACCTCAAGACAAAGTTGAGTTGGTGGAGGAAAATCAGAGGGTTTTGAAAACACAATTTTTGAAGCATAGTCATCAATTGAAGAAAAGGGAAGAGGATCTCAGGAATGTAAAAGAAAGAATGGAGATCTTGTAGAAGGAAAAGGTCGAGGATTTTGAAATTGCATGCTTGTCCCAACAAGCACAGACAAAGAATGCCAAACTCCAAGAGGAACTCATGCAATTCCAATCTCAGGACCCCAATCTAGTTACCAACCTACAACAGAGGAACCGAGAGCTTTCAGAGTGGCTGGCTCAAGTGAAGAAGGAAGCACAAGAAAATAATCACGAGCTTCAGGAAAAATGGGGTCAATTTGAAAAGGAGATCGAATAATTGAAGGTCTCTCTGGAAAAGGAATTCTAATCCCAAGGTCATGTGGAGGAGCTATTGATAAGTAGGGACATATATTTGACAACTTTACATGAATTCCTCAACGCATCAGACAACAAGGTTGAAGAGATGATGGAGGAAATCAGGTTGAAAGAGGTCAAGATAAATCTTTTGGAAATTTCCTCCTAGCCCTCTGTTCCTCAATGAGATTCCCTTTTGATGGCTTAGCAATTATATGTCTCCTATTGGGAGAAGGTAAAGCCTTCCTGTTTTTCTCTACAACTGGTGTTGTAATTCATGGTAGATGCGACAGGTTTAAATAGGGAGGTGTGTGGGATAATGAAACAAATTTTGAAATTCATTGTTGAGAAGGTTCCTAAGGCTGAGCAATTGCTGGGTAAGTTGTATAAGGTGATGGATGCAAAATTGGCAAGGGTAGGGATAAAGGACTAGAGGTTGACTGCCAAGAAGGTAAAGGAATTCATCTATTACAATGTGGCGATCCTCCAAGCCAATAATTTTTTGGCTTCCCTGAGTCTAACTATGAGTAATATGAAGGTGCAATTTTCTCATTTGACTCAGTTGGGTTTTTCTTCTCCATTTCTCTCAAATAATTTGGTAGCCACGATGAAGAAAATTACAAAAAATATCAAGGAAGATAAATAGAATCTATCTACTTTCCAATCATTCAACCAACCTCCCATGGTAGTAGACATTGAAGGCGCTATTCATCTAGTGGCGCAACTTTTGTTCCAACTTTAGTCCAAGACCAAGATCTCCATGGAGCTACCTTTCAAAGAAATTATTGATCTGCATGAGGCATAAGAGAATCTATGCTCCTTATTGATGCCATCCGAGGTTGACTAGATGCCTCTACAGACCACCCTTTCCAAGCTCTAATGTCTACCCGATGGAGAAGGCTTTAGTTTTTGAATCATGATTTTGGGTTCTCATTCCACATGTGAAATTCCCTTGATAGTTGCCAAAAGATATAGATTTATTAATCCTTGAAGCTCCCTTCAGGTTGATTTTTATTTGGCTTTGCATAAGCCTTAATCATGCATGATATATTTACAACTCTCTGAGCTCCTCCTTTGGTTGCGACTTCAACCGCTTGTGCCACATGTCAGCAGTATGTGCCTTTGAAAATCCTATCCCTTTTGTTTTGTCTCCAAGCTTCGTCCGTGTTCCACATTGCATAAACCCTTGGACACCTTTTTGGGTGGGCCCCATAGTCCGAAGCTTATGTCGAGGCCATACCACATGTCATCTCCATGGGGATTGCATCCCAAGGAAATGAAAGATGAATGAAAGTATCCTGCCTTTGCTCCATGTGTCACCTTCGCAAGAGCTTTGGTTGCAAAGAAAGGAAGAATGAAAAGGAGGCTCTACTTCTTCGTTGCATGTCCTAACTGACTCTTCAAATGGTTAGACATGTGTCTTCATAAGAATTTTGTTTCTTCCTCTCTAGGACCACAACATCATTTGTTCACGATATAACTTTGTTCGAGACAACCAAAGGATCTTTCTGTTGTGATTTTTTTTTGATAAACATCCAAAGGGGAGATGATGTGTGCTTGGGAATATTCTTGGTTATTGGATTTTAGGCAGTGGAGGGTTCTATATATATTTTTTTGACTCTCTGAGAGAGGGTTCAAAAATACAGAAAAAAAGACTAAAAACTCTATGTCTTTGTATTGTCTTATGATTATTGTATTAAGACTTATAGACTATGCCAATTTTTCAGCTTCTCTATTTCTTAGTTAATAAGTAAGACATTATATTGTGTTCGTTGTTGTATCGAGTAGTTTATCTACACAAATTTTACAATTTCAATATAAATTTGTTGTTCAGATCATGTCTTGAACTCTTCTTGTTTAGTGAATGTATATATAAGTTATACTATGTTATTTGATTGACTTCTTAGGATTTTCATCTATGATTTTTCTATTTTCAGACATGCACATTGCTAAACAGGCCCAAAAACCTCATCTAAAAGGAAGGTTTCTCATGCCTATACACTAAAATCTTGGCACTTCACCTTAGTGTTAGACTTTATTTTTTTATATCGGCTTCCTTTTCCTATTCTCAACCCCAATTATTTGAAGAGATGACTTCTTTAAAATCTAGAGGTTACTTAGTTTAGCACAATCGGTCCCCCATTAACTAAGTTTCCCATAAGGCTGTTTTCCTAGTAATTTTAGGCATCAACAATAATCATAGGGACCAAATTACCAAGAGGCCAATGCAAGTTGAAAGGTATTCGAAGTTGTGCTTTACTGGAACTCCTAGTTATCCTAGTTAGTTTCCTGAAGATATCAAACCTCGTTTGGTGAGATTCTCTGGAAATAATGCCATAAGTGGTGAAGATCACTTAAAAGCATTTTCTAATGTCATGGATGAATTTGAAGTAGAATTTGAAGATGTGATGTTGATAATTTTCATGCAATCACTCACTGAGGACGCTAGACAATGGCATAGAGGTTTACCTGCTAAGAGTATTGGTTCATGGGAATAATTCAAGAGGTTGTTCAAGGAATAGTATGGTGACAAGACTGATTCATGGTTTCTCTTCAATAAGTTCAATAATAGTTCTAAGGGCTCAAATGAGGTTGTGGCTGATTTCAATGTAAGATTTCAAACGGCCATGAATAGATTACCTCCTCATTTAAGATTGAATGATAATGTGTGCTTGGTGAAATATTGTAATGCATTTGATGCAAAGATGAGCTATCGCTTATTGGATAAGAATCCTCAAACATTCAGAGAGGCTTTTAATATGGAAATTCACATTGACAATATCAGTAGAGCAACTGGTAAGGTTGAGAGAAGAGATGATATGAATATCCTTAAGAATCCAAAGAGAGAGGATACAAAATTTGGAGAAAAAGTGGCCACTCTTGAGGATAAAATTGATAGTTTGGCTAGTTCCATGAAGGACCTTAGTTATAGATTTCCAAGCAAGAGAAAGGTTTTTCCAATGATAAGTCAAATTTTCACAAAAATGATAGACCTCCTTGGCTGTAAGACCATCAATATAATACTAATTGGCATAATGGGAAACTAATTCCCAAAAAAAAGAAGAGTGTTTAAAATAAAGTTCCTTTGGATCCTTTGTTGAAAAATTTAGTCAACTTTACTGATGAAATACCTTCGTGTGTTGTTTGTCAACTACCTCATGCTTCTGAGACTTGTTTAGTTGCAAGGAAAATTGAAGAAGAGAAAACTCAGTCATATGACTATGAGCCGATAGAAGAGAATGGTGTAGAATTTCTTGTACTTATGCACAAATCATATTTTTTTAATGAAGAGTGTTCCTCAAATGAAGAATCACAAGAAGTGAATGTTGATTGTCAAAGGCAAAGATCAGACTCCTACTATTAGAACTCAAATTTTCCATTTAGAAACTAATGGATTTTACTCATTTAAACTCTTTATTTTTCTATCTTCTTCGTGAAATAATTCCTTTTACCCCCATCCATGATGTTAAAATAGCTTTTACTGCCATCGTTTACCCTTCATAGTGTTTACCACTTTATTGTAGCCTTTTGCAAAGTGGCTCATGGTATCAGGGTTAGCAACAGTCATGTAATTGTTACCTCCACACTGTCGACAATCTAAGAGAAGACCACGGTTGCACGGTAAACGGTGAAGTGAAAAAGGGTGGTATTCAGAGCATTGTTACTGCAACTGACAGTCAAAGAGGAACCCATGATAGTGCGGTGATCGGGTGGTAAGCAGCAAGGTGACGATTAAGGTGTGGTCAATAGTTGACATAGAAGAAAATGCTTATCACAACACCATGCATGGTCAAACCATAGAGTGCGATAGCGCGGTGGGTGGTGAGTCAAATGGAAAGGAAATGGTTAGAGATGAGTCACCGCTACACTGTGGCTGGTTAGACAAGATACTGCGATAAGGAATTTGATAGTTAAAGATGACAATTAATGCTAGTATCACCATATCGGCAGGAGTTAAAACAAAGCCCGCAATGGTGCGGTGGACAATGAAAGATGCAGTTAAAGTCAAAAACTACCACACCATGGGAGGACATAATGTTGACCATGGTAGAGTGATAAGAATAAAGGCAGCTTTGCAGAAATAGATAAAATGAAATGTTAAGAGTGAGCAATAGTGCCAAGATCATAAAATAAAACAAATGTAGAACTATAGTTTTAGAAATATTTAATTTGTCGATAAGGCAATCCAATTAAATATTTTAATTTCTATCGAAGAATGTTAAATGGTTGTAACAGGTAAATGACGGGTCATGACCCTTGGGATTTACTATATAAATGTTCTGAAAAATAAATGAGAAGAGGGCAGTAGTTAGGAGTTAGAGAAATAAGTAGATTTTGACAGAAGATGAGAACTGGGAAAATGGAAATAATGTATAGACTTTCTTGAAGCATATCAATGGAGAAAATATTTTAACTGGTGAATCCTTTCTATGCTCAGTTGTTGTGATATAATTATTTACATTTTTTCTCTGGTTGTCTCCAAATTAAGGTCTTTTATCATTTAAATCAGTATATCAAGTATATTTTTGATTTGTCAAAATGTATTCCCATTTTGTGTGATTTAATTAATTGGTGTCTGCAAGTTAGAATTAAATTCTTTTAAATAAGTCACAGTGATTTTAGGATTTCTTTTGGATGGTTAAAGAAGAACCTGGTAAGAAAGTATTCCAACACAATTTATGCAAGTCATAAATTTAGTGATGTTATATGCCATTCATAGAATTTGAAAGTGCCTAGCAACTTGAATTGAGCCAGAGAGGGAAACACATACAGTTTTTGATTTTTGACTCCATTACCCATGTGGATAGAAGGCACTGATCTATCACAACCGAGATGATAAAATTCCTAATAAACAACATATTCAAATTCTTTCTTTTATGCAGCAGGAGTAGTAGTTATCATTTTTTCTATTCACTTCCAATTGCCATTGTGAATAGATTGGTTGAGTAGGAAATATATTTCAAATCTGCAACATGCACATAGGTTCACCCGCCTAGGTTTAGCAGAGCCTGAAGAGTAGAAGGTTCAATTAAGTTAATTGCCCTTGTACGTTGGCCAAAAATGTGTTGAGATCTTGGAAACCTCTCGTGGTTCAAACCCGTCTTTTTGAGACCCAACAGTTTGGCGACTCTATTGGGGAACTATACTCAGAAAAGTTTTTTCAGCCTATCCATTTATAGAGTCAACAAAGTTTTACATTTTTTTTGGAGATTTTGTTGGGGCAAACCAAAGCAGTATCAAAATCCTAAATTCATTTTCCTACTTTTGGGAAAATTAGGTGGTGAATTTGTTTCATTTTGATAAATAATGCATGGATATTGTGGAATAGTAACACTTTGTCAAGATGTCAGAAGAAGAGAGAAGGAAACAGTCAATAAAAGAGTTGAAAGAATTGGAACAACAAATACTAAAATGGAAACAAAAAACACTACAATTGAACCAGCGACTATTGCAATTGGGAGTCAAATGTGTTCCAAATACATCACCAAGTAGGCCATCATACATTAAGAATGAATACACAAATTCAAGTAGATCTTGGACACCACAAGTGCCACTTGAGAACTTTGACAATGAAGGTAATATGCTCTATTCATTGCAGAAAATTTATGCATCTCAATCATCACATCAAACGAATATTTATCATGTCCTTCCTAGACAAATATTTGCAAGCTATCAGAATCAGTAGCTTGAGGAGGAGGAGGCTGAATATGCACATACTCAAAGCCAAGACTCCATCATAGAATCAGAATGTGGAGTTTCTCCCTTAGATTCATTTTTTAACATAAGGAGATATAAGGGAGAAGATGTAAATTCTCTATACAACAGGATGACAGACATATGTATGCAATTATCTCCTCATTGTAGGCCTACAAGACCCATGTTTGTTGCATATTTTCTAAGAGTATCAAAGCCTGAATTAGTTTATTGGTCAGTGTCATCAAAATAGTGTGCCTTTGATGTTGTGAATAAACTTATTGATTCCATACTTTGGACAAGGTATATGGATACTGGCAACCATAAATCTAATAGTGATATCATGGATGATCAAAAAATGCAACAAACAAAGAAAGCATGTGATACTAGGATTTCTAAAGACAATTTTTCAGATTTGGAAGATGATGAAAGTATAGAAGAGATTAGTGAAGAAGAACTTGTGAATTTTGATCTACAACAGGGTGATTCTTGCAGTTCTTATGGAGATTAAGGAGAGGAATAAATAGTAGAAGATATGGAAGCAGAAACATGTTCACTCAGAAGTGAGAAAATTTCAGATTTACTGACTCTTGAATACCAGACATGTGCATATAAAGATATTTCTAAAGTTTTGTGTCCAACATACATTTTCTTTGACAATGAGAATACTATATGTAGTGATTCAAATAGTTCCATGTGCATTTTTGAAAATGATGAAGAGATCTTTGAAGTTGATCAAGAATCCATTTATGTCCAAGAAGAGGTTTGTGACTTGAATAATTTTGTCCTACAAGAGAAAGATGTTGGTTTGCATGTTATTGATGATGAGTGTTCAACATTTGTTGATTCAAATATGTGTAAGGATGACTGCATGGATCAAAAATATATGTCGTTATCAGTTGGTGATAGGAAATAAATGGAAAATATTTCCGATTCAATTGTTTCAGAAGATGTTGATGAAATAGAATTTTTAGATTTCCGAGAGAAGCATTCCGATTTTCAAATCCTAGCACAATTGTAGGATCATTTAGTAATATATGATAATGGGAAAACTTATGAAAGTTTCTCTGAATCTAGATACATTTTTTGTGATGAAGAAGACAAAGTTTTATCATATGATGAACTGTAGAGTGGTATGAGTCAGGATGAAAATAATAATTTCTTGAAGGTTTTCAATGACAGTGCATGTAACAGGGTTGTTGGAATGGATAGTTTCAAAAGAAACCTGATGAGCTCAAATCAGAATAAAGTCTATGACAAAGGAAAGCG